>ML777982.1:471097-540859 GCA_009831015.1 Picea engelmannii
GTGAGTTGTGTGTCTAAGTGAGGCACTAGCCTCCTTATTTATATTAGACTGGCACGTGTGAAGTGTCTCTTCACTGGCAGGGCCGACTTCTCCCACTGGGTGGTTATAACCACCTTAATTACATTCTGGGGCCTCTTTAATATATGTTGGGGCCGACTTCTTATTCTGCCTATTATAATTATCATTTGACCAATCCGCAAAAGGGGATTTGGTCCTATTACAATCGCCGACAAGATCAATCCACAATGGGGATTGATCCAATGAATAATATATCAAATAATAATAAGGATACTCTTTGCAGTTACATTATTTCAACATGCAATAAGCAAGATGAGGAGGGAGTTTTCAGTTGTTGAAGGCAACATGAAGAAGGCCAACATTATGCCATATCAGGTGGCCAACATATTCCCACACTCAGGCAGAGTTTTGTAGAAAATAGAGGCGCGAAAGGGGGTCATACAACCTCATCAAGGACATGGAAAATTGGTTGTAAAGTTCAGCAAGGGATATGGCTTATTTCTAGCCATATTTGCAGTTAACAGCAGGCTATACATAAGGTCGTACAGCTACAGCAAGGAGTGTTGAGACAGTTGGGCCATAGTGTGCCTTTGGAGAAGCTAAGTTCTACCCAGAAATTTCTGTGAGAAATTTTTTAACTATTCTTGTTGTAAAATTTCCTGAGAAGCCTCAATAAGAATCCCTCCTTTACTAGTTTTCCCCACACTGGGGTTTCCAGGGTAACATCTACTGTTGTCTTATTTTTATGCTTGGTTCTATGTATGTTTCCGTTATCATTTTGTTGTTTTATAACTCAGTTGTAGGTTATTAGCGTGATTTCCAAATTTATATCAGCAAGCATATATTTATGTGTTTAGTAAATTATTGGTTATAATTTCATGCGTTGAGTTAGGTAAAAATAGCATGACCTTTGGAGAGCCTATAAGAGAACAAAGGCGCACAACCAACAAAGGAAATTTTGGCAAGACAAGGAGAGAAAGAGAGCTATGTGGTTCTAAGGCGAACAGATAGGGAGATCTCCCTCAAGGAGCCAAGTCACTCTACTTGGGAGGACTTGTGTTGCCTTGAGGTGGATTCGTTGGACAGAGATGGGCGAGTTTCTCTTGGGTTGATTTTGTCTAATTCTGGAAACGCGGATCTATTGCAGGCATGTGTGAGGCATAACTGAAATCAAGGAAGTCTGCGAAAACAAAGAGACAACAAGTTTGTGGTTGGGGGCACATATGAGGTGCACTGCAAGTGGCTATGGAGATGGTTGTAATGGAGGGTCTTGGTGATGATCTGTGTATGAGTGTCTTGGTGAGGTGAGGTGATTCGTTTGACTCCGCTTTGTTGTAAACCGATCCGATAGTGCTCATGTTGTAATTGTTTCTCAATAACAAAGACTTAGTCAGGTGTTAGGCACGGTTTGTGTTGTTCGCACTATATCTGTGTTTGTTTTTTGTTTGTTCCATAATTCTCTTGGTTTCTCATGGATGTATGCTTATATATGTCTTAGTGTTAAAGCAGTTAATGATTGTCTAAGTATACAAGAGTTGCACTAGAGTAGGAGTGTGACTCGTCGGTAGCCTAGAATGGAGTATGGGCATGCTCTAGGTGAAGAGGCGTAGTCTGGATAAAGTAACATTGGTGTTGTCAAGCAGCTAAGCGAGAAACTTCACGGTGTTGCACTCCCTCAAGAGGTACACAATCGCAATATTCATCTAGGTACAATGTGTGGACATGACATCACCCATAATACACAAGTGGAAATTATCTCTAATAATTCTATGAATATGAGAAGGTATTTGAGTTTTGTTATCGAACAAATTGTAGGTTGGGAAAAGTCTGACCCAACCACCAAAATGGCAACAAATTTGGGAGCACCTACCAACTGTCACCTTAGGCAGTTGTTCTTGTCACTTTAGAGATGGTAGAATCACCTCAAGGGGGGAATCTTGGCGACCCTAGGGGGAAATGAGATGGAAAGTGAGATGTATGAATGAAATCCCCTATAGGTCAAGTTACTAGATGGAATAAGGCTTAAGAATGAGTTTCGGGAAAGATTTAAGGTTGTCGGGTCCTTGGGTACCTGCTAAGAGTATTTGTACTTGCCCGAGACACAAGAGAAATCAACTATTCACAGTATATGTTAATAGGACAATAAAGTTAATCGTGTTGTCCCTAATTGCAACAGTAGACAGAAATATATATCAGCAATGAAATCAATTAACTACTACAGATCAAACCACTTAAAGCATCGAAGATTAGTTGAGTTATGAAGCATAAAACATGTAGACAAATTCTCAACACTTTAGCACAACTTTAGTGGTATTTAGATGGTTGTAAAGATAAGTTTTCAAAGTATATTTATGACTGGTTGTAGAAGTGTTTTTCTACAGCAGCAACTTTTACCCCAAGAAATCAGCCAAAAGATTGCCCAACAATAGCTAACATCAAGTAGATTTATAATAGCAACTTTCCAACTAATTCCAACGGTAAAAGAGTGAGAAATTAAGGTTGAAAGAGAGTTTTGTTGCATCCCTAATGGTTGTAGCATGAATTTCTAACAACATTAAGAAATACTTAGCCAATTGAGATGCCCTATGGGCAATATCAAGCCTAGAACATCAATGAAAGAAAGCAATTTGAACAATTTGATTCCTTTGTGTTTTCACGTATCCCAATGCAACAATTTAATTCTCCAATGCAAATTAAAAATGATTAGTGTCTTACTATTGGGTTGTGGGGTCAAGTAATGTGAAGACTAGACTAAGTCCTTGGGGGTGTAAATCCTCTTACTCCCCAAGGCAAGCTAGGTCCACTAGGAAGCACTAAGAGGGTGTAAGCCCTTTTATGTCTCTTAACAAAACCCTAAGCAAAATTATGACCTTGGATGTAAGAGCTTGATCCACAAAGAACCTAGGGGTGTAAGCCCTTTTACTCTCTAGGGTTTGTGAAACAAAGAAAAGTGAACATGGAGGGTATGTGTCCTTGTAGTTCTCCAAGCAACCTTGCAATTAATGACCTTTCACAAGCAAATAAATGAAATCTTGGGGAGGGTATATGCCATTATACTCCTCCAAGGGTTTATCCACTAATATTTATGGAAGAAGCAAGAACTTTAAAACAATAAATGCAAAATTTCCTTACCAATCCCAAATAGATGCAAATTCAAAACCCTAAGTGACCAAGAATATTCCATCCACAAGCATGAGAAAAAGCCTCCAAGTGTAGCCACCACTTTATTCCATCAATAGCAAGAGAAAACCATAACAATTGCAAAAGAGAGATGAATTTCTCCAAGAATAATGAAAAAATTCAGCTAAGTATCCTTCTCCACAAAGGAGAGCTATGTTCAAATGAAATAGAGTTCATCTCTATTTATACAAAATGTTCTCAAGTATGTTTGTCCACATAATTTTAGGGTAAACCACAAGATAGGGATCAACAACCCTAATCTTGCCCCTTTACACAAATAATAATAAAAAATTCAACTAAATTTTAAATTTGCACAAGGAAAACCCTAAAAATAAGATGGTGTCACCCCTTTAGGGGGACGTTTTGACACTTTGAACAAATCGTTGGAAAGGAAGATGGAGGTCGTTGGGGATATTTGAGCCTCCTCATCATATGCTAGGGTCAATCCATGTCTCCTCCGGTCAAAATACGTCAAGTGTCAATGTCCAATGGCTCCATCACCACCAAACCCCCTCAAGCATGACGTCAAGCCTCAAAAGGTGACGTATTGTCTCTCCTAGGCAAGTTGTTTGGGTAGTAGGGGCTAGGTAAGATCCTCCATGATGCCATGTAAGATTCCAAAGGCATGTCTCTCTGATCCCGTGTGTGGGCCTACAGCATCCAACCTATGGGCTTTTTGCCCCATGGAAACCCAAGCTAGGTTCGTTCTCCCAAAACTGGCCACCAAGCAAGGTCCTGCAAAACAAAAGGGTACACCCTCCAAAGATATCATGACAAGTGTAAACCACATCTAATAAACAAGGCACCTAAGCATGTGCATCAAAACTACCTCATCAAAATAAACAAATGCTCAAAGACCCTAGGCAATTGACCAAGTTTGAGTATGGGAGGGGTGTCGTAAAAGTCCTATTGGGTAGACAAAAACCCTCAAGCAGGGGATGCTCCCAAGGGTGGCCTTTCAAGGTTATGTAATGGATGATGAGGTGGAAGGGGTTTAGACTTCATAGGTCAATGAGTTTCATGAAATACAAGGACTTGTATTATCTCATTCATGGGTACCTTTGTAGAGGGTGTGTGGCACCTTTGTTTGTGATGCACTTTTTCCAAGCCCATCTTCTTGTCATTCTTTATTTCTTTCATGTTTTAAGGAACAAGTTGAAGGCCATTGTCTTGATTTGGTGTCCAGATAATGATAATGTCATTCACAAATACCTTGCGGAAATGAGAAGGTTGGCTCGTGATAAGACCCCATTTCTCTCAGTTGTGTAACTAAGAGCCACTGTGCTAACTTGGTAACCAGATGATGGTAATGTCATACCGTTAAATACCTATGATCACGATAAGTTGGCTCGTGGTGAGACCTCCCATCCTCCAATTAACCCCTTAAGCATTCACTATCATTTATTTTTGTGTGGGTCCCCCATTTCTTATAGAAAAGTGTTTCATTGCTTTCTCAGGGATTTGTGGGCGATCATCTGGAAGGTCCATATTTAGGCTTTTATCTTTTTAGCTAACATCAATCCCTCTGGGCCTTCAGCCCCTTCTTCCCATGAAATGAGGTACATACCTTTCTTGGGTCACTAAAGTCAAAGGGCCTAGAAGAAGAAGACAATATGATGGGAGTGTAATGAACAAAAGGTGGTAAGTATGGTCGGGAATGGTACGATAACCCCTAAGGGACCCCTAGTCACAAATCTTCCCCAAAGGTTGGCCACTTACTAGGAAATCTATGACACTCACCAAGATGAAACAAAGTCAAAGACATAATGTCCAAACAGGCGTTCTATAATCAAAAGCAGCGTAAATACAACATGTTTAAATGCCTCAATAATTTTACCTGCCACAATACCTAACTTGTACCGCATGAAGCAAGACTCATATGCCTTCCAAAAGCTAGTTGGTGTGGTGGATGCACTAACAATGGATCAAAATGTGGTGATAGAGTGAGCTTTTGTATGTGCAAGTGGACATTGCTAGTCATGTGGTCTCTCAGTACTCCATATCTGCAACCTGAAGGCCTCAAGACATCGTCTCCTTAGTTATCCCACAAAATAGGGATAACAAGTTTTAAGAAACAAAAATCATTCTCACATTGATGTTCGTGGACATAGTAATTTTTCAGATCAATGTTACCCATAATAAACAAGTGACAATTAACTATACTTATTTCAGGAATATGAGAATGTATTTAGGGATTGTATGAAGTAGAAATCATTATAACATTGATATACATGGTAATTTTCCAAGCTATAATGTCCATGCACATGGTAACTTTGCAAGTTATAAAATGTAACCCACAATAAACAAGTAGCAATTATTTCTATTAATTCCAATAATATGGAAAGATGAGCATTGCTCTATGTTTTGTTAGAGCTTGCATTATAGAATTTAATTGTTTATGGTTTGAAAGGGAAGAATATGGAAAGATGAGCATTGTTATGTGTTTTGTTACACTTGCATTATAGAATTTAATTGTTTATGATTTGGATTTTCCCTTTTAGCCTATACATACAATCTAATTTAAAATAATAAATTGAGAAAAAACTTATTAATAATATTAACTCAATTGCTTCCAATAATCAAAATCCAAACCAATGCACTCTAATAGTTGGTCAAAATTAGTAATAGTTGGTCAAAATTAGAGAACCTGTTTTCATTTGCCAAAAAATTATATTGTGTTTAATAAGTCTTTTCACTCATTCATTTGTACCAATTTATACTAGCAAACTATAATAAATGATATTGTGCTTAATAAATCTGTGAGCTCATTAATCTGTACTCATTTATATATGCAAACTATTATATATGATATTGTGTTAAATAATTCCGTGAGCTCATTAATCTGTACTAATTTATACATGTAAAAGCACTCATGCACCAACTGGAGTATTGTGGGGGAGATTGCATCCTATACTAGAGGTGGGGAGTCACTTGTTAGTTTTCCAATACATTCGGACGTTTCAAAACTTTCCAGAGACTTAAGAGGAAAGGTCTCACCAAAGGGATAACTTCGCAATTCATAAAAGGAGGGAATAGCAACGAGCCCCTTCATGCATCAAAATGATAAGTTTCCAGTGTTCACCCTCACAATCTCTTAAGATGGAGAAGCCCTATTTTTGGAGGACCTAGGGATCACTACTTGACTTCTCTTTTTTTCTCTAAAATACTTACACTGCTGTTTATATCCATAGTGAAAATACAGGGATGTTATTCATAAAACAAGGTAAGAAATAAACAAGCCTATAAATCATAAATTCATGTTGCAATATACATTCATTCCTTCTAGAGTAATGCAGGAAAAAACAAAAATGCAAAATTTAGGAAAACAATATCAAGTTAAACTCCTTTCCAACTCTACACATCTGAGATTTCCTAATGGAAGCCACAATGCACATCTACCACAGGCTACAAAGTTCAAAAAACAATATCTTTGCACTAGGAGGGTAGGTCACAAATTCCTTGAAAATTTCACATTCAATTTTTGCCTATACATGTTACACACAGGAACCAGTTTACGGGTATATTGTTTATTCTTTGTAATATTTATACAAAGTTCGTGAAAATCTTTTAATTCAAGGTGAGAATGGATACCACAGGAACCAGTTTACAGGTATATTGTTTATTCTTTGTAATATTTATACAAAGTTAGTGAAAATCTTTTAATTCAAGGTGAGAATGGATACCTAATATACATGACGTCACATTTAATCCTTAAACATGAACTTGGCCAGCTCAAAATCAAAATCTCACTCAGAATGTGCTTTAAATAAAACACAAGTTCTAAGTTTAAATTAATTATACTTACAATCATGAAATCTCAACATACTAACCATATACCCAAAACAGAAATTCATATAAACACTATTCATCCAAAGCTCTATCAATTTTTAGCTAGGCAATCACAGATTTTACAAAGCTTTGCCTCAATCCCTATGTTGTTGAAATGGGCAAGTATTTCGCTATATTCTTTAAGAGTCCCTCACCCAATCGTTGTCTTAATCTCAATTTTCATCGGGAATTGAACGGAAATTAAATATACAATAGATCCTTATCTTGTCTATCAAGTACGCTCTAAATCATATAACAAATTCAAGTCAATCATACTTGAAATTCATGTTTATTTCAACTATTAGCTCTGACAATAATGATCATACAGCATACCCTGAAGCCTTTACCATGATTAAAAAGTCAAATTAGTTTAAATGCCATAACTATCAACATAATAAAAAAATCTCTTCGTATATTTTACAGCATTACATTTTCCATTGTTTCCATCACGAGGAATGGCCTATTTCCGCCAAACTAACCAAAAGGAAACATCTTACAATCTCCAGAAACAACAAATAGAATTGCAAAGCCATCCTCTAACTGAGCTTACAGATATAGTAATTCTACAAGAATGGAACTTCTGCATGCCAATAGCTGCACGCAATTTGACATACCCATATAGTAGTAATTACATTGCTGGTCTTAAAACATGTATGCTATTACAGCAGCAAACCCGATTTCCAGGTCATGACATATTCTAAACCTTTTCTTGAATTGCCGAATATATGAAACATACTGACTATTCCAAATTCTGCCAAGCTTGAAGATACCCGTCAGTCCAGTTAGTGAGTAAATCAATCATACTGGCAGGCCTTTTGCAGTGACCTGATGACTTTCAACCTATTTGAATCCAGTACAACTTTACAGTGAATATGTCTGCGGAACTTGTGTTTAACCAGTTTACCTAGCACATAAGCCCTCGACTGTATGCTAAATACAAGATCCAATGGAATGTCCCCATTTTCATTAGTACCGCTCAAGCTCCCACCTGCCCCATATAGAGGAACCCTCTCCCCATCCACTACAATGGAGGCAACACTGTGGCTCATTCGTGATTGATAATATTCTTGCAACTGCAATAAACATTAAAAACATTTCAGTTCTCCAGCCACTAGATTGGACCTTGCTTGTCAGGAATCTAGGTAATGTAAATACTAAAACCCAACTTCCAACAGGCACATTCTTCACAGGAAATGAATATACAGAACTCTAAGCAGCATAAGCATGATATTTCCCCATGAAACCAAAAATACCATGTTGTATTTCCCCAGTAAAAATTTAAACCAAACAGTGTTGTCATATGTGCTTTTTCTAGCCATAGAATTGAGCAAGGAGTTGTGGCTGATTGGTGGTGGGGAGGCCTAAGCCAAAGCTGGTAAAGGATGCCTGTCATGAGCAACCACTTGGCTAGAGGCAGGTCTTGGGATCAATTCCTAGCTTGTCCAATTTTCAACATGGAATTAGAGCCAGGTGTTGTGGTTGATTGGTAGTGGCTAGGAGGCCTGAGCGAAGTGAGGCTTGAGAGGGACTGTGGAAGATAGCAATCCACAGTGCCTGTCATGAGCAGTGGCAGCGAGCAGGTCCTGGGTTCAATTCCTACCCTGTTGAATTTTGAACATGGTATTAGAGCCAGGTGTAGTGACCGATTGGTAAAGGGTGCCCATCATAAAAAAATTCAGTACACACTTTGATCCCCAGCCTGTCCTATTTTCAACATTGTGAAGGGTGACCATCATGAAATGGGCATGTATCTCAGTGGCATGGTAGAGATGCCTGCCAGCCAGTCCAATTTTTAACAGAAACTTGGATTTTAATTAATCTAGTGCACAATGAATCTTCTTCTATCCAATGCATCCATTAATATAGGTCCCAAATGAATCCTTTTCTATACAAGTCATCAATCTGGTATGGATGAGGTGCCTTGCCCACAATAAAATGCAATCTAAGAGGGACAAAACTTGAGCACTAACCTGTCCAGTTTTCAACATGGTATTAGAACCAGGTATTGTGGTTGATTGGTGATGGCTAAAAGGCCTAAGCCAAAGTGTCGCTTGAGAGGGGCTGCAGAAGCAATCCACACCTTGATGTCAAACTGGTCAAGGGTGCCTTTCATGAGCAATGGCTGGGGCCATGTCCTGGATTCGATTCCTACCCGGTCCAATTTGCATGTGGTATTAGAGCCCAGTGATGGTTGATTGGTAAAGGGTGCAAAATGCAATCCACCCCTTTATTCCCAGCCTATCCAACTTTCAACATGGTAAAAGGATGCCTGTCATGATAAAGGCATGTAGCTCAGTGGTATGGTTGAGCAGACTATCAGCAAGTCCAACATTTACCAGAAACTTGGATATCCATTAATCTATATCACAATGAATCATCTTCTATACAACGTATCCATTCATATAGGTCCCAATGAATCTTCATCTATACAATTCATAGTTGTGGTATGGATGAGCTGCCTTGCCCACAATAAAAAGCAATCTAAGAGGGACTAAACTTGTGCACTAGTCTCTCCAATTTTCAACTGGTATTAGAACCAGGTATTGTGATTGATTGGTGGTGGCTAGAAAGCCTAAGCTAAAGTGTAGCTTGATAGGTTCTGTGGAAGATAGCAATCCACACCATGAGATCAAACTGGTCAAGGGTGTCTGTCATGAGCAATGGCCTGGGCCAGGTCCTGGATTCAGTTCCTACCCTGTCCAATTTGCATGTGGTATGAGAGCCAATTGGTGGTTGATTGGTAAAGGGTGCAAAATGCAATCCACTCCTTGACTCCCATCCTATCCAATTTTCAACATGGTAAAAGGGCACCTGTCACAACAAAGGCATGTAGCTCATGGTATGGTTGAGCAGCCTACCAGCGAGTTCAATTTTTACCAGAAACTTGGATATCCATTAATCTAGATCACAATGAATCCTCTTCTATACAACGCATCCATTCATATAGGTCCCAATGAATCTTCATCTATACAATTCATCGATGTGGTATGAATGAGGTGCCTTGCCCACAATAAAAAGCAATCTAAGAGGGACTAAACTTGTGCACTAGTCTCTCCAATTTTCAACATGGTATTATAACCAAGTATTGTGATTGATTGGTGGTAGCTAGAAGGCCTAAGCCAAAGTGTGGCTTGAGAGGTACTGTGGAAGATAGCAATCCACACCTTGATGTCAAATTGGTCAAGGGTGCCTGTCATGAGCAATGTCCAGGGCCAGGTCCTGGATTCAGTTCCTACCCTATTCAATTTAGCATATGGTATTAGAACCAGGCATTGCAATTGATAGGTGGTGGCTAGAAGGCCTAAGCCAAAGTGTGGCTTGACAACCTATCCAATTTTCAACATGGCAAAAGGGTGCCTATCATGAAAAAGGCATGTAGCTCATGGTATGGTTGACCATCCTACCAACAAGTCCAATTTTTACCAGAAACTTAGATATGTTGATTTTCTAATCTCGGCACCTAGGTATCTTGTTATCTAGTGATTTCCTTGTTGTGAATCAAATTAGCAACTCACAAAACACTTTACACTTGCTGGAATAATCAACTCAAATAAATAGCGGAAGCAATCTTGGAAAATCAAAATCTCATACACAATACACAAAGATATTTTTTCCATCAACTAAGCTTATCAATCAAATAACTTCAAAGCTTACAAGGGCTCCCTCACTGGAAAAATGGCCCACAAAGAAAATACAGAAAAATTTAGACAACAACTGCAAACCCTAGCAACTCCTAGTCTACTATACGACCCCAAAATTTCACATTTTTCGAGATGTACGTGCCTTTCCTTAAGTAAACCCGCATATACGCGCCTGTCTCCACTGAAACCCGCATACACACATATAACTATTGTACGACAAACTCTATACGACGCGACCCTGTTGTTGTGGCTCCAATATGCTGGAACTCCATGCGGACACCCTTGTTCTCCCTGACCTATACTGATCTCTAGATGAAAGTTCTTCTCCACCTATCCGAGATCTCCTTGAATCACAATCCTTCGTGATCCAACCCTATGTATCAAAAGTGTCTCCTCCTTCACCCTTGCCATGCTTTTATAATATTGAGTTATGACCTAACCCTAATCTCCAAAGTGATTGATAGTTGAGATTAAATCTCACCTCACTTGAGATCAATGGCTAAGATTTAATTCACTAATGCTAATAACTTTATCATTTCATTAAATAAACTCAACTAATTAATAAAAGTACTTTACTTTAATAATTCCTTTAATTAAAGTAAATTATCAAAGTAGAAGGCTTTGGACGACTTCCACATGTCTAGACACTTAGACTTGTGCAAAAGTACTTATTCAATGCTACAAACATCAATACTCCCTCTTAACAAGGAATGTATTCTGCACCACTCCAAGTTGTCCTTTAAGAACACAAACTTCCCTTTAACCAAGGGTTTGGTCCAAATATCTGCAACCTGCTCATCTGTGGAAACATACTGAAGCTTGATTTCTCCCTTCTAGATCCTATCTCGGATGAAATGATACATAATCTCAATATGCTTGGACCTGTCATGGAATGACACCTAATCTTAATATGATGAATTGAGTGCTACAGAAGCCTGCTTCCTACTGAACCATGTAATCACTGTTGATCCCAAGCTGAAGCAACACCCTAAGGTGCTCTTCCTGTCTACTACACTCCCTGCCCAATCTGAGTCTGAATATCCCTGCAGCCTCACTCCATCACCTCCAAGATACCTCAACCCATACTACATTGTACCTCTCAAGTACCTAAGCACATGATTCGTCGCTATCCAATGCACATGCCTCAACTCCACCATGAATTGACTCAAGGTGTTCACAACAAAACATATATTTGGCCTGATGTTGACCAAATACATCAAGGACCCTATTATTTGCATGTATACCCTGGGATCCACCAACTCTGAATCTGAAGTGACAACCTTCTTCAAGTTGGTAACCATAGGTGTAGCCATTGGTCTACAATCCTCCATCCTAAATCTCCTCAAGATCTTCACTGCGTTCTTCCCTTGACCAAGGAAGATCTCTCCTAATATCTTCGATACCTCTAACCCCATGAAATAATGCATCAAGCCAATATCCTTCATTTCGAACTCTGTAGCCAAATCTGCTTTGCACCCTTCTATAATCTCCTCTGCACCTATGAGAAACAAATCATCCACGTACAACACCAAGATGAGTGGATCAGACCCAATAAGTATGAAGTACAAGTTAGGATCCGCCTCACTGTTGGTAAAGCCCATACTCTGCAAGTATCCGCCAATCCTGGAATACCATGCCCTAGATGCATGTTTGAGTCCGTACAAGGCTTTCTTAAGCCTACACACATGAGACTCCCTCCCATGTACCTCAAAGCCCAGAGGCTACTCTATATATACTTCTTCCTCAATCATCTCATTGAGGAAAGTTGTCTTCACATCCATCTAGTGAATCCTCCACCTCATAACTAAAGCAATAGAAATAAAAGCTCGAATAGAAGCATACCTGGCGACTGGAGCAAATGTCTCCTCGTAGTCCACTCGCTCTCTCTGGGAAAATCCTCTCGCCACGAACCTCGCCTTGAACTTCTCGATGCTACCATTTATAGCATGCTTGATCTTGTAGAGCCACCTAAAACTCACAACTGACTTCCCCTTCGGTCTCGGCACTATGCCCCAAACATCATTCCTCATGATAGAGGTGTACTCCACCATGGCATCCCGCCAAACCTGTTGATCAATTGCTTCCTCAAAATTGGAAGGCTCGACATCAATGATGCTACTCATAAGCGCCATATAGTTCGAAAACTTCCTCAAAGGCATGCTCACCAACATCCCTCAATGTCTGCAATAGCCACCTGGGTCTCCTGACAAAACTGGAAGGGGCTAACTCCTCCTCCCCACCCGAAGTCTAACTCCCTGAACTAGAAGCTGATGAGCGTTACTCCTCGTCCTCTGTCACTGCTGATGACTCCTGAGATTTCCTAGATGCCATGTTCTCCTCAAACTTAACATCTCTACTCACAATTGTCTTCCACTACGCTGGTATGAAGATCTTGTAAGCCTTTGAGGTCTCACTGTACCCCACAAATATACCCTTCTTTCCTGAAGGATCTAGCTTCGTCCTCTTCTCCATAGGCACATGAATGTAGACTAGACAACCAAAGATCCTCAAATGTCCTATCTCTAGCTTCACTCCTAAGAATGCCTCCTCTGGATTCTTGTCCCCCAATATCCCGTGAGGACTCATGTTTTGCACATATATTGTCGTGTTACATGCCTCTACACAAAGAAACATAGGAAACTCTTGGTCATGTATCGTAGCCCTGGCAAAACCGACGATGGACGGGTTCTTTCTCTTCGCAATCCCATTCTGTTGAGGGTTGTATGAAACTGTCAACTCCCTCTTGATCCATATCTCCTTGTAGAAATCCTTGAAATCATTGGAGGTGTACTCTCCCCCATTATCCGACCTCAAGACCTTGACCTTCTTTCCTGTCTGGTTCTCCACCTGAGCCCTGAATTCCCTAAACCGACTGAAGACATCATCCTTGGTCTTCATAAAGAAGATCCAAGTTTTCCTGGAAAAGTCATCAATGAACATCACATAGTATGATGCTCCCTGTACTGATGCTACTAATATCGGCCCACTCACATCTGAATGTATAAGATCCAAAATCCCCTTGGACCTACTCTCGTTGCTTGGAAAAATAGCCTTGGCATTCTTGCCAAGTGTACACCCTCTGCACACCCTTTGTTGCTCAACACTAAACTCTGGAAGGCCTGTAACAATCTCCCTCTTAATCGGAAATGCCCTGTAGAGTAGGTGTCCCAACCTCTTGTGCCATTGCTCACATAGGTTATCATTGTCATGTACCAAAGCATGAACAGGCTTGCCCGTCAGCTTGTATAAGTTATTCTCTCTAACCCCAATGACCATTGTTGTATCTGAGATAGCTTTCTTTGGAAGTATGAGTACCTGCCCTCTCTTAAAAGTAACAACAAAACCCGTGTCCTCCATAACTAAGACTAAGAGCAAGTTCTTCTTCAATCCTGGTACATAAAGCACATCTTGGGCATCAAACAAACCTCCTGACTCAAGCTAGAACAAGACTATTCCCTCTCCCTTCACTACATACTTGGCATCATCACCAAGCTCCACATGGATCCCGGAGTCCTTCTCCTTCAGATTGTTGAATAGCTCTCGTGCTTCTGTCATATGACAAGATGCACCACTGTCCAAGTACCATGCACTCCTGGTAGCTATGCTGGTAGAAAGGTAAGAAACTAGTGAGAAATCCTTCTCAAACTTCGCAGCAAACTCATATAACTGCGTCTCTGTTGATGTTGATGTTTGCATCCTTCCTCTTCCCTTCTTCTTCTCTAGACACTAGATGCATAATGTCCATTCTTATGACATGCGAAACACTTGATTTTACTCAAGTCCTTCTTCTTCCCAGGTTGTGATGTTCCTCCATCACTATTACCCTTCTTGCTTGAACCCTTTCCTTTGCCCTTCCTTGTCTTACTGACAAGGGCCAAGTTCTCATCACTACTTCCCTGCTTGTTTCCTTTAGACTCCTCTTGAATCTCTTCCTGGATACAATTGTCCCAAAGCCGCTGCCAATCTAGGAGTTTTTCCCGAGCACAGACTCCCTTGACAAATGGTTCTCGAGACTTGGGAAAACCATTCAATGCCACATTAACAAGCTCTATTCCATCCAATTTCTCCCCTATCGCTGCAAGTTGATCATGTACCTAAGTGCTCCTCATGAAGTAGCTGGTAACATTGTCAGATCTAGACATCTGCACAAATCTGAGTTTATTTCTTAAGACCATCTTTCTATTCATGTTATCACTCTGGAATAATCCTACCAGGGCATCAAACATCTCCTTGGTCGTCTTCTTCTCAGATAAGTGAGGAATTAGATGATCCTTCACTGAATCTAAGATTACTTGTTGGGCTTTGATCTCCTTCTTCTGGTGAACTACCAAATCTTGCGAATCTATCGGTGGAAGAACTACTTTGTCCATTATCTCCCAAAGGTCATATTCCCTCAAAGCCAAAGTAACTCTTGCTTTCCAAGATAGGAAGTTGGATGCTCCATCGAATCTGTCTTCAACTCTCAAACTTGTTGCTAACATCCCTTAGATCTGATAATCTTCCCTGGAAATAACCTACTATTGAAATTGCCCTTGTACTGACCTGTATGATCTTGTACGCACCTGTCACTACTGAAGTCTGTGTATGTACGTGACTTTATTTAAGCAAACCCGTGTATGTACGCGTCTGTTCCTACTGCAACCCACATACAACTTCGTACGACTGTAAAAAACAAGTTCTACCTCTGTACGGTCATTTCCCCAAAATCCAACCATTGATTTCTGACCACTGGTTATAGATCTACTGAGATCTCCTTGCAGATCTAATAGATCTACTTCTAACTGTTGTGGATCTAAAATTTGGCTTCCTCTCAGAGTGAGTGCTCTGATACCATGTTGATTTTCTAATCCCAACACCTAGGTATCTTGCTATCTAGTGATTCCTTGTTGTAAATCAAATTAGCAGCTCACAAAATAGAATACACTGCTGGAATAATCAACTCAAATAAATAGCAGAAGCATTACTGGAAAACCAAAATTTCATACACAATATACAAAGATATTATGCCCATCAACTAAGCTTATCATTCAAATAACTTCAAAGCTTACAAAGGCTCCCTTACTGGGAAAATGGCCCACAGAGAAAATACAAAAAACTTTAAACAACACCTGCAAACCCTAGCAACTCTTGGTTTTCTATACGACCCCAAACTTTCACGATTTTCGAGATGTACACGTCTTTCCTTAAGCAAACCCTCGTATATGCGCTTGTCTCCACTGAAACCTGTGTTCACGTGCACAAGACCATACGGAAAACTCCGTATTGTGTGACCCTGTTGTTGCAGCTTCGATCTGCTGGAACTCCTTGCGGTTGCCCCTGTTCTCTCTTGTCCCTGACCTATATTGATCTCTAGATGAAAGTCCTTCTCCACCTATCCGAGATCTCCTTGAATCACAGTTCTTCGTGATCCAACCCTCTATATCAAAAGTGTCTCCTTCACCCTTGCCATGCTTTTATAATATTGAGTTATGACCTAACCCTAATCTCCAAAGTGATTGATGGTTGAAATTAAATCTCACCTCACTTGAGATCAATGGCTAAGATTTAATTTACTAATGCTAATAACTTTAGCATTTCATTAAATAAACTCAACTAATTAATAAAAGCACTTTACTTTAATAATTCATTTAATTAAACTTTAAAGTAAATTATCAAGGTAGAAGGCTTTGGACGACTTCCACACGTCTAGACACTTAGACCTGTGCGAAAGTACATGTCCGATGCTATAAACATCAACAAGATATCCATTAATCCAGATCACAATGAATCATCTTCTATACAATGCATTTGTTCATATAGGTCCCAATGAATCTTTATCTATACAATTCATCAATGTGGTATGGACCAGCATAGATCCATTTTAACCCCGGATCTATCAAGCGTCGAGAAGGATCAAATCTCTCGAGGTTGAAACCTTTAACCTTTCCTCAAGTTTTGCACTTTAAGAAGGTTTTCACCTAAAGGGATTTGATCCCTCTCGGCACTTGATAGATCCGGGGTTAAAATGGATCTATGATGATTTAATACATTCATATTAACGTATTATAAAATATATTAACATATTAATATATTTTATAATATATTACGACATCCGTAACCACTACATTGTTTCTGTGATCTATTAATTGAAGCTAGGGAAAATCGAAGCACAATAAATTCTAACCAATAAATATTTTTTAATATATTACAATATTTTTTAATATGTTAAAATTTAATATATATATATATATATATATATATATATATGAGGGCAGGTCCTGGATTGGGTTCCTACCCTGTTCAATTTAGCATATGGTATTAGAACCAGATATTGTGATTGATAGGTGGTGGCTAGAAGGCCTAAGCCAAAGTGTGGCTTGAGAGGCAATGTGTAAGATAGCAATCCACACCTTGATGTCAAACTGGTCAAGGGTGCCTGTCATGAGCAATGGCCAGGGACAGGTCCTGGATTCGATTCCTACCCTGTTCAATTTTGCATATGGTATTAGAGCCAGGTGTAGTGGTTGATTGGTAAAGGATGCAAAATGCAATCCACCCCTTGATTCCCAGCTTATCCAATTTTCAACGTGGTAAAGGGTGCCTTCCCAGCTTATCCAATTTTCAACGTGGTAAAGGGTGCCTGTCATGAAGAAGGCATGTAATGTAGCTCATTGCATGGTTGAGCAGCCTACCAGTGAGTCCATTTTTTACCAGAAACTTGGATATCCATTAATCTAGATCACAATTAATCCTCTTCTAAACAACGCATCCATTCATATAGGTCCCAATGAATCTTCATTTATACAATTCATCAATGTGGTATGGATGAGGTGCCTTTGCCCACATTAAAAAGAAATATAAGAGGGACTAAACTTGTGTACTAGTGCCTCCAACTTTCAACATGATATTAAAACCAGGTATTGTGATTGATTGGTGGTGGCTGGAAGGCCTAAGCCAAAGTGTGGCTTGAGAGGTGCTGTGGAAGATATCAATCCACACCTTGATGTCAAACTGGTCAAGGGTGCCTGTCATGAGCAATGGCCAGGGGCAGGTCCTGGATTCAGTTCCTACCCTGTTCAATTTAGCATATGGTATTAGAACCAGATATTGTGATTGATAGGTGGTGGCTAGAAGGCCTAAGCCAAAGCGTGGCTTGAGAGGCGCTGTGGAAGATAGCAATCCGCACCTTGATGTCAAACTGGTCAAGGGTGCCTGTCATGAGCAATGGCCAGGGTCAGGTCCTGGATTCGATTCCTACCTTATTCAATTTTGCATATGGTATTAGAGCCAGGTGTAGTGGTTGATTGGTAAAGTGTGCAAAATGCAATCCCCTTCATTCCCAGCCTATCCAATCTTCAACGTAGTAAAGGGTTCCTGTCATGAAAAGGGCATGCAGCTCAGTGGTATGGTTGAGCAGCCTACCAGCCAGTCCAATTTATACCAAAAATTTGGATATCCCTTAATCTAAGTCACGATGAATTCTCTTCTATACAATGCATCCATTCATATAGGTCCCAATGAATCTTCTTCTCTACAGTTCATTAATATGTTACTAGAGCCGAGTTTAGTAGTTGGTTGGTAAAGGGTGCCTATCGTAAAAGATGCAATCCACACCTTGATTGAATGATTCCCAACCTGTCCAATTTTCAACATGGTAAAGGTTGCCTGTCATGAAAAGGGCAAAGATGCAATCCACACCTTGATTGAATGATTCCCAGCCTGTCCAATTTTCAACATGGTAAAGGTTGCCTGTCATGAAAAGGGCATGTAGCTCAGTGGTATAGTAGAGCAGCCTGCCAGCCAGTCCAATTTTTACCAGAAACTTGGATATCCATTAATATAGATCACAATAATTCCTCTTCTATAAAATGCATCCATTAATATTGTTCCCAATGAATCTTCTATACAATTCATCAATGTGGTATGGATGAGGTGCTTGCCCACAATAAAAAGAAATCTAAGAGGGACAAAACTTATGCACTGGCCTGTCCAATTTTCAACATGGTATTAAAACCAAGTATTGTGGTTGATTGGTGGTGGCTAGAAGGCCTAAGCCAAAGTGTATTGTGGTTGATTGGTGGTGGCTAGAAGGCCTAAGCCAAAGTGTAGCTGGTGGAACACAATCTAACATGATAAACCAAAAAATAACTTGTGATTTTCCAATAGTGGGAATGCAAGTTCTGAAATCAAAGTACAAAATTCAAGCCTTTTCTACTGACCTGACCCGTAGCAACCGACAGCTCGTTGTACATGAGATTCACAGGAGTGGAGACCACATGAATTCCAAAAAACTTGGCAGGATTGTAGACGCTGAGCTTTAGAGTGGAATTCGCTGACACCATAATCGTGGGCACACCAGTCTCATCAGCTCCCTCGTAAACATGGAAGTCGCTGAAGACAATACTCTGCCAACCAAATAAAAGCAGTTAACAACCTACCTGGGAATCGAATCGAGGACTTCTCCTTTCACAACATAAAAACACCAACCTTCAGGATAACCTTGGGCTTGTACGGACGGCTGGCGCCCCACAGTGCCAGACAAAATACGGCAAAAAGCAAAGCAAAACACAATACAAAGAGCACGATATGACAGCGACGCGGCGAGATCTTTCTCCCGTCGGAATTATCGTCGCGGAACGCTTCTTCTGCGATGGCATTGGCATGAGGCCATTTAGTCCTACTGTGGCTTTCGTCGGGGATGACCTTGCTCCAAAAATGGGTGCCCGACGAAGTCCTAGAGTGTCGCCCCGACACCGACGCCGACACCGACCGGTGCGAGGGCGAGCCGAGCGGAGTGAAATTAGCGGAGTGAACGGAGAAGGGCGTCTTGTCGCCATCGGGCAACGACTCCCTCGACGTCGGGCTCTGCACAAAGTAGAGAGGCCGCCGCGGCGTCGATGATGACGATGCCCCCATGCTCGTCACCTCCGACTCCGACTTTGCATGAAAATGCATTTTCGCAAATATTCCCCGACCCAACTTCGAAACCCCTCGTCGCCCTCTGGCACTGGTAATTCCTACAGTCTAACTCAAGTGTTCGATATCGATCCCTGTTGTTTGTTTTGTTTTGCTTTTTCAGCGAGAAGTCAATGTGATGACGAGTCTGGACCGTGGCTTGCAATGATTTTTGTGTGGCGGATAAATACAGGGCTGAGTCTCGGAACGAGCCTAGAGCCGAACCTCCAGCTCGTCCGTGCCGACACGTGAGAAAATCCTGGATTCTGTTGTATGTATTAATGAAAGAGGGTACGGATGTGACGTGTAAGATTGTGATTGGCTTTATGGGACAGAGGAGGTAATCCTCAGGAGTGAACCATCATCACAAGCATGGTGCTCTTTATTCATGTAGCAGACAACACTTGATGTGTGGGCATCCAAAGAAACAAGAAGGTTAAAGGTTTAAGATTTTATAGATCTGAACTTTTAATCAAAATTTTGAGGATATAAGGGTCGACTTAGAAGTGGCCAAAATTTATTGGAATAAAAGTTAGGCGGGTCATATGCACCATGCAATTTTTCAATACTGTTTTAAGAAAACCTTTTCAAAAGGGCTTTCCTATTGCATTTTTTTTTTTAAGATAATTCCATTGCATTTTATTAAGATAATGATTGGCTATCTACATTGTGTATAATTTTCATATTAAAAATTATATTATTTATGAAAATTTGATTATGGTGAAACTTTGATCATATCAATTTGTTTAATGAGTGTTATTTTTGAAATTATGTCAAAAAGAGTATTTTTTTATTATAAGATTAATCTATTTTACATAAATATTTTTTATTTGGTCAATTTACCACAACAATGAGTGTGATATAATCGTTATCACTTTTCAAGGGGTGAACCATTAATACAAGCACTTTCATTCGATGAGGTTGTCCCCATCAGGGGCACTATTCCATCTAAGTCACTTTTTTAGGGGCAAACCATTAACACAAAGCACTTACATTCCACTAAGCCATTACCAAAAGGGGTATTATTCCCTCAAAACCACCTTTCGAGGAGTGAACTATTAACACATGCACTCTCGTTTGGCTAAGTTGTAATGACAAAGGTCATGATTTTGTGAAAGTCACACAAGCACTTTCATTTGGCTAAGTTGGGACGATATAGGGTCTTGTTTCATAAAAGTCACTTTTCAAGGGGCACTTTCATTCAACAAAATTATTACAACATGGGCCCTTTCATTCAACAAAATTATCACAACATGGGGCACTATTATCAACCCAATGTCACTTTTCGAGGGCGAGCCATTAACATAAGCTCTTTCATTTAACTAAGCTAACATGACAAGGGGTACTATTTCATCAGTCACTTTTCAAGAGGAAAATCATTAACAAAAGCACTTTTGTTTGACCAAGTTGTCATTAGAAGGGACATTATTTCATCAAAGTCTCTTGTGGGTATCCAAACCATTAACACAAGCACTTTTGTCCAAGAAGTTGTTATGATAGGGGACACTATTCCTTCATAGTCAATTTTCAAGGATTGAACAATTAACACAACATTTTCATTCAACTATGTTACACATCATGGGGTAATATTCCATCAAAATCACTTTTAGAGGGGCAAGCCATTAACACAAGCACTTAAGTTTGTTTAATCTATGGTGACAAGAAGCACTATTTTATCAAAGTCACCTTTTAAGGGAAAATCATTAACGCAATCATTTTCATTCATTCAACAATGTTGTTGCGACATGGGGTATTATTTTGTCAAGTCACTTTTGGAGGGGCAAACCATTAACACAAGAACATTTGTTCTCCTGAGTTGTCATGAGAGGAGGTATTACTTTGTCAAAGGTGAACCATTAACACAAACACTTACATTCAGTGAAGTTGTCACAACAAGGGGTATTATTTCAACAAAGTCACATTTTGAGGGGCAAATCACTTTACTTCAACAAAGTTGTTTCCATAAGAATATTATTCTATAAATCACTTTTCAAAGTAGGAACAATTAGCACAAGCATGTCGATATTGTTGAGTTTCCACAACATAGGGTAATATTTTGTAAAAGTCACTTAGGCCTTGCACCTAACCATAATGGCCTACTCACACCTCGAGGGAATCCTAACATGTCACTATCTTCACCACTAAAACACAACCCCATTGACAAAAATATACTCTTTACGAAGACCAAATAAATATTCAAATTATGAAGCCCCTATGCACAATAAATGTTTAAATTGCAAGGCCCTATGTACAAAATGTTCATTCATTAAGGGTCCATCACTGAGATATGCCAATTTAGTATTGGAAAGCAATATGCACCAAGCTTTGCAACATTTATGCTAGTATATGTGCACGGTTTGATGTATATGCACATATTTCAAACAATGTATATATACTCATATAGTGCCATAAATGTTGCATAGCTCAATGTGCATTGCTTGCATATTGTAGTAAGTCGATAAGGATATGCCATTGTAATAATAACTTGTAGTGTGTTGATGACTATATACCATTATAGTTATTGCTTGTAAGGCACAATATTGATACCACTAATAAGTATTGTAATATGTTGTAGTAATAGCTTGTAATGCATGATATTGATACCATTGATAGGGATATGACATTGTTACGAGTTGTAGTGATAACTTGGAAGGCATGCCATTGAGACCGCTTATGATGTTTTAGTCTTAGAGTGAGGAAGGATGTTATCACATCAATTGAAGGATTTGCTCCCTAAAGCTAGTGTTTGCATTGGAAAAAAAATTGGCTCGGGGAATGCCTCATAAATCACCTTCATCTCACATTTCTTATCCATGTGGGTTATTCACAACTCATACACCCAACACACACATAGAGTAATTATTAATGTGGAACAAAATAGCACTATAGCCAAATGTCATTGTAATAAGAGCTTGTGGTAATCACTTTCAATACATCACATAGATAACAATCACAAGCAAAGAGGGCCCACAAGACATGACAATGATACCATAGGTAAAGTTAGTACCATAGTGAAGGAGGATGCTATCACATCAACATAAGCAAAGATATGTGATGAGAAGGTGGGATTTTAAATCACTCAATATTCAACAACCCCAATAAAGAATATTCTACTAAGTTTAAGAAGCTTTTTTTTCCAAGAAAAAATTACTCGATATATTATTAATATATATCATTTACATAGCTGGCTCTGATGAGCAGAGATTCAGAAGATGCTGGGACCTACAGTCTTGCCCAATCCAAAGATAAATGTTCAAAAGAAGAGAAAGTACCCATCGCCGAAAAAGACTTGCAGCYGCTGTTCAGACAGAGAATACCACCAGAAGAGTAAAGAAGTCTCCAGGGATCCGCTGTTGAAAGCTTGCAAATGAAGTGAGAATAAGGCGGATCCAGATCACACTCCTACCTCAAACCAAWGCAGGGGACATCCCAAACGCTTATAGGAGTGCTAACACTAATCCAAATCGCCGAAATTAATTACAACAATGGAGATTAGAGCAATTAATCCCCCGATCGGAGCAGGCWCCATCTATTGAGACCAATGACARCMCARCGTACTCATTGAAACAGGTTTAAGTAGGTAATGGGACTTAAGATCCCATTCTCAKAATGGAAAATAGATAAACGCCCCACCACTTCRCTGAGGGCAYGTTTGGAAAGAGCGTCCGCCTGCTTGTTGTGCACTCTGGGAATATGCCRGAACTGAACMTCCCTGAGTTGCTTCGAGAGCTGCCTCRTTCGGTCCATCCAGCCTTCCATATGCACAGAATGGAGCTCACACTCTYTGTTGATCCACTCTATGATTATGCGAGAGTCGCCAAGGACGAGTAGATGATCCAGAGACCACAATGAGGCGAGGGCAAGGGATGTCCACAATCCCAAAAGCTCTGCTTTAGAATTCGTGCCCATCCCACAGTTTAAAAACCAGCTAGTAATTATGTTTGGATGTGATTTGAAAAACCCACCAGCCCCACAGTTTAAGCCGGAGGAAGCAGCAGCTCCGTCGAAACACGCCAGTGAGTAGCCTTCTTTTAAAGAGATCTCACAAGAATTTGGAGGAATCGATTTTAACGATGGAGAGTGCCAATGAAAGGTGGCCCAAACCCTGTGTAAAACCGCCAGAATGGAAGGGGGATGTCCTTCAAAGATCGCAAAATTCCTCTCTTTCCATATCTGCCAGCAGGTGTAAACAGCTAAGCTCGGGGGGGCTGTCTTATGAGTGATCCAGTCAGCAATGCAGGCCGAGAACGTGTTACCTCCCCAGACCGCTGAAAGAGAGAGGGACTTGTTCAAATGAAGCCAAACCTCCTTCGTAAAATCGCAAAGTACTAAGTTTAAGAAGCTTGCAAATAAGAATATATCACAAAAGAAATAATTAAAAGCAATGTGATTTACAAAACACACATACAACTCTAAGAAAATGTTAATACCATAGTGAGGTAGGATATATTATTTTTTCACTAAATGATTCATGGTTATTATCTCCATGTGGGGACATATAGTAATCACAGAGAACTATTAACCTAACCATACAAAATTCTAATATTTGCCAAGGCCATGGTTCAACTATACATTTGATTTATTTTATTTTTTGTGGATTTCTAGAAATTGATTTATCTTGGATGTCATTGGTGGTGTAGAGTTGATGTATGCATTAGGTTAGAGCCTAAGGTGGGGTGGGGGAGGGCATAAGGGGTTGACATTAGCTCCTTCTACATGTTGTATGCACGAGGTCTCACTTACTAAAGAACGCAATATGTTAGTTGAATGCACGTTGTACGGGTTGATACAATGATTACTCCATCAAACTTCCCCCATCCATCTCCCGACGATACAATAATTACTCCATTGAACTTCTCTCATCCATCTCCTTTCGCAACTAATTCTCATATAACTCTTTGATCGATCTGCAAATTCACAACTTGAAGTTACAATTCTTCTCTCACTTGTTGTTGTTGCATGTTTTTTTAAGTTATTTTTTGAGTGCATGTGAGCTTCTGATGTCACTAGATTTCCCCATATTTCAAGTTGTGGTGGGGACTATGGCATGCTACAAAGAGGATTTGTTTTGTGTTTTTTTTGCAAGAAACGCTTGTAGACTTATGTCTACAACAATAAGAAGGAAACGAACATTGTTGTTACATTTTCTTGGGACATGTACACTACCTAGTGCTTACATTGAAGCATAGCACTTTTGGTTAGTCAAAGCAAGGAAATCATATTTTGGTAAACATAGATTCTGTAGGTTATAGGAATTCCAAGGGAGAAAGGCAAGAACCAATTGTTGGATTAATAGGAAAGTCTGCCTTTGTTGAGTTAAGAAGAGTAGACCTAGCTTGTGTATGACCAGTCCCATTAAAAGTTGTATGGTTTTCAACAATGTTGGTGCCTAAGTGAGTCATTAAATTGGAAATAAGTAACATGGTTGTCCTTATTAATATGTTCGATCTCTAGATCTAACAATCCAAACTTGGAGCTTTGTTTGTTTCCAATGAATCCAATCACTTGGGTGGAATTAAACATCAGCATATATGTTGAAGCAACAATTATAGCTATTTATTCTTTGAAAGACAAGGCCTTATTTCAATCAAAAGCCTTTTTTGTGTGCATGCTAAATGTTGGAACATCAAGCATTGATGGTTCATCACACATCTCTTGGGTTCAGTCGGTTGAGAGGTCAACCTACATCTGGATACATTCGGTAGGGCGATCAACCAGCACACCACACCAGTTGGTCGAGTAGTCGACGTGCCTGTCGGTCGAGTAGTCGACGTGCATGTCGGTCGAATAGTCGACCTACAGTCGAATGTAGTCGGGAAGTGGATTGACCAACCCAACAATAGACTACAATTTGGATGCATAGGCAGTCGGGTCGAGTCATATCGAGCCAACTCGATGGAGAATATTTTGTGGAGTCAACTCTAACTGTCGACGATTACATGTGGATAAGATATTTCAGATTCTATGGAAATCAATTAGATCTTGAGGATATTAAAAGAGACCCCTTAGGTCATTATCAACAATGTGAATTGAGATTGTGCAAGAGATCATGCAGATCAAGATGTGCAGCATGCATTGTGATGTTTTTATCACAATGCACTATGCTTAAGTGTTGTAACGATGTCTTTAGATGCCACCCTCCTTTTGAAATTTGTATTTCCTTTTCGATTATCTGCAATGTTGTGTCCTCTGTTTCATATCGTGTTCTACCCTATTCCCCAACATGGTATCAAATCCGATGGTTTGAAAACCTCGACCTGTTATCTGCAAACCTTGATGAGCCAGATCTATTGTATTATTGACCATGGGTCAGTGGTTTGTTGATTGAAACCTTGAAACAGAGTAGTCTGTCTAGATATCGGAGATGGCTTCGAAGATTGATCCTATTGTTATGAATGGATCAAATTATGTTGTATGGGTATCAGTTATGGAAATCATTCTGAAGAGTAAAGGATTGTGGCAGTATACTAAGGTGATGATTCCAGATCCAACATACGACCAAGCCAAGTTCGTGGTTGATGGCAAAAAGGATGAGTTTGTAGGGTTCATCACGACCCACATCTCGCGAGAGATTCATTTTCACCTCAGTGGAATCGATTGTCCTCATCAAGTCTGGAAGAAGTTGAAGACCTTGTTCGACCAAGTCGACGAGAGCCACATCATGC
The DNA here is from genome assembly GCA_009831015.1 of Picea engelmannii. NCBI lineage: Eukaryota > Viridiplantae > Streptophyta > Pinopsida > Pinales > Pinaceae > Picea > Picea engelmannii. The sequence continues at coordinate 497,364 of ML777982.1, forward strand.
AATTGGAGTTGATCTCTCTCGATCCTCATTCCTTTGAGAGAATGGAGGACTATTTGGCGTGTGTCAAGGAACTCCAATTGAAATTGGGCAAATGTGGAAAGTGTTGCTTTTTCATAAGATATGATATTGTATGTGAATATATTATTACAATGATGAGTGTTCCATATATATAAAACATATGGTGACCATCCATGAAAGGATGTGTCTCTTGGATAATAAATAACTACAAATTTATTATATATTTATTTATACTTTGTATTATAAATATCATGTCATATATATGTATTATATGTGTGTGTGTGTGGAAGAATGTCTTCTTGATTTTTTCCAAACATCAACACTCCCTCTCAACGAGGGAGACATTCTTCACCATGCCAAAGCTTGTCTATGAAGTATAAAAACTTTAAACACTCCCTCTTAACTAGGGAGGTATTCTTTGTTTCCACATGAGCTCATCGGATATCCATGGTACAACATGACTTCACAGCCAATGCATCCAAGGCATGTGGGTAGCTCTCAAATAGCTTCAACATGTCACCATGACATCCACTACCTCGCAATGTATTTGTACCTCATCATGTGCACCTCTTTGATTTCACAACCAATGCATCCAAGGCCTTGGGTAGCTCTCAAATAGCTACAACATGTCCCCATGACATACACTACCCCTCAATGCATTTGTACCTCATCACTCCCTCTGAAGAGGGACCACGCCAAGTAATCTCTCTTATTTTCCCAAGTGCTTATGTGAGGGAGTTAAGCCCGGTCTCATTCTGATACCATGTTGATTTTTCATAAGAGATGATATTGTATGTGATTATATTATTACAATGATGAGTGTTCCATATATATAGAACGTATGGTGACCATCCATGAAAGGATGTGTCCCTTGGATAATAAATAACTACATATTTATTATATATATACTTTGTATTATAAATATCATGTCATATTATATATATATATATATATATATATTGAAGAATGCCTTCCCGATGTTGTTCAAACATCAACAGAAAGAACTACCTGAAGAAGGATGGACAACTCATCGAGTTGGTCCTGATGAATTTGAGAACACCATTCAATGTGTTCATATCGACTTTCCAAACCAAGTGGAAAGCACAGAAGGAAGATGGTAAGGATTATACCTTTGAAGCTTTTTGTGGTATTTTAATTACTTATAAGCATAGATTGTTTGGAGAAAGTAAGCTTGGTGGTAAACATTAGGCCCACTGGCTCAAGGGAAAGGGGAAGATGGATTTCAGAAATAGAGTGTAGTCTGATGTTTCTACACAGAAACATGCACACCATGACCAAAGGACCCTACATATGATAACATAGAGTAATCTGATGGTTCATACTCTCCTCAATCTTAACGGCCATTGATCCGTGACTTAATACCCGATTGGTCCATGATCTCTATTTAAAGAGCGTGGAGGGTCACTTGTCTATGATCGATTGTGAGAAACTCTCTTGTAAAATATCTTTGTAATCTTTTTCTTTTGCATTAATAAGCTGCTCCAAGTGGTCGTGTTGGTTGGGGTCATGGATGTTTCCCCGTCGGGGTTTTACCACGTGAAAACATCAGTGTGTTGATATTTGATCTAGTTATGTGAGTGGTTAATGAAGGTTTTCGTCCTCTATTGGAATACATATGTTGTCGAACATGGTATTAGAGCCTGTTTGAAGACCCGCTCATGTTGTAGATCGATATCGTGAAGTCGAGTTGCCTCATTTCCATTTTGTGTCATTTTCGTACATTTATGGGTTGAAAGGACTGTTTCATTGCGTCTGGGGCACTCGTTTCATTTAGGAACACTTTTCATTTCACTCGAAAAGGTTTCTGTTTTCCCAAGATACAGCCATTACAGTCAAATCTAGAAGTATAAAGCTTGAATACGCATGTTTTAAATTTTGGCAGAGTATCATTTTGGTTTTATTTCGGTTTTGTATTGTTTATTTTCGGGTTGCTACTCTTTTAGATATGCATATTATCTTTGCCCCGCGCCCTATGCGATCTCGGAAAATCAGAAACAAATAGGAAAAGGCGCATCTTCCAGGTAAGCTAACCGAGATCTAACCCTTGTTGTCATCGAGAAGCGAAAAAATTTTCTTGTGTGAAAAGAGTTTTTTTTAGCACACTCCCCAAGGTCATCCTCCACAACAACAACGACACCCCCAATCCTCTTCCTAAAATATACAATATGTTTTGTTAGACCATTTGGTTAAAATTTGCCTTATTAAGTAAGAGGTCTTGAGTTCAAGTCTCTCTTTTGTTACTTTTTTTGAAAAAGTTCATGCTCAATTTGTACAGTGTATTTCACTTCAAGTATAAAAGTGAATCACTATATGTAGTTTAATATTTTATTTTAGAGTTATTTATTTTGCATGCAACTTTTCTTTTATAAAGTAACTTCATTGTAAAAGTGATCCCCACTTCTCTTTATAAAAGTGGGTCACTTCATAAAGCGACTTACACTATCACATGGTCCTTTGGTTATCGTTTATGCCTTTTTAAAGAAGGGCATAACTCTCACATCCGAAGTCTGTTTTCAGTGCCATTTTTTTTAAAACCGCATAACTTTTCAAGATCTTTCGATCTAGATCATTAGTTTTAGTATTTAAATCCATATTATCTTCATATTTAATATGGATTCTACAAATAGTCTCTTGCTTACCAACACCAAATACTTCCAATGGAAATCTCATATGGAAGATTTATTAAGAAGTAAAATCTTATACCGGATTACCTTGGGAAAGGGAAAAAAACCCACTTATGATGATAAGAAAGTCAAATGGGCTAATAGGAGTGACGAAGCACATGGACTAATCAGAATGTCCATCTCTCCTAATTTAAGGTTCCACTTTAAAGAAATTGATGACCCCGATGAAGATTGGGAAAAGATTGAATCTGTGTTTGGTAAACTCAATATTATTCGAGCACAACATTTAGAAAATCAAGTACTAACCTTAATTCCAAGTGATTTTTGTTGCATTGGAGACTATCTATCTAAGTTTAAAACACTCAGAATTTTATGTGAAGAATGTGAGATGGAAATGGCGGAAAAGCATTGCATCTATCTTATTCTTTCTAGGCTAGATAGTGCATATTTTGTGTTTGTATCTACCTTTTATGCCATGAGAGGGGCTCTACGGAAATATTATCAAAAACCCACCCTTGAGTCCTTTTGTGTTGCTTTGATTAGAAAGGAAGATAAGCTTGTACAACTTGGAGTGATTAACACTACAGGTACCTCCAACAAAGCCTTAGTTGCCCAGCAGAAAGATAAACCCAAGTATCCCAAGAAGCAACATTCTCGCTACAACAACAAGCAACATAAGGATCCCAAACCAACTCAGACAGCTTCAGCTCCTAATGGTGACAAAGGAGCAAAATATAAAAATAAGAAGACTGACAGACATTGGAACTTTTGTGATAAATATGGTCATGATGAGTCCAAATGTTTCAAGAAGATGGCAACTTTAGAAGCAACGATGAAGAAGCACAACATCAGTATTGATTATACTTCTTCTTCTTCTTCTAATGGACATGCACTTTCTGCTTTTGGTTTCTCCTTCAATACAGCTTCTACTTCTTCTTTTGATGAGTGGTTTATTGATTCAGGAGCATCTTATCATATGGCTAAGGATAAAGACATATTTTCTGCTCTAAATGAATGTAACACCAAGAAAATATTTGTTGGTGTTGATAGATCTCTTAGTGTTGTAGGATCTGGAACAGTTCAAGTAAATAATGGTCATTTCAATGATATATTATGTGTTCCAAGTATTTCTTGTAACCTTCTATCAGTATATCAAATCACTCATTTAGGTGAAGGTAAAACTGTAGAGTTTTCACCTCACCAAGTTGTAATCAAGGATCTAAAAGATCCTAAGCATGTTCTTGCAACTGGAATTGTTGATGATATTACCAGGTTGTACAAGTTTGACAACTTTGGGTCATCATCTTTTTCATCAGTTTTTGTTGCTCATGGCGATGACTTGAGCAAACTTTGGCATGAGTGGTTTGGTCATCTAAACTATCGCTCATTGCAGCAACTATGTTATCAACAGATGGGGATTGGTCTTCCTCTTGTTTCATGCAGAGATGGTGTTTGTGCCAGTTGTGTTCTCGGAAAACATCATCGGGACAATTTTGACAAGCGTGCCTCTTGGCATGCCTCGGGCCCTTTATAGCTTGTTCATAGTGATTTGTGTGGTCCACTTTCTTCTCCTTCTTTTTCTGGGTGCAAGTATTTCTAAACTTTCATTGATGATTTTCCCAAATGTACTTGGGTTTACTTCTTAAAACTTAAGAGCGAATTTTTTGACAAGTTTTTGGCCTACAAGGCCCTTGTAGAAAATAAATCTGGACATCAAATTCAAAAGTTAAGAACAGATAATGGAGGCGAATATGTGAACAATAATTTTACAAGTTACTACACTACATAGGGCATCCAAATGCAACACATTGTTCCATATACACCACAACAAAATGGTGTTGCTGGGAGAAAGAACCGCACATTAAAAGAAATGGCTAATGGTATGATCCAATCTAAGGGATTAAGTCTCAAGTATTGGAAGGAAGCAATCAACTGTGCAAATTACATAGTCAATCGCACACGCACAAAGGCTCTTAAAAATATAACACTGGAAGAAGCTTGGACTAAAATTAAACCAGATGTAAGTCACTTCTGTGTATTTCGCAGTATAGCACGGGCTCACATTCCTGATGAAAAAAGGAAAGCATTGTAGCCTAAAAGTGAGAAGTGTATATTTGTTGGTTATTCTGAAGATGTCAAAGGTTATAGACTTCTTCAACCACATTGTAATGAAATTATTATTAGAAGAGATGTTAAATTTGGTGAAAATATCTTGACTTGTGAGACTAATTTGGTGATTGTGCCTTCTTGGGCCTACGAGCCATCTTCGACGTTTATGCCTTCTTATGTTCCTATTCTGGTTTCTTCTTCAGATGATGACAGTGAGGATGAAAATCCACCTTCGCCTACTCACCTTCCTCCAGATGAGTCCTTTGAACCTGAACCAACACCAGTTCCACCACTTCCTAGATGGGTTTGTTCAACACGAGAAGCAGCTGGTGGTCTTGTCGGTAATCCTTTAGATCATCTTCGAACATGTTCACATTTCCAGTGAGCCTCTTCTCTTTTGTCTCAAGTTTCATAGACTCATGATCCAGAGACAATTGCATAAGCTTCAGGTCATCCAGATTATGATACAACAATGAATGAAGAGTATTGTTCTTTAATGGAAAATGATACTTGGGATCCTGTACCTCTTCCAAAAGGAGGAAAACTTGTTAGATGTAAATGGGTCTACAAAACTAAGTATGCATTAGATAAAAGTGTTGAAAGACACAAGGCTCGGTTAGTTACTAAAGGATTTTCCCAAGTTGAAAGAATTGACTATAATGAACCATTTTCCTCTATAGCCAAAATGAATTCCATCCCCCTTGTTCTTTCCCTTGCTGCCTCACATAAATGGGAGGTCCATTAGATGGATGTTAAATCTTCATTCTTGCATGGAGATTTGCAAGAAGAAATCTACATGGAACAACCTTCTGGCTATGTCCAGAATAACTCTAGCCTTGTTTGTCGCCTTAAGAAATCTATTTATGGTCTTAAGCAAGCTCCCCGAGCTTGGTATGCCAAAATGGGCATCTTTCTTATTGACACTGGATTCTCTAGATGCCATTCTAATCCTAATGTTTATACCAATAAAGTAGGAAGCCATCTCATAATCCTTGTCCTTTATGTTGATAACCTTATCCTTACTGGTAGTGACTCAAAACTTTTAAACCATGTAAAAATCAGCCTTAAGAAGAAATTTGAAATGACAGACTTAGGCTTTTTGGACTATTTCCTTGGCATCCAAGTTTTGCAAACCAATGAAGGAATTTTTCTTTCCCAATCTAAGTATGCTTGTGACCTTCTTCGTCGCTTTCACATGGATGATTGTAAACCAGCCCCTTCTCCCTTCCACTCTGGATTTAAGTTTACTGCCACTTGTACTTCTCTTGAAGTTGATGCCACCCTGTATCGTTAGTTAGTTGGTAGCCTCTTATACTTGACTCATACCCATCCTGATCTTTCCTTTGTTGTTGGTCTTGTTGTCGGGTATATGCAAACACCCCATGAAAGCCATTGGAAAGCAACTAAAAGGATACTTCGTTGTGTTCGTGGTACAGTTCAGTTTGGGATACATTACAATTCAGGGGGGACTCCTTTATTGGTTGGTTTCACTGATTCAGATTGGATCGACGACCCTAATGATTAGAAGTCTACTGTAGGTTATGTTTTCAGCCTTGGTTCATGACCTGTCACTTGGGTCTGTAAGAAACAATAGGCTATTGCACTTTCTTCAGCAGAAGCAAAGTACCGAGCAGCGGTAAATGCAAGTCAGGAAGCCTTGTGGCTTCTACAGATCCTTTCAGAGTTTGGATTCAAGCAACAACATCCAACCAGCCTTTGGTGTGACAATCAGAGTACCATCAAGCTCGTCAAACACCCAGTTCAAAATCAACGCAACAAGCACATAAAGCTACACATGCACTTCATCATAAAATTCATTCATGATCAAGTTATTGAAGTGCTCTTTTTCCCTATAGAAGATCAAGTTGCAAACATTTTTACAAAGTCTCTTACAGAAGCGAAGTTTTCCAAACTTCAATCTATGTTAGGAGTTCAGGAAGTTGTCATTAAGGGGGGGTAGGCTCTAATGCCTCCTTCCTTCTCCTATTTTGTCAACATTGTAAATCTTTCAATCCTATCCCAAGTTGTTCTTAAGGGGGGATGTTAGGATATTTAGACACTTAGGAGTTAGTTAAGATCTACTTGGTCTAATGTGTCGCTAGTTAAAAGTGTGTTTCTTAGTGTGTTTCTTTAGTACGCATTAGTATGCATTTGTAGTTAGGAAATCCAACGGTCACGATATGTTCCCGACATAGAGTGATCTGACGGTTCATACTCTCCTCGATCTTAACGGCCATTGATCTGTGGCTTAGCACCCGATTGGTCCATGATCTCTATTTAAAGAGCATGGAGGGTCATTTGCCGATGATCGATTGTGAGAAACTCTCTTGTAAAATCTCTTTGTAATCTTTTTCTTTTGCATTAATAAACTGCTTCAAGTGGTCGCATTCGTCAGGGTCATGGATGTTTCTCTGTAGGGGTTTTACCACGTGAAAACATCGTTGTGTTGATCTTTGAACTGGTTATGTGAGTGGTTACTAAAGGTGTTCGTCCTTTGTTGGAATACCTATGTTGTCGAACACCCACATCATGCACCTTTTCACGATTTTGTCATGCTTGTCACCTAAATGGCCCTATTCCGCACAAAACCCATGTTTCTCATCGCTCCACAAATTGCCTATGAGTATTACTACCTGAAAACTCTATTGTTCAGAACTGATTACAGGAAAAATGTCTTAGATATCCATTGTAGTGTTGGACATGGTTGTTCCTTGATCTTCTGAGTCGGTTCCTTGATTTTCTAATGAGATAATCCTCAAGTTGTTGACTAATTGCTCCCTTATTTATGGCGTTTGAATGCTATATTTGTTGAACAATTTGCAGATTTTCCTATAATGCCTATGAAATTCCTGTAATGTTGTTGATGTTGATCGAGTTGACCACGGGGCTCCATACAGTAAAACGATGGGAAAACGAGTAATTATTGATCTTGAGGCTTCTAGGAAAAAACTCCAAGTGGAATTTCTCCTTAAGACTGAGGGAAAGTACCCAAACTACCAATTCCCGTAATTACTAAAAAATACCATTAATTCTTGTAATTATTGATTTTCAGGCAGTAGATTGCAAAATTAGCTTTAATTGTCATTTACAAGGAAAACTTAAGAGTTTATTTCCAAAAGACATCTTATACCTTGTTTGTGCACATTATACCATGAGAGTGTATGGACATAAGCAAAAGTGAAGGCTTGTAAGGAAAAAATGGAGGTGAAAGGTCATGGTGAAAAGATCGAAATTGACACCCAACACCTTGCATGACTCCAGTCAAACGATGGTATGGGAAGAAGCCTTCGGTCGATCACCTCCGTGTGTTTTTATGTGTCACCTAGTCTCACATTCTTAATGATTGCAGAAAGAAGTTGGATTCAAAGATTCATGCTTGCATCATGATGGGCTACTTTGAAGAATTGAAAGCCTATATATTGTTTGATCCTATCAAATGACAAATCATTTTCAAATGTAATGTTCGATTTGATGAGAATTCTTCTGGTGTTAAGTTGTTGAATTCTTCTTTTGTATTGCTACAGGATGATCCATTTGATTTTGTCTCTGACACTGGTGCTTTTGTTCCTTTTTTCAGTGCTTCGGTTGGATAGTCGAATCTTTTCCCTATCTCGACTAGACCATCAACCTCCAAGTTGACTAGTTTGTCGTCCTTTGTTTCGACTAAAGACCTATGACTTTTAACCGACCAAATGAAGTGAATCAAGGCCCGCCAATTTCTTATCTACCTCGATGGGCTGCCAAAACAATTGAAGTTGTTGGAGTTGATGCCACAGATGCCTCCTACGGACGTCAGACTTGAAGTCAAAAGAAACATGCCATTGTTGACTTGATGACTTGTGTTCTTGAAACCTCAGACCCTGTAACATACTCAGATGTTGAAGGTTGGCTTGAATGGGAGCAGACCATGAAGACTAGAATTGATTATTTGTCAAAGAATCATACTTGGGACTTGGTTCCTCGACCGCAAGGAAAGAACATTGTGAAGTGTCGATGGGTCTACAGGACCAAATTTACCTCTGAAGGTGTTGTTGAGCGACATAAAGCACGCCTCTTTGTGAATGGATTTTCTCAACAAGAAGGCATCAATTACATTGAAACATTTTCCCCCGTTGCAAAGATGAATTATGTTTGACTTATTCTTTCCTTTGCTACTCGTTTTGGATGGAAAATCCATCAGATGGATGTGAAGAGTGATTTTCTTCATGGAGATCTATTTGAATAAATTTACATGGAACAACCACCCAGTTTTGTAAAAAATTCAAATCTAGTTTGTTGACTCAAGAAGTTGCTTTATGGTTTGAAGTAGGCTCCCTAATCCTGGTATGCTAAGATTGACAGTTTCTTTCTTCGACTTGGTTTCAAATGGTGTGAATCTGATCATAGCCTATATGTTCTCCACTCCCATGGAGATACCCTCATTGTTGTTGTATATGTTGATCATTTAGTCATTACTAGAAATAATAATGCTCTCATCTTTAGATTGAAGAAACAACTTGTTGACTCCTTTGGTATGACAAATATTCGTACTCAAAATTATTTTTTGGATCTTCAAGTATTACCACTTTGTGATGGCATTTTCCTTCATACTCTCCTCGATCTTAACGGCCATTGATCCGTGACTTAATACCCGATTGGTCCATGATCTCTATTTAAAGAGCATGGAGGGTCATTTGCCTATGATCTATTGTGAGAAAATCTCTTGTAAAATCTCTTTGTAATCTTTTTCTTTTGCATTAATAAGTTTCTCCAAGTGGTCGTGTTGGTTGGGGTCGTGGATGTTTCCCCGTAGGGGTTTTACCACGTGAAAACATCGATGTGTTGATATTTGATCTAGTTATGTGAGTGGTTAATGAAGGTGTTCATCCTTTGTTGGAATACATGTGTTGTCGAACATGGTATCAGAGCCTGTTTGAAGACCCGCTCATGTTGTAGATCAAGATCGTGAAGCCGAGTTGCCTCATTTCCATTTTCGTACATTTTTGGGTTGAAAGGACTGTTCCATTGCGTCTGGGGCACTCGTTTCATTTTGGAACACTTTTCATTTCACTCGAAAAGGTTTCTGTTTGCCCAAGATACGGTCATTACAGTCAGATCTGGAGGTATAAAGCTTGAATACGCATTTTTAAAATTTTTGCAGAGTATCATTTTGGTTTTATTTTGGTTTTGTATTGTTTATTTTCGGGTTGCTACTCTTTTAGATTTGTGTATTCTCTTTTCCCTGCGCCCTGTGCGATCTCGGAAAATCATAAACAAATAGGAAAAGGTGCATCTTCCGAGTAAGCTAACCGAGATCTAACCCTTGGTGTCATTGAGAAGAGAAAATTTTTCTTGTGTGAAAAGAGTTTTTTCTTAGCACGTTCCCCAAGGCCATTCTCCACAACAACAAAAACACCCCCAGTCCTCTTCCTAAAATATAAAATATGTTTTGTTAGACCATTTGGTTAAAATATGCCTTAATAAGTAAGAGGTCTTGAGTTCAAGTCTCTCTTTTGTTACTTTTTTTGAAAAAGTTCATGCTCAATTTGTAAAGTGTATTTCACTTCAAGTATAAAAGTGAATCACTATAAGTAGTTTAATATTTTATTTTAGAGTTATTTCTTTTGCATGCAACTTTTCTTTTATAAAGTAATTTTATTGTAAAAGTGATCCCCACTTCTCTTTATAAAAGTGGGTCACTTCATAAAACAACTTACACTATCACGTGGTCCTTTGGTTACCGTTTATGCCTTTTTTAAAAAGGGCATAACTCTCACATCCGAAGTCTGTTTTCAGTGCCATTTTTTTTAAAACCGTACAATTTTTCGAGATCTTTCCATCTAGATCATTAGTTTTAGATTTTAAATCCATATTATATACATATTTAATATGTCTTCTACAATTAATCTCTTGCTTACCAGCACCAACTACTTCCAATGGAAATCTCATATGGAAGATTTATTAAAAAGTAAAGTCTTGTACCGGATTACCTTGGGAAAGGAAAAAGCACCCACTTATGATGAAAAGAAAGTCAAATGGGCTAATAGGAGTGAAGAAGCACGTGGACTAATCAGAATGTCCATCTCTCCTGATTTAAGGTTCCACCTTAAAGAAATTGATGACCCCAATGAAGATTGGGAAAATATTGAATCTGTGTTTGGTAAACTCAATATTATTCGAGCACAACAGTTAGAAAATCAAGTACTGGCCTTAATTCCGAGTGATTTTTCTTTCATTGGAGACTATCTATCTAAGTTTAAAACACTCTGAATTTTATGTGAAGAATGTGAGATGGAAATGGTGGAAGAGCGTTGCATCTATCTTATTCTTTCTAGGATAGGTAGTGCATATTCTGTGTTTGTAACTACCTTTTATGCCATGAGAGGGGCTCTAGGGAAATATTATCAAAAACCCACCACTGAGTCCTTTTGTGTTGCTTTGATTATAGAGGAGGATAAACTTGTACAACTTGGAGTGATCAACACTACAGGTATCCCCAACAAAGCCTTAGTTGCCCAGCAGAAAGATAAACCCAAGTATCCCTAGAAGCAACATCCTCGCTACAACAACAAGCAACATAAGGATCCCAAACCCACTCAGACAACTTCAGCTCCTAATGGTGACAAAGGAGCAAAATATAAAAATAAGAAGACTGACAGACCTTGCAACTTTTGTGATAAATATGGTCATGATGAGTCCAAATGTTTCAAGAAGATGGGAGCTTTAGAAGCAACGATGAAGAAGCACAATATCATATTGATTCTACTTCTTTTTCTTCTTCTCATGGACATGCACTTTCCGATTTTGGTTTCTCCTTCAATACAACTTCTACTTCTTCTTCTGATGAGTGGTTTATTGATTCACGAGCATATTATCATATGGCTAAGGATAAAGACATATTTTATGCTCTAAATGAATGTAACACCAAGAAAATATTTGTTGGTGTTGATAGATATCTTAGTGTTGTAGGATCTGGAACAGTTCAAGTAAATAATGGTCATTTCAATGATATATTATGTGTTCCAAGTCTTTCTTGTAACCTTCTATCAGTATATCAAATCACTCATTCAGGTGAAGGTAAAACCGTAGAGTTTTCACCTCACCAAGTTGTAATCAAGGATCTAAAAGATCTTAAGCATGTTCTTGCAAGTAGAAATGTTGATTATATTACCAGGTTGTACAAGTTTGACAACTTTGGGTCATCATCTTTTTCATCAGTTTTTGTTGCTCATATCGATGACTTGAGAAAACTTTGGCATGAGCGGTTTGGTCATATAAACTATCGCTCGTTGTATCAACTATGTTATCAACAGATGGTGACTGGTCTTCCTCTTGTTTCATGCAGAGATGGTGTTTGTGTCGGTTGTGTTCTCGGAAAACATCATCGGGACAGTTTTGACAAGCGTGCCTCTTGGCATGCGTCGGGCCCTTTACAGCTTGTTCATAGTGATTTGTGTGGTCCACTTTCTTCTCCTTCTTTTTCTCGGTGCAAGTATTTCTAAACTTTCATTGATGATTTTCCCAAATGTACTTGGGTTTACTTCTTAAAACTTAAGAGCGAAGTTTTTGACAAGTTTTTGGCCTACAAGGCCCTTGTAGAAAATAAATATGGACATCAAATTCAAAAGTTAAGAATGGATAATGGAGGCGAATATGTGAACAATAATTTTACAAGTTACTACACTACATAGGGCATCCAAATGCAACACATTGTTCCATATACACCACAAAAAAATGGCGTTGCTGAGAGAAAGAACCACACATTAAAAGAAATGGTTAATTGTATGATCCAATCTAAGGGATTAAGTCTCAAGTATTGGGAGGAAGCAATCAACTGTGCAAATTACATAGTCAATCGCACTCCCACAAAGGCTCTTAAAAATATAACACTGGAAGAAGCTTGCACTAAAATTAAACCAGATGTTAGTCACTTCTGTGTATTTGACAGTATAGCATGGGCTCACAATCCTGATGAAAAAAGGAAAGCATTGCAGCCTAAAAGTGAGAAGTGTATATTTGTTGGCTATTCTGAAGATGTCAAAGGTTATAGACTTCTTCAACCACATTGTAATGAAATTATTATTAGAAGAGATGTTAAATTTGGTGAAAATCTCTTGGCCTGCAAACCTAATTCGACGATTGTGCCTTCTTGGGCCTGCGAGCCATCTTCGACGTTTGTGCCTTCTTATGTTCCTATTCTGGTTTCTTTTTCAGATGATGATAGTGAGGATGAAAATCCACCCCCGCCTGCTCACCTTCCTCCAGATGAGTCATTTGAACCTGAACCAACACCAACTCCACCGCTTCCTAGATGGGTCTGTTCAACACGAGAAGCAGCTAGTGGTCTTCTCAGTAATCCTTTATATCAGCTTCGAACACATTCACAGTTCCAGCGAGCCTCTTCTCTTTTGGCTCAAGTTTCAGAGACTCATGATCCAAAGACATTTGCAGAAGCTTCAGGTCATCCAGATTGGGATACAACAATGAATGAAGAGTATTGTTCTTTAATGGAAAACGATACTTGGGATCCTGTACCTCTTCCAAAAGGAAGAAAACTTGTCAGATGTAAATGGGTCTACAAAACTAAGTATGCATTAGATAGAAGTGTTGAATTACACAAGGCTTGGTTTGTTACCAAAGGATTTTCCCAAGTTGAAAGGATTGACTATAATGAAATCTTTTCCTCTGTAGCCAAAATGAATTCCATCTGCCTTGTTCTTGCGCTTGCTGCCTCACATAAATGGGAGGTCCATCAAATGGATGTTAAATCTGCATTCTTGCATGGAGATTTGCAAGAAGAAATCTACATGGAACAACCTTCTGGCTATGTCTAGAATGACTCTAGTCTTGTTTGTCGCCTTAAGAAATCTCTTTATGGTCTTAAGCAAGCTCCACGAGCTTGGTATGCCAAAATGGATAGCTTTCTTATTGACACTGGATTCTCTAAATGTCATTATGATCCTAATGTTTATACCAATAAAGTATGAAGCCATCTCATAATCCTTGTCCTTTATGTTGATGACCTTATCCTTACTGGTAGTGACTCAAAAATTTTAAACCATGTAAAAACCAGCCTTAAGAAGAAATTTGAAATGACAGACTTAGGCTTTTTGCACTATATCCTTGGCCTCCAAGTTTTGCAAACCAATGAAGGAATTTTTCTTTCCCAATCTAAGTATGCTTGTGACCTTCTTCGTCGCTTTCACATGGATGATTGTAAACTAGCCCCTTCTCCCTTCCACTCTAGATTCAAGCTTACTGCCACTTGTACTTCTCTTGAAGTTGATGCCACCCTATATCGCCAGTTAGTTGGTAGCCTCTTATACTTGACTCATACCCATCCCGAGATTTCCTTTGTTGTTGGTCTTGTTGCCCAATATATGCAAACACCCCATGAAAGCCATTGGAAAGCAACTAAAAGGATACTTTGTTATGTTCATGGTACAGTTCAGTTTGGGATACATTACAATTCAGGGGGGACTCCTTTATTGGTTGGTTTCACTGATTCAGATTGGGTCGGCAACCCTGATGATCAGAAGTCTACTACAGGTTATGTTTTTAGCCTTGGTTCATGACCTGCCACTTCGACCTGTAAGAAACAACATGTTATTGCACTTTCTTCAGCAGAAGTAGAGTACCGAGCAGCGGTAAATGCAAGTCAAGAAGCCTTGTGGCTTCTACATATCCTTTCAGAGTTTGGAGTCAAGAAGCAATATCCGACCAGCCTTTGGTGCGACAATCAGAGTGTTATCAAGCTCGTCAAACACCCAGTTCAACATCAATGCAGCAAGCACATCAAGATACCCATGAAGTTCATCATAAATCTCATTCATGATCAAGTTATTGAAGTGCTCTTTTACCCTATAGAAGATCAAGTTGCAGACATTTTTACAAAGTCTCTTACAGAAGCGAAGTTTTCCAAACTTCGATCTATGTTAGGAGTTCAGGAAGTTTTCATTAAGGGGGGGTAGGCCCTAATGCCTTCTTCCTTCTCCTATTTTGTCAACATTGTAAATCATTCAATCCTATCCCAAGTTGTTCTTAAGGGGGGATGTTAGGATATTTAGACACTTAGGAGTTAGTTAAGATCTACTTTGTCTAATGTGTCCCTAGTTAAAAATGTGTTTCTTAGTGTGTTTCTTTAGTATGCATTAGTATGCATTTGTAGTTAGGCTATCTGACTGTCACGATATGTTCCTGACATAGAGTGATCTGACGGTTCATACTCTCCTCGATCTTAACGGCCATTGATCTGTGGCTTAACACCCGATTGGTCCATGATCTCTATTTAAAGAGCATGGAGGGTCATTTGTCGATGATCGATTGTGAGAAAATCTCTTGTAAAATCTCTCTGTAATCTTTTTCTTTTGCATTAATAAACTGCTCCAAGTGGCCGTGTTCATTGGGGTCGTGGATGATTTCTCTGTAGGGGTTTTACCACGTGAAAACATCGTTATGTTGATCTTTGATTTGGTTATGTGAGTGGTTACTAAAGGTGTTCGTCCTCTGTTGGAATACATGTGTTGTCGAACACCCACATCATGCACCTTTTCGCAATTTTGTCATGTTTGTCACTTAAATGGCCCTATTCCGCACAAAACCCATGTCGTGGAATTTGTTGATTCACCCTCATCGCTCCACAAATTGCCTCTGAGTATTACTACCTGAAAACTCTATTTTTCAAAACTGATTACAGGAAAAATGTCTTAGATCTCCATTGTAGCGTTGGACATGGTTGTTCCTTGATCTTCTGAGTCGGTTCCTTGATTTTCTAATGAGATAATCCTCAAGTTGTTGACTAACTGTTCCCTTATTTTTGGCGTTTGAATGCTATATTTGTTGAACAATTTGCGGATTTTCCTATAATTCCTGCAAAATTCCTGTAATGTTGTTGATGTTGACCGAGTTTTGACCATGGGGCTCCATACAGTAAAACAATGGAAAAACTGGTAATTATTGATCTTTAGGCTTCTAGGAAACAACTCCAAGTGAAATTTCTCCTTAAGACTGAGGGAAAGTACCCAAACTACCAATTCCTGTAATTACTAAAAAATACCATTAATTCTTGTAATTACTGATTTTCAGGCAGCAGATTGCAAAATTAGCTTTAATTACCATTTACAAGGAAAACTTAAGAGTTTATTTCCAAAAGACATCTTATACCTTGTTTGTGCACATTATACCATGAGAGTGTATGGACATAAGCAAAAGTGAAGGCTTGTAAGGCAAAAATGGAGGTGAAAGGGCATGGTGAAAAGATCGAAATTGACACCCGACACCTTCCATGACTCCAGTCGAACGATGGTATGGGAAGAAGCCTTCGGTTGGTCACCTCCGTGTTTTTTTATGTGTCACCTAGTCTCACATTCTTAATGATTGCAGAAAGAAGTTGGATGCAAAGAGTCATGCTTGCATCATGATGTGATACTTTGAAGAATTGAAAGCCTATCTATTGTTTGATCCTATCAAATGACAAATCATTTTCAAACGTAATGTTTGGTTTGATGAGAAGTCTTATGGTGTTAAGTTGTTGAATGCTTCTTCTGTATTATTACATGATGATCCATTTGATGTTGTCTCTGACAATGGTGCTTTTGTTCCTTTTTTCAGTGCTTCGGCTGGATAGTCGAATCTTTTCCCTATCTTGACTAGACCGTCGACCTCCAAGTTGACTAGTATGTCGTCCTCTGTTTCAACTGGTCCATTGATTGAAGACCTGTGACTTTTGACCGACCAAATGAAGTTAATCGAGGCCCACCAATTTATTTTCTACCTCGATGGGCTGCCAAAACAATTGAAGTTGTTGGAGTTGATGCCGCAGATGCCTCATGTGGACATCAGACTCGAAGTCAAAAGCAAAATGCCATTGTTGCCTTGATGACTTGTGTTCTTGAAACCTCAGACCCTATAACATACTCATATGTTGAAGGTTGGCTTGAATGGGAGCATACCATGAAGACTGGAATTGATTCTTTGTCAAAGAATCATACTTGGGAGTTGGTTCCCCGACCGCAAGGAAAGAACATTGTGAAGTGTCGATGGGTTTACAGGACCAAATTTACCTCTGAAGGTGTTGTTGAGTGACATAAAGCACGCCTCTTTGTGAAGGGATTTTTTCAACAAGAAGGAATCAAATACATTGAAACCTTTTCCCCCGTTGCAAAGATGAATTTTGTTCAACTTATTCTTTCCTTTGCTACTCATTTTGGATGGCAAATCCATTAGATGAATGTGAAGAGTGATTTTCTTCATGGAGACCTATTTGAACAAATTTACATGGAACAACCACCTAGTTTTGTAACAAATTCGAATCTAGTTTGTTGACTCAAGAAGTTGCTTTATGGTTTGAAGTAGGCTCCCTAATCCTGGTGTGCTAAGATTGACAGTTTCTTTCTTCGACTTGGTTTCAAACGATGTGAATCTGATCATAGCCTGTATGTTCTCCACTCCCATGGAGATACCCTCATTGTTGTTGTATATGTTGATCATTTAGTCATTACTGGAAATAATAATGCCCTCATCTTTAGATTGAAGAAACAACTTGTTGACTCCTTTGATACGACAAATCTTGGTACTCAACATTATTTTTTGGGTCTTCAAGTATTACCACTTTGTGATGGATTTTTCATTTCTCAATCTAAATATGTGATGGATTTGTTGATTCTAAATAGGGTGGAACACGATATAAAACAAAGGACACAACATTGCAAATAATCGAAGAGGAAATACAAAATTTCAAAAGGAGGGTGGTGACTAAAGACACCATTACAACACTTAAGTAGAGTGCACTATGATCAAAACATCACAGTGCATGTTGCACAGATTGATTTGCATGATTTGTTGCACAATATCAATTCACATTGTTGATAATGACCCAAGGGGTCTCTTTTAATAGCCTCAATATCTAATCGATTTCCATTGAATCCAGAAGATCTTGTCCACATGTAATCGTTAACAGTTAGATTTGACTCGAAAGAGTGGATTTTGTGGAGTTAACTCTAACTGTCAACGGTTACATGTGGACAAGATCTTTTGTGTTCTATGGAAATTAGTTAGATATTGAGGCTATTAAAAGAGACCCCTTGGTTCATTATCAACAATGTGAATTAAGATTGTGCAACAAATCATGCAGATTAATCTATGCAACATGCACTATGATGTTCTGATCATAGTGCACTTTGCTTAAGTGTTGTAATGGTGTCTTTAGACACCACCCTCCTTTTGAAATTCTTTATTTCCTCTTCGATTATCTACAATGTTGTGTCCTTTGTTTCATATCGTGTTTCACCCTATTCCCCAACACCAAAAATGGAAAGAAAGCACAATTTCTTATCAGAGGTAGTTTGATCCAAATTATGCTGAGAAATAAATGAGATACAAAAAAAAAATATAGCAGTGAACACGAAAATACAGTGAAATGCAATTTCTATTAATGAATAAATTAGCAGAAGATTGTAGAACACACACTGGCTAGAATGGTGGTAGCTTATATCTAAAGAGAAAGATATGTCGTCTATACTCATTCATAGAAAGATAATACAATGGGTTGCAAGAATGGCCTTTTAACAGAAAGCAAGAACCCTAAAGGTCCAAAAACCTAACCCTAGGAGATGAAGCACCAAAAGGTTCGCGGGCCTCAAGGTGGTTAGTTGATGCATCAACTTCCCTAGGTGAAACTTTTTCATAAAATATCCATTTGGCGCATTTGATAGCTCGTTGGAAAGATCCAATCGAGAAGCACAATTATTGGCAAGGCCTTAAAACAACCTCAGAAATTTAGGACCCAAAAATCGTAACAAAAACATCCAAGATGGAGAACTGTGATGAGTAAGTGGAAAAGGTGGGTGGCCACTGATATCCACCTAGATCATTCCTCCCCCTTAGGAAGAAACGGTCCCCATTGCGTCAAGTTCCCTCGGGATATGGGGAAACTTTTGTTCAATTTGAACCTTGGTGAGTTACTTTCCTTGTTGAAGTAGTTGTCCTTCTTTGACATCCTGATAGTGTTATTTGTTCTTCTAGTGAGTGCCCTTCATCTTGGTATCCATGATCTGATCCACTGGAACATATGCAATGAATTCAATATTGATTTTTGTAGGGGAAAATTTCTCATCCACCTCTGAGGTGTCCAACAAAGGTGGGAAATATGGTTGAAGTAGCTCCACATTAAATAGTGGGTGCAAGCCAAAGAAAGGAGGAATACTCAATTCGAAAGCATTTTCACCCACATCCTTGGTGATGGTGTAAGGCACATATCAAAGTGGTCTAAGCTTCCTATCGGGGTCTGTGAGGCACTCATTTTTCAAATGAAACCACACCTTGTCACAAACCTAAGACTGGTGAGGAACCCGATGCTAGTCATGTTGTTTCTTATACTTGGAATTGACCTTCTCCAAGATATCATGAACCTATTTTTGGAGGTGATATATCCATTCAATGAATTTGGCTGCTCTATCTGCCTTATTTTAAGCGTGAGAGGACTCTATCGGGTAAGTTGGAACGACCAGAGATACATCAATGGGGGCCAATGGATGGAACCCTAAGCACACCTAAAAAGGGTCATGGCCAATGGAGTTGTGAAGGGATCTGTTATGGCTATGTTGAACATATGGGAGGATCTCATCCCATGCACTTGGATCCTTGGAGTTGTACATGTGCAGGATATGCACAATCATCATGTTGACCACCTCTATATGTCCATCTATTTGGAGATGAAAGGAAGTCGATTTGGTCAACTTGGTGTCCATCAAATAACATAGGCTTGACGAAAAGGTGATGATGAACCTATTGTCCCTATCTGAAATGATGGTCTATGGTAGCCCAAAATGAACCCAAACATGCACAAAGAAGAGTTTAGCAGTGGCCTTGGTTGTGATACTCTTTTTACACGATGTTAAAATAACCAGCTTAGAGAACCGATCAACGACCATAAAAACACAATCGTGACCATGTTTGATGGAGGGAAACCCCAACATGTAATTCATGGAGATGGACTCCCATGGCTTGTCTAGTGCAGGAAGAGGATTGTATGATCCTTGCTCCATGATGGATGGCTTAGAAATGGCACAAGCAATGCATGACCTGGCGTATTGGCCAACGTCATGTCGAATCTTGGACTAGTAGAAATGCTTATGAAGTATCGCTATTATCTTCTCCACCACAAAGTGCCCTACCACCCAACTATAATGTACCTCCCAAATTAGATTTTCACACTCACTTGAAGGAACATAAAGATGGTCGAGATAGCAGAAGATTTCATCTTGGAGGTGGAAGTCTGAAACTTGTTTCTCAACACTCAGAGTCTAATAAGTAGTAGTGAAGTCAAAGTCATTGATGTATAATTTTTGTCACCCATAGGTCTCATGTCCATAGCAGTTAAGAACTATGGTGAGGGCCACAACCAAGTGTTGACTAAAGTAGTCAACAACATGTCTAGTGTTTCCCTTCTTGTACTTAATATTCAGGTGTAATTGTTGCAAGTATGTGGTGTTGGCCCAAAATTAGAGATAGGGGTTCTCAGAGGTTACCAACAAAGGTACCATTGTAGTCTAGTAGCACTAGCATATTCAACCTTCCGTAAGGAAAAGAGGTCTCACCCGAAGTGCTATTGAGACTTGTGTGTAATAAAGTGAGTTAATGAGGACACACCATCAGATCTAGTGCAATATAATGCAGATTCATACTTAAATGAAAAAGATCATATCATTAGAAGTCTAAACCATGTTATGCATTCAATAATCCATGTTGCATAGCATAAAAATAAGTGCATACATCACAAAATCTTGTTACATAGTATAGCACCTAGCAATTACACACAATAGGATAGTTTGCGCAGGAGAAAGATCATGCATTCATCCATATCATAACAAATTTTTGGATGCCCTAATAATCCATTTTGTATTATCATATCACAGCCTGGCGTACATGTAGTGTTTCTTTTGTATCAAGACTTATATCTTTTGTATCAAGACTTATACAACATAATCAATGACAAAAGAGGAACAAGAATTGAGCAACAACAGTCTAACACCTCTCAATTCTAATGTCAGATCTCAAAATTAGCTCGTTCACTTTATAATTAGGCAACACTAGTAGCAATAGCATCGAGACAACAAGAATAGCAAGAATCAACAACTAGCAATTAGCCCTTTCCCATTACATTTTCCCCAATTTTTACCATTCCCTTGGCTACTTCTTGATTCTGCTTCTATGGTTTCTTGATTTTGTTTACGTGTTGTCTTTTCCTGCGTTCGAAGCTTTTAAACATTTCCGCTTCTTCCTCCAGCTGGCATCTGATCTGTATTCACTACTAGCATGTTGACAGTTAACTTTCCACTCAGTGTAGCTACTTTCCTTTGCTTCTAGCCTTCCGCTGCCCTGCTAAGCGTTCCCACAAAACTATGATCCTTCCACAAAACTAAATTTTCTCCAAAATGAAGGGCCCAACATGCCCTGACCACAATCTTTGACTCATCCTAAGTCAACCTTGTTGTTTTGTTGTGGTCTCCTTCAAACGAAGGGCCCAACTCTGGTACAATTGTAAGGGCATGCTCGCGGAAATTGTCATAGTGTACCACTTGATCCTTCCATTTCCTTGCCAAAATTGAGGCGCCTACAACAAATTCATGTGCGGTGTTGACATCAGGAACCTCGGGCAAGAGATTCCAATTGTTTAAGTGGAATGTACTCAACTTGCACTGTAGGCCTGAAGTGCCAGAGTGTTGTCTTCGCATCTTTGTTAACCTCATCCATGGCATCCAGTTGATCATCCTCAACTTGTATCTCGACAAACTTAGTCGCTTTCTCGATAGCATCAACAATGGCCCGAGATTATGCATGCATCTACTTAAGCCTAGTGCGCAACTCTTCAACAGGCTTACTGCGTTGGTCCAACAAGACAACCCAGTCTGTGACCATCTCAAAGAGTCGACGAAATTCCTCAGTCTGGGCATGAAGCAAGGAATTGACAGTGGTATGAAATGGAAGTGGACTGGTGTGAGCTTGAGGTGGGATGGAGGAAAGGGGGGTGGCCTCAATGATGACAGTATCATCAGGGGATTGGGATGGGGATTTGGTACGGAAATTCTTCTAAGGAAAAACTGAAGTCAAGACCTCGTAGAATTGTTTACCTGATATTGTGGCATCGTCATGAATGGAAAATGAAATATAAAGTGTGTTTCTCAACAATGCTTCTTCTTCACCTTCATCTGCCTCTTCCTCCCAGCTGGATGGTGTCTAGTTTCTCTTTCTCACTCTAAGGCATGCATCAAATGTCTTCATTGGAGTGGACCTTTGGGAACTTGCAGCCATCGCATAAGAGACACATGTCTTCTTCTTTTCAACAGTGACCATAAGCCATGAGGTGACTTCTTTATCAAGCACGACCTCATCCAACTAAAATGGTAACGAATTCATGTGGAAAAGAGGCGGAGGCGCCCCCAGAGGCCGCACAAATGTGTGATATTGGTTCATCTTGAACCAGATATTGTGGGTATGCCTATTAAGTAGCGCCTGTGGGATCTGTGATCGTTGGGTTGCAACAATGAGATCATTGTACCATTGTGCGAAGTCATCATTGTGAACCATCCTTTCGAGTTCAAAAAATATGGTGTCATAGTACAAAATAGGGCTCACACCCTCAAAATACATATATGGTCGATATATAATATGACCATGGAATCTATGCCTATGGTGTCGGATGCGTATCATGATAACACACTATGACATTTGTGAGACGTCATAAGAGTCGCACCCACGTGTGGGGTACACCGATGACCTGTCGCTGCATAGCCTCTGGAAGATCCTCCACTTGAACCATAGGAATCTTGTGCCTCAACAGACAAAATGACACGTAGAAATAAACTCTAATCCCAAGTATGCTATATAAATGGAATGCTAACAAGATAAGGCCAAGAGCCTACCTCATCCAGATGTTTGATGAAGACCACCGTTGAGCACACAACTCAAAGCTTTGTACCTGCAACTTGTCCTCAACAACCGACATACACAAGCATATGGTGACAATATATAGTGTTATCATATAGATTAGCATAATCCATTAACATACATGACAAATACACCCATGTAATAATAATTCGAATATTTGCAAGATATCAATTGGATGATAAAAGAGTATTTCTATTAAAATTATCAGCAGAAGTATATAGGTGACAAACTTCTGTAATGACACATCAAAACCGATAAACTAAGTCCCTCCAACTGGGCCTCGACCACTTCAATCCTCCACCAAAGGCAAGGTCATGTATAGGATACAATGAGGTTCTCCATCACAAAGAAGGAAGACCTTTAGAGTTGAACAAAGGGTTCAGACTTTCAAGGACAAAGGGTGTTATGACCCAAGGAGGGGCATATATATGGATAAATGTATATGATATGAATCTAAGGGGGGGAATATAGGGGCCTAAATGTACATGTAATGTGTAAATACATATGTAATAGGGTCGGCCTAATGATAAAGGGGCCTCATGTGCAAGTGTGAATAACTATATATAAGAGGTCATGTATTCATTATTGAGAGGTGAGTATGAATGGTATTTGGTTATTTGGAGGGGGTTCCCCTATTCTTTAAATATTTATTGTGTAACTTATCTATATAGGAGTTGTGCTCCACGTTGATATTATGTACATGGTGTGTACTTTTGTTATTTTATGATATTTTGAATATTTGGATCATAACATTTGGAATCGTGTCAATATACATGGAATCAAAGGAAAAAAATTATTCAACAACTAGACACCAAGGATTAAGACTAAAAAGAATTGATTTTGGATGGATAGATCATCAACAATGGAATGAATAAATCAGGAACATAAGAAAGTCATATTACTTGGTTTCATCACATGTGAAGCCTTTAAATGCAAAGCTTTGAGGACAAAGATTTTTGAAGGAGGGTTCTATGTTATGACCCAAGGAGGGGCATATATATGGTTAAATGTATATGATATGACCCCAAGGGGAGGCACATAGGGGCCTAAATGTACATGTAACATGTAAATACATATGTAATAACGTCGGCCTAGTGATAAAGGGGCCTCATGTGCAAGTGTGAATAACTATATATAAGAGATCATGTATTCATTATTGAGAGGTGAATTGTGAAGTATGAATGATATTTGGCTATTTGGAGGGGGTTACCCTATTCTTTAAGGAGTTATTGTGTAACTTATTTATAATGGAGTTGTGCTCCAAGTTGATATTTTGCACATGGTGTGTACTTCTATTATTTTATGATATTTTGAGTATTTGGATCATAACAAAGGGATGCAGACTCAATATGAAGTGAAATTTCTCCAAAGTGTCTTTTCTCTCAAAGTTGAATTGTTGTATCCCTCAAGGCTTGGATATGGCTCAATTTATAGCCTTCAAATGAAACTTAAGGGTTGATTCGGAGTGTTTCTAGCACCAAAACCGATGTACGCGGGTTGTAGTGGAGCAACCTATGTATATACTTGTTGCCTAACTAATAGGGTGTGTATATGTGGAAAAATATTATTTTTTGTCTCTGGAATGTACAAAAGGGGACTTCAAGTCTACATAGGGAAATGGAAAGGCCATCCAAGCAAGTTGCATGGGATGAGGTAAAATTTGTTGTAATAGATGTCCCCTAATGTGTTAGGTTAGAGGAGTATATGTGATGGCTGAAATACATTATAATTCCCAAAGTGGAGTAATGGAGACTCAGTTGGAAGTGCTAGTTACTCATGAGAATATTACAATCCATAATGACTTTGTACACATGGCTTCCAATCTGAATTACACTATAGATCCATGTGGAAATATATCAAATAGTTTCTCATGGCCATGAATAGGAAATACAAAGTGCCATAGATTGTCATAGTCACGAACAAGGCACAGTGGAATCCAGTCTCAAAATCAATTTGAAGATATCTGTATACAATGGAGTACAATCTGATCTCCCATGATCATTGAAGTCATATAAGTATCGGTCCAATGAAAGACAACAACAGGTTAAAAATGTTGCTACTATAAGTTGGAGGTCTTATACACTATCCACCGAAGGTGCAAGTCTACATCATGTGAATAGAGGAGTTGAGGTCGAACACAATGAGACTTTGTTTGATTACCGGTCATTAAGGTATATTGTTAACAAATGTGAGACAACCTACCAATAATGAAAGTAGGTATCAAGGCACCGAGTACATTCTATAAGTGTGAATAAGGGTGTTGAGGTTGAACACTTGAAGAATACATCGATCAGGAGACATTGATGTATTCCCAACTGTCGATGGCAGGAGAACCTACCATTAATGACTGCAAGCCTCTAGGTACTCATAGGACTCTAGGTCTCATTTCCATAATAGATGAGCTGAAGTCGATGGAATGAGACCCATTAAAAGGAGAGCATTAGGGCATCTCTCATTAGTCAACACTAGGTACAAAGCAATAGCTTGATGATTAGAAGGAGCTCGGACGAATAGGATTTTCATGAACCAACGACCATGTGTGTCCCTTGTATGCACTAGATGTAAGTAGTGCATGAAACAGACCCTATGAATAGCAGCCAATAAGAAAGATTGTCGAGAAAGGCGAGGAAACCACCAATAAGGCTAATGGAATCCAAGACATTGCACGAATCCCAATGTTTGAATATATTTCTTGCCATCGAACACAAGGGAAACCCCCAGTCAACAACCAATGAGAAGATGTCAATTGTTGGGTTCAAGGTTACCTACCCATAATGAAAGTAGGACCAGGGTGCATGGCAGGACTACAACCTCATGTGACTTTGAGATACATTGAGGGTATGGCCAACATGCAAAGTCAAGAGTTCTGAGAAATGGCCGACACAAACTTATAGACATCCTTTGAACAAGAGCATGTGACATGTGGATAACTCAGGGAGCATAGACATAATGATAAAACTTCGTGATGCAGAAGGCATCAACAAACTCTCCATAGGGACTGGAAGAATAACTAGTTGGAGGAGTAAACTCTAAGTAACGAGCTCAGCTTCTAAGGTCAAGCTAAACCCAAACTTTGGATGAGAGTGGACTCAAGATTTTGTGCTATTTTCAAAGTCGACACGACTGTTGCCGATATGAGATAATATTATTTTCCCACCTGTCTTTTTTTTGTTTTTTCATAGGCAAATAAATGTTATGATACAGAAGAGGAAATGAGTGTCACAAGTAAGCAGCTAGCTCAAAACAATGGAACATACCTATGCTCAATACAAGGAAGTGCATGTGGGACATGGACACTCGGGGGGATGTTTCCTCTTAGGGTATAGGGTGTGTGGTTGCAAAGGATATAAAAAAGGATCTAATTGGCTAGTGATGCAAATTGTTGAGGTAAGCGGCTTATAACGAGAAAGCGGGAACCGACAATAGGCTCAATATTACAAGCATGATGATGGAATGCAATTACAACTTAACTCCAAAGAATGTCATTTTTCGTAGATTTAGTCCCCTAGGCCTGAAAAAGTATAAAATAATACCTAGGAGAACTCTTCTAGCCAAAGGTGACTAGAGTATTCCTTTTTCGTAAGTAGTCTACTTAGTCCGAAAAAGGGTTAAACTTACACCAAATAGACGTCCTTTCAAAGCCAATTAACGAGTGTGAAAGACGCAAGTTCACTCGACAATCTTTTCATTTTTTAGAGATTCAGAAAAGAGATTAACCAAAACTCGGGGGGATTCCCATAGGTAACGGTCAAAATGCTTGTGAGTAAGAATATGGGGATTAAATGCACAGTCATATCGGAACTAAAAGGAACTCCCGATCTTATGGAATAACTTCTGCATGGGCACCAAATGGCACAAAGGTTATAACTAGGGCACACATGTTTGGTAAGCCTCTACCACTTAATAACGACACTTCTAGTAGCAATAAGAAGGTTCTGTGTCGCTAATAAATGGGTTCATACCTAAGGCATATGGATCACGGTCATAGGATGATGCAAGAATTCAAAATAGAGTGACAACCTATCCTATATGTTGGTGAAAGAATAGACCTATTGAAGGCATGAACGGGCAGCATGATGCTGGAAACCGCAAAATATCATGGACAAAACCACCGAAAACCAACTCTTTTCACTACACTATTAGTCCATAAGGTAAAAAAATTAGCACAAACTATATGGAGTGGGTAAAAAAAATTCTACTAATAGTAAAAATAGCCCATTTTACCATACCATTTGAGTATTTTCACCCACATAGTGCATTTTAGGCCATTTTTCCCACAATCTTCAAGTGTCGATTACAGGAGCTACAATCAACAGAATCAACAACCATCTGGACCAAGTAAATGCCCATCCCCTCCATTTCAATTTGAATGTTTTAAATTTCAATTTTAGGCCCCATTTTTTATTATTATTAGAGGGTGTAATATGGAAATTAGGGCGTACGTAGGTGACAGTTCATCGGGTCGTGTGTATGACCCCATATACGTGGGAAAAGTGAAGCATGCCCGCATATATGCAACCCTATACACGAATGTTACCAAGTTAGCCCGTGTATAAGTCCATGAACACATTTTTGAAAGGTTTTAACTCAAAATATGGATTTTCCTTTATAGGATGGTGATTGAATGGAGGGAGAGGGAGCATGAAGAGATAGATGCAGCAGTGGGAAGGGATGCAGGGGCCCAACAAGCTTTAAAAATATGTGGCCTTTATAAATTTTAGGCTCTCAAGGGAATGAGCGCTCAAGTGAGGTTACTCCAGTTGCTAGTAAACTATTGGGATCT
The DNA here is from genome assembly GCA_009831015.1 of Picea engelmannii. Taxonomy (NCBI): domain Eukaryota; kingdom Viridiplantae; phylum Streptophyta; class Pinopsida; order Pinales; family Pinaceae; genus Picea; species Picea engelmannii. Next base: position 524,844 of record ML777982.1, read on the forward strand.
AGAGACATAATCCTTCAACCTTGATGGGAAACCATTGAGGATTGAAGTGGACAACATATATTTTATCACAGGATTGTGTCGTCGAGGTGAGGTAGTAAATCTTAAGGCCTAAGGGGATGGGGGTGGTATGACTATGGAGGAGTACATTTCCACCCACTGTGTTGCAAGCACAAATAAAGTAGGGAGCCAACTCTCAATCAGGGCGATCGAGAACCTGAGTTTAAAGATCATCGTGCTTGTGGTTACATGAATTTTGGGGTTGTCCTCGTTGCACCATGAATCAAGGACACTCATGTTTTATGCAGTGGAGTGTTTAAGACCCACTGTTTATGATTGGTGTACCTCACTGTTGGCTAACATGAAGAGCCAGTTGATGGATTGCAAACAAGGGAAAAAGAGAAATTTCAGATTTGCATCCATTCTCTGTATTTTTTTCTTTGAGCGGGTTCCACGATTGAACCCTAGAGTAGAGATTACTCCACATGAACAATGTGATCCATCCATGTCATGGTAGACCTATGTGATGAGGCGGCTAGGAGGTGGTAGGGTGCCAACCCTTTAAAATGATGAGTTCTTTTTCTGGTGGCGCCGACAGGTCATAGCCATTGAAGACTACTCTTACGACGGGATCGACTATATAGGAGATCCAGACATGCCTTTGCCACAAGGTTACGCCTACGGTGATATTGGTAAGAAATGTTTTTATGTATTTCATTTTTTTGTGTTTTTCAATAAATAAATAAAATAACAAATATTTTTGTATGGTATCAAGTATTAACGATTTCTTTTTTACACATATGTAGGTCCGTGACGGCCAGAGGGATTCCCATGAAATTGGCGGAGGAGCCGAGGAGATGTAGAGAGAGTATTGTAGAATGTGTAGGGGAACTTATCTCGATTGACGCATGTGATTCCTATGGTTCAAGTGGAGGATCTACCAGAGGCTATGCAGCAAGAGGTGGTGGGTGTACTATGTGCATGGGTGCGACTCTCCTAGCATCTCGCAAACGATGTAGTGTGCTATCATGATACGCATCCGACACCACAGGTATAGATGCCATGGTCATGTTATATACTAGCCATATATGTATTATGAGGTTGTGAGCCCCATTTTGTACTTTGACACCATATTTTTTGAACACGAAAGGATGAAATATAAAAAAAATTGGTCTTCAGCTTTACTTATATATGTTACAATGTATACATGCATGAATGTGTTTTCTTTACTTAGTTATGTGACAAATGACAATCTAAAATATAATTAGCATATCCATTAGATACATGATTAGAACTTCTAGGTATGTGATTATAAGTAAGAAAATCAAAGTATCGTTCCAAAAGTTGTACCCGTAGAAATCGTTGGAGTAGAGTAGGATCTTGCACACAATAATTGTCATTTAACTGACATGCGACTAATTGGGAGTCTAGGTGAACCTATAAAGACCGAAAACTATGTGAAATGGCATCGTTTAATAGTTATATAACAACATTATACTCAACCACATTATTCCTTGACAGCTCCAAATGAATGCCACCTGAAGACACCAGTTGGCCCTCGGGTGAGTAAATGACACAAGCGATGGAAGCCATGTTCTACGTATGAAGACTGGCATCGTCAGCAAATCCTAAGTAAACTGAAGACTCCATTGACATCTTCCAACCACGGGAAAGCTTGATAAGCAAGCCGATAACACAAAGGAAAATATGTATATACAATAAGATACACTAGTATACAAAAGGTCATGCCCAAGCTTCATAGATCAAGTGTAATACCTTTTAAGGTAGAGCCCATTTCTGGGCTCATCCAACATATTCCCTTCATAATATTTCAATTCATAGGCTCCTTTCTCTAAGACATTGTTATAGTCCAAAAACACCTTACTTATGAATACAAGACATTGGCCTTTCTACTTGCATACTTTGCCAAAATACTACTCGGGATTCTTCTTAAAAAACCATTTTTTGGAAAATGCATTTGCCCTCCTGAGTTAATAGCCCACATAAATACGCATGTTTCATACTAGTTAACCCGTGTACATATGCGAGCTGCATACTAGTTATCCCGCGTTTACCTCCAAACATTGCAAAAAATATACAAGAAATTTAGTGGAGTTTACAGGCTATCGAGGGTTTCCTAACCATTTACCCCTTTTAGCCCATACCAAACTGAATAACCATATTTTTCTCATATAAAAATAGGTCTTGGGGTGTCATTTGAAAAGAAAAGCAAGAGAATAAGAAAACTCTGCCAAAATCCCTTCCCCTTCTTAGCCCAAGTTTTGCATCCTATTCTGAGTTTTGGCCTCAACCTTCCCCTCCAACCCTTTCTCCTTACACGACCCTTTCTCCTTTCCCAAGTGATAAGTTGGTTGTGATCAGTAAGCGTGGGATTGATGCACTTGGAGCCAGGATAGAGGAGCCTAGACCTGGTTCCTAGAGTGATTACCGACAAAAGTTGTAATCATTTTTGTCTTGAAACTTAATAAAAGAGTTCATTCTTGTCCCAAAATATTATGTCTATATGCTTTTATTGATTTATGCATTTATGTCTATATATAAACCTTGAAAGTGATAAGTAGAGAGTGCATGTGTTGTAGCATTTTTTTCCTAAGCTTTTGCAAGTCAGCTTTGGGAGGAGACCCACAATCTAGGAAGTTGCAAAGACAAAAGAGGTCTACACTAGCCGCAAGGACTAAAGGTGCACCCATTGACTTTCTTCCATTTCTCTTATCATTAACTTTATATAGTTTTGGGGTAGCTTAAGGCTAGAACAGTTTTAAGGGAAGTCAATGCTCTGCCTATACCTAGACCTAGTATAGGGGGATTTTCCCCATAACAGAATTGGCGACTCCACTGGGAATTCTCTCTACGGTCTTAGTGGGAGATATTGGTTAGATTTTATTTTCAGTTTCTTTTTGAGTTTTCTGAGTGTTCAGAGTCAGGTTGGGTCTCTGGTCACCTTCCAGGTTCCTACAAGCTTCCCTTGCCCAAGTTGCTTATCCAAACTTTTTCTTTTTTGAAAAATTCTAGAGGTGTACGCACCATGTTCTATATACATCACACGTACATACGCATTTTGCATTATATACATCCTACATACATACAAAGGATGGATGTGCACAACACGTGTCTTTGTTGTTTTGGGAAAAAAATTCAAAATATTTTCCTTTTCCTAAAAGAAACTTGTGGTTCCCAGGTCTTCCTAAGTTCCAGAAGTTTTTTTTGTTTGGGATTGAGACAGTTTGCAGGCTCAGATTGTTTATAAAAAAAAAAATCCTCTTGTCTCTCTGTGTTTCCAAGCATTTTTGGCTTATTTTTAGCTTGATTTTTAAAAAAATGGTGTATTCTGCAGTTTCTTTTAGCATCTTTTGTTAGTTCTGCTTTGATTGCAAAAAAAAAAAAAAAAAAAACCTAGTTTTTTAGGTCTCTTTCTTTCTTTGCATTTGCTTTGCATTGTTATTTGAAAAAGAAATAGAAATTAGCATAGGGTTGTGTTTTTTTCTCATCTTGAAAGCATTTCAAAAGAAAAAAGAAGAAATAAAATCTTTTCATTTGCTCTTTTGTTTCACTCGAAAGTTGCATTGTGCATTTTGCATGGAAAGGAGAAAAGATTGCATTTTTAGGTTTGAAGGATTGTTCATGCTTTTTGCTTGAAGCTCTTTCTGATTTGTAGAATTAGTGTAAAGTCTTCTTTTCCGGTGTTCTAATTAGTTTCTTTTTTCACAAGAGTCTCAAACACCATAAGTTGCACTTCCACTCCTTGAGTAAGAAAATCCCCTAAAATGAACGTGCTAATCTAAAATATATTAGTAACACTTTTTCTAGGGTTCACTAATAGCGTAGGCTCGGGCCTTGGAATAGGTGTGGAGAGGTAAACTCTCCAAGGCCAACCAAAACTTAACTTAGGTGTCTGTGCGAGGGTGTAAAAAATCCACTTTGTAATTACTCAATTTGGGAATCTCCTCTAACACAAGAATCAAACAAGAGGTCGTGTGGAGGATGGTGACAAAGATATCCACTCTTGATCCCAATAAAGTGTTTGGGAGAGTGTGTATTCAGGGTGAATCATGTAGCGTTACTGTCCCGACTGGTGTCAAACCTATGAAACACTTGGATCCATCTAAGGTAATATAAGAGTGATTATGGACCTATTGTGTTTCAGGCCTCAGGAGGATCTTCAAGCTTAGTTACCTTTCCCATACACTCGCCCGACTATTGACTGCCACCCCCTGGTTGTTGATTACAATTTGATGGCCTAGTTGTCATTATATAGGTTGACACACAAGTGACCACAAGAGGTGTATCGCAGTACCTGAGGAAGACTTTATATTCTTTGGGTGACACTCGAAGGGACTATCAGTAGGAGGTCTGGGTAACTGCTTCTCCTGGCACGTCGTTTTCCTTTGTGAATGCTCTGGATGATCAGGACTTCATCTCCCTAGGTCAAAAGCATTCAGAAGGGTGGTGTGTTTGGTTTGTATCTTTTTAGGATTTTCTTCTTAGTGGTGTGCTCTGCGCTCCCTAGTTTTCCATAGTGAGTTAGTCGGTCATTGCTTTGGGTCTCTGACCTAAGGTGGTAGACCACCCACTCTATCGATCGTGAAGACTTTTTAGTCTTCCACTTAAAAACGTGGAACTGCCTCTTTATAGGCGTTGTTTTTTATACCACTGGTTCGCTAGAGTCAATGTGTGAGACTTTTACGGACTTGAATGATCCCGCAAGGGAAGAACTTGTGCATAAGATATTCATGGAAAAAGTTACTGACGATACCAACCAAGGAACCCCTTCGCAAGGGGATTCTTGTGATTTTCCTTTCTTTGGAAATGTTAGTGTCCCTTTGATGTCCACGTTGTACATTCCTGGGTTGAATGTGGGACTTCCAGTTTAGTTGGGTACCATTCAAAATGTCCCTAATTCTCTTGATGCTTCTCAGTTAAACACCTTATGTCATGGGCATCATGTTGATGTTCCTTCGTCGACACATTCTTCTCCTCCTTCTTCTTCCTTCTCTAGTGAAAGTCTAACTACTGGTAATCGGAATTCTAAATGAAATAGAAAGAGGAAGAATAAAAAAAAAAAATCACCAACCTCTGTGAGTCATGTTGGAGATAGGTCGTCAACCTTTGCAAGTCATGTTAAATACCACCACCCAACCTCTGCAAGTCATTGGGGGGCAAACAACCAACCTCTTCTAGTCATGTTGGAGAGTTGTCAACAACCTCTTCGATTCATATTGGGGGAAAGCACCCAACCCCTTTAATTCATGTTGGGGGGAAAAGTCAAGTCACTGCTAGTCATACTGGCGATATGTCTGTAGCCTCTTGTTGGCAGGCGAAATTGGTCGTCCGTCAATTGGAAGAACGATTCTGGTCTAAGGTTGTCTTAATAACCCAAGCCATTTAGTGTCACTCGTTATGATGGGTTTAATGGCTCCGTTAGCCAATCTAAAATCCTAAGAGAAAATAAAAAAGAGGAAGAAATCACTAACTAATTACTAGATACTATATATTCTATATGTACATATGCAATAATATAACTATTGTAGTTATTTTAAGCAGAAACTACACTAATATCACTTATATACATCATATACAATTTGCAAGTTTTAATCGAAACTTACGAAATCAAATGTGAAAGTTATCTCTATTAAGAAGTAAATAAAGAAAGCACATTTAAAACTTTTTTTTGTTTTCCTTTATAAATCTAACTAATTTTGCATAAAAAAATACAATGAAACATAAATGTGTGGATAGTCAAAAGCTGAACCATACATTCTAGTTTCGGTGATATGTAAATGACAGAAAAATACAAAGGAGCTAACCTGTTAGTGAGTTAGTGAGGTGTATCCAAGCATCTGCATGAGTGGAGGACATCCAACTGCCATGTCCAGGAGAGAAATCTGCAGTGAACCTTGTGATTGTTCTAAATAAATTCAGAACATGTATTAGCAGCTCAGGTTTTAATGACAAAAAAGGACACACAAACATAAACCTGTGATCTCATAATTACACATGATTACAACAAGATAAATCTAAAATCAACCTATGCATTTCACCATTCGATTAAAACTCAAAGATAAATCCTATCATTCTAATTGAAGATATGATCACAGCATTTATATTTTGAGAAGCAAGTTGTAGACTGTATTTATAATATAAACATCCTGCACATAATAGATCATTAAGTCAAAAGCTATCAGACCTATTAATGTATTAGGATTAACAAAACGTAAATGAAAACATCATTAACAAAAGGCTAAAGCCAAAATGCATATATGTTGTTTCATTAAGTTCGGGAATCACTCGTCCATCTCTTTCCCCTCAGCCAAGATCATTTCCATTACAAAATATGGAGTATTTAAAGAGTTCATGTAATCTAAACTTCCTATCTTCTAAGATAGGATCAGATCTGAAAAAGATCTAAAAAGTTATAAATATAGAGGGTCTAAAAGTCACTCAAGATCAAACTAAATCTTCAAAATTTATGAGAATTTTCTCCTATTTACAAAATAAGCAAAAAGAAGATAGCTAATCAACTAAATCGAGCATGCTCCATCCCATAAGATCAACATCAGATACATCTTATCCTGAAAAAATGAAATGAGCAAGTCAAATATTTTATTATCTAACAATTCCTAAATTTTATATGAGAAATTGACTTGAATTCAAACTAATTTATTTTTTTTAAGTAAGCTACAGATTTCTATAGCTAGCTACGGGTTTATGTAGCTAGTTAAAATAGTAAAAAAAATAAAATGAAAATGAAATCTTTTATTTAATCAAAACAAAAAAACCGTTTACTATTCCAGCAATCTCCCAAAGAGACACCTAATAAATCCGAATTTAAAATAATGAAATTGGTTGAGTATTATCCAGCCTGTTTAATCCTTTTGTTTGCCAAATTAAAACCGAATTATTGATTTGTTAATGAAACCCTAATCATACTCAATAATAGGAGGGGTTTTATCCTTTAATACATCTAAGACTTCCTCCCATGGTTTTCTGAACATGAAATCAGACCGTGGCTTTCTCCCAATGGGTTTCGAACTGCAACGGAGAGTAGATCTATGATAACATAGTCTTTGTGTGGATGAACACACAGTTTTTGGACAACAAGGTTAGACATGCAAGAGTTGGAATTTTTATTGAGATGGAGACGCAAATTCTACTGCATTCTCATAAACAGAGGAAGGGCATATAACTTGGAACCCAGCAAAACCAATAGCAAGCTTGAATCTATGAGCAAAACAAACAAAAACGCTTACCTCAGCTGCAAAGAAATTTTGAGATTTTTCCCTCCAAAGAATGAGTTGTATCTCTGAAACTGTATTGTTTTTTACAAATATGCCCACAATGAAGGTAAATGACCCCATTTAAGAAATGGGTTTTAAAGGGTTTTGGCTAATTCCTAATGGTTTGCCCATAAACCTTCCCGCAAAAACGTGTCTCAAGCAGGCAATCACAGGTTTGAACTCTGCTATATAAAAACAAATGTGTAAAACTTCAGGGTTATTTGGATCTACTCGGACGACAGGGGCCATTAAGGATTCAAACAGATTGTAGCAAGGGAGATCCGAACTAACTGAGAGTTTAGATGGTAGTGGTAAGAGGGATAAGTTTGAATGGATATCATGAAAACAAAACAAGCAGAAAACATGTGTGATTATAGCATACACATGAAGGTCTCGGTTATGGGGTTTGAACACTCTTGGTGATGAGATCTATGAGTACATCACACTACACAAACCCTTAATTTCGAAATGAGAGGCCTGTCAATTCATCCTGCCAGCCAAGACAACGTACAAGATATGGTTCTGGTGTGTTTAATTCCCACGATATGTAATGGATATAATCTATTTGCAAAGGGTTGGAATGGGTATGTTTTTACAAACCATATGTGAATCGATTCTTGGTATATTTACAAAGGATCCAAAATATAAGCGTGCAATCCAAGAGTAACTTAACATAATTATTTCATCGATATATGATAAGCTCAAAGAAAAACAAAAATCATGAAAAAGATTTAAGCACATTTGACCCTTTTAAAGAAAACCAAGACTTATATAGGATTTCAATGTGAATTTAAGTTTGTAATGCTTGATTCATGCTTTCAGTCAGGAATCAAGCACGAAAATGCAAGATAAAAAGAAAACAAGAGTGATCAAACGTCCTTTTTATAAACCAATAATCACCCTTAAATAGTGATATTTACAGGATGAGGCATAGGCAGCTACATGAGGTGTCATTTGTCATTCAAAATAGCAAAAACATGTAGGACTGCCAACACCTCTGTGAGTCATGTTATCGACCAATCACCAACCTCTGCAAGTCATGTTGGAGATGTGCAACCAACCACTGCTAGTCATGTTGGGGGAATTGATTGTGTTGAGAAACCTAGATGGATAGGATGTAAGACTAAGTTCCCTTGTAATATTTTCAAGGGAGATCACCTTACTCATTTGTGCCCTGGCATTCTAGAGGCATGAGGATTGTGGTCTCTGTCTGCAAAATCTTCTAATTCTGAGTCTTTTGAGGTTGTCTTGTAGCCTATTCAACTAATGGTTGAGAAAGTGTTCATGCCGATGCAATCTTCAGTTGATCCCACTCCTCTTTTAGGGGGTGATGTGCCTTTAGACCATGTTGTCTCGCATCCTATTCAACCAGTGGTTGAAAAAGTGGTCATGCTGATGCAATCTTCGGTTGATCCCACTCCTCTTTTGGGGGGTGATGCGCCTTCATACCATGTTTTCTCGCAGCCTATTCAGCCAGTGGTTGAAAAAGTGGTCATGTCGATGCAATCTTCAGCTAATCCCACTCCTCTTTTGGGGGGTGATGCGCCTTTAGACCATGTTGTCTCATAGCCTATTTAGCCAGTGGTTGAGGAAGTGGTTGTGCCGATGCAATCTTTGGTTGATCCCACTCTTCTCTTGGAGAGTGTTGAGTCTACCAAAGTGGTCACGCCGATGCAATATTTGGCCAATCCACTCTTCTAATGGGGAGTGATGTGTCTACCAACTATGATTTTAGCATTTCCAGGTCAGTACATTCAGAACAAGGGGGCATTCAACTCACTTCGAGCACACCCCATCAAAGTCCTAGGATGGTTTCCTTTGATTGGAATGACCTTGTTGAGCCTCGTCTTCCTTCTTCCACACCCTTTCAAATAAGGGTTGAAGTTAATTCAAAAAACATTTACTAATGTATTGTGGATGAAGGAGCCTCCACAAGTATTTTATCCTCCTCGGCTTGGAAAGCTTTGGGTTCTCCCAAGCTTGTGTCGGCTTCGCATGAGCTGATGGCTTTTGACAGACGTCCTAGTGAATATTTGGGGTTTCTTCCTCGGTTACCTATCTCGTTAGGTGGGAAGACTATCCTTGTCGATGTTATAGTGGTGCAAGGCCCGTTAGATTTCAATATGCTACTTGTGCGTGATTATGTATATGATATGAATGTTGTGGTGTCTATGCTCTTATGGGTGATGCATTTCCATCACAATGGAAGCATTGTCACTATCGACCAGCTGCCATCTGATCATCACCATCCTAATTTGGTGTTAGACTCTACCCTGCCACAGGTAAATTATGTGGTAAGGGCTCCTAAGCAGGAACTTATTCACTCATGTTTTCCTTCTTGAGATTTGGTCTCAGCAGTTGATCCATTGGTCTATCCAATGGGGGCATGGGAGCCCTTGCTTCCCCCTCCTTGTCCAAGTGATCTCGAGTTTCCTTTTGAGTTTGATATCGTTGTTTGTAGATCCTCAAGCCCTTGTGCTTGTGATTCTTCATTGATAGATTGTGCCAACCCTGACTAGAACCTCCATCGTCATATGGAATATGGTCAGTTTACTTCGCCCTTTGCGACTATTAACCCTCCTCATTCATGTGATTTCTCGGATATTGAATTGCCTTTGAATGGGGCTATTCTTGAATCCATGACTACGATTTCTATACCGTGGGAAGACTTACAGCATGGTTTGTGTTTTCTTAACTTTTGGGAGACTTTCTAGGTTGACTATTGAAGAGACTCTTGGTCAAAGCCTAGTAGTGGGATCTACCTGAACCAATACTATGCATGAGTCATAAGGTTGTGTGGTGCCTTGTACCATATTATATAGTCTAGGTTTGTTGTTTTCAAGTTTTGTATTCATTAGCACCTCTTAATTTTCCAAAGTTTCTATCTATATTGGATTTATTAACTTCTGGATGAGTGTTATTGGCCTTATATGCATGATCTTGGACACATCTTTCTTTGACATTTGTTCATCGTATTGATCCGTTCTGATAGGTATTAACCTCAAAACTGGCATATAGGTTAGATTTTCCCCTACTTGCATTTTTTAATTATCTGTTTCCTGGTTCATTTGGCCTTAGGATCGACCCCGCTAAATTGCGACACTAGCATTCCTTGCTGGTAAGTGTGTTGTACTTTATGTGGTAGAGCCTTCCTTCCATAGGCATCCTAGTTAGAACCTTGTTTTCCATTTGGTGCCCATGCCGAAGTACTTCATAGGCACTGGAGTCTCGTTTAGTCCTGCCATGACTTTGTGTTGAAGCCTCATTATTCTTCTTCATCTTTTTTTTTTATTATACCCGGGGGACTCCCTATGAGCATAGTTTGTTGTCTTTCAGGCTCATTTAAACTTTGAAAGAAACATATAACGAGAGCTTATTTATTCTTTTCGGTCTCATCTAGATTACTTACTAAAAGAATCCCCCCTGGAGTCTTATTTAAGCCCTTTTCAGACTCTCTAAAATTGAAAATATTGTTGAGCGATCTTGTTTCCCTTCACGCTCGCCAAAGTAAAATTTGAAGGCACATATTTTCGATGGTAGTTTACCCCCTTTTCGGTCTGGATAGTGAATTCATGAATAAAGGTATTCCCTAGGAGCTTCGGCTCGCTAGGAGAGTATTCTCAGGCGTAAGTTTAACCCTTTTTCAGGCCTAAGGGACTAAATTTTTGAAAAAGAGCCATTCTCCTTGGTTTTGGTTTTTCTCTTTTTTGGGCCTTGGAGATTACTTATGAAAAAGGAACCCCCTCGAAGTCCATATTTAAGCTCTTTTCAGAATCCCTAAATATGAAAATGTTTTTGAGTCACCTTGTTCCTTTCACACTCGTTAATTGGTCCAGAAGGAATATCTATTTAGCATAAGTTTAACCCTTTTTTCGGCCAATAGGTTATCCAGGAAAAAGATACACCTTGGGAGACCTGTCTCACCATGTTAAGCCCTAAATAGTGGCACATTACCCCTTAATTGGGGCATATTACATTATTAATGTTATTTTATTTATGTCGACTTGGGTCCATTAGTTGTAATTGTACCTCCTAGTCTCATATATGTACCAAGGAGACATTTTCATTTGGAATCATCTTGTATGGGGACATTTATGTGGTGTATAAGGAGGTTGCCAACTTGAAGAGGCTTATTATATGGAATTCTCTCTTTCTCAAGGTGTCGAGTACTTATTCTGAGGTTTTTCTATGCTATATTGATATTTGGTTCTTAAAATATCGTATCAGAGCTCAAGGTCCTGGGGTTTCGCTGCTACATCTAAGACACCTTGGAATTTTCGCTATAACTTGTTTTCTACAAAGTTTCATAAGGAACTGCGTTGAGGATATTTAGTAGACGGATCAAGGTACTTTGGGTTAAAATTTCAGCGCCTGAGGCCTTATACTTTCGGAGATACAACATGTGTAAGATAGGGTTCTGGAATCATCCTGAATTGAGTCATTGCGGAATTTTCACTATAATTTTTTTTTTGTAATGTTTTAGACCCTAAAATATGGAATCTATTCAAAGAAATTAGTAAGGTATCTGTGATAAAAAATAATCAGCTTCTGGGTCATCTTACATTTGTAGATACGCCCTGTGGAAAATAGGGTATATGACTAGTCCTATTGACTAGTCTCAAGCAGGTGTTCCGGGTAAAACAATCCTAAATTCTTCCTAGAGTATCCAAATTGAGTGAGACTAGTTGCATTGGATAATGGACAGTCTTTAGTAGTTTTGGTACCATTTTCATACTTTTATATCAATTATTTTGTGCGGGGCATGCTATACAAGTGAGATCTTCTGGAAAGGCCAAAAATCAGCAAGCTATGGGGAAGTTACCGTAAATTCCACTTGGCACATCCAAATTTGATCAGACCTATGGCATTGCAGAGAAGAAATATCAAAGAACTACAAAAAATAAATCTTCATACCCAGAAGGGCCGAAATTTTGGAGATACAACAAAAGAAGGATTGTCTAGCAAAACCACCTCAAAATCAAGGTTTAAAAGTGATACTTGGCCAACATGCCACCAAAAAAGGGAACTTCTACACCAAATAAGCCGCCAGAATGTCCTACTTGGAATCTTGATGAAGGTGAAGAAATGCGTAGGGACATAAATGATTTACAAAAGAAGACAATGACAAAATATGAACTACAAGGGATGATGGATTCAATTGAAGCTAAATTGGAGACAATAATGGATACTAAGATGGATGGTTTAAAAAGGGAGATCATGGAAGGATTGAAAATTTTCCTACTAGAGAGGACACCTGAAAGTGAAAATGTATCCCATGAAATTCATGATGAGGACACAAGGAAGATGAATCAAGAATGAGAAACTCCAACTTTGGGTTGAAGACCAACCACGTTCCTAAGATCGATATGAGGAAGTTTGATGGCAAGGATCCAATCACATGGATACTTCAGATGAAGAAATTATTTGATCTACATAATGTGCCACATACACAAAAGGTACAAATTCTTCTTTATATTTAGAACCCAATCAATTTGTGTGGTATCGATGGCTTTGTTCTCGGAAATCACTCATCACTTGGACAATTTTCACGGAAGAAATGATAGCACACTATGAGGATACAAGGAGCAATATGTTCTTTAACCAATTGGTAAATATCAAGAAAAATGGTTCAGTTACAGAGCACATTGAGAACTTCCAAAGATTGAATATAAAGGTAACGGATATTTCAGATGAGCACTTGATTGATGTATTCATAGGAACTTTAAGGGATAACATTCAACATGAGGTTCGCCTTTGGGAACCCAAATCATTGGAGAATGCATTTAGGGTGGCAAGAAATGATAAAGTAAAAATATGTCTATGGCTACTAGAAGGACCACTCCTAACATCTATCGAGAGAATAATTCTCCTTCTTCTAAAACACCTCAACCTACAAGGTTGACACCTCAACAATTGGAGGAAAGAAAAGCAAAAGGTTTATGCTTTAATTGTGACAGCAAGTACAGTAAGGGACATAAGTGTGGTGAGAAGAAATTATTCTACATAGATTGTAAAGAGGAAGAAGAACAAAAATAAGAACCATCTCAATATGAAAACGTAGAAGATATTTCTTCTAAAGAGTTGACTCCCATGATATCATGTAATGCATTGGCTGGAATTAACACTCCTCAAACCTCAAGATCGAAGGATATATCAAAAATAAAAAGTTAATAGTCCTAATTGATTTTGGCAGTACTCATAATTTCATTCACTATAAATTAGCCAAAGCTCTCAATTGCTTTGTATATCGAGTTCCAGAGTTTCAAGTAATGATTGCAGATGGAGGAACTATCAATTGCTCAGGAAAATGCAATAAGATCAATCTTACTATGGGGGAATGTGTAATGAATAGTCCAATGATTTCTATACCCATGGGTGGTGTTGATGTCGTACTAGGAATCCAATGGTTACAATCATTAGGAACAATGGCTTTTAATTTTCAAGAACTTTTCATGAAATTTTCATTGGAAGGAAAAGTAATTGAGTTAAGAGGTATCACATGGAAAACCAGTAAGGTGAAAAGCTCTAATGGCATGAAAAAATTATTGAAAAAGGGGCATCAAGGTGTTATTAAACAACTATGCTAACTAGATGTTAAAACATCTAAGCCATCTATTACCCTAGATCTCCAAGGGATCATTGATAAGCATTCCAAAGTATTTGAAGATATTCCCAAAGGTCTTCCAGCCACTCGAAATCATGATCATGCTATTCACCTAATTCTTGGGAGTTTTCATCCTAACATTAGGCCTTAAAGACACCCTTATGCCCAGAAGATTGAAATTGAGCGTATGGTTGACGAAATGTTAGAGGTTGGCATTATTAGACCTAGACAAAGTTCTTACTCTGCACCAGTGGTAATGGTACTCAAGAAAGATGGCTCATGGCGTATGTGTTCAGATTATAGAGAGCTCAACAAGATCACTATTAAAGATAAGTTTCCCATTCTCGTCATTGATGAATTGTTAGATGAACTACATGGAGAAATCAATTTCACAAAGTTGGATCTTCGTTCAGGGTATCATCAGATTAGAATGAAGGAAGAAGATATCCCAAAAACAACATTCCGAACTCATGAAGGCCATTATGAATTTTTCGTCATGCCTTTTGGCCTTACAAATGCACCTTCCACATTCCAAGGGTTGATGAATTCCATTTTCAAGCCCTTCCTTCGAAAATTTGTGTTTGTACTTTTTGATGATATACTAATCTATAGCAAGTCTTGGGAGGACCATGTGTGACATGTTGAGAAGGTGCTACAACTACTAGAGGAGCAACAACTATATGCCAAACCATCCAAATGTTTCTTTGGGGTGAAGGAGGTAGAGTATTTGGGTCATATTGTATATCATGAAGGTGTCAAGGTAGACCCTAACAAGATTAAGACCATGATGGATTGGTCGTTTCCCAAAGAATTGAAGAATCTTAGAGGATTTTTGGGTTTGACAGGTTACTACTGCAAGTTTGTTCGACACTATGGAAGAATAGAATCACGTTTAACGACACTAACTAAGAAGGATGAATTTTCATGGACTCAAGAGGCAACTAAATATTTTGAACAACTTAAAGAGGTGATGTGAAAAGCTCCTGTCTTGACCACTCCAGACTTCACAAAAAACTTTATTGTGGAAAGTGATGCCTCAGGAAATGGAATTGGTGTTTTCCTAATGCAAGAAGGAAGGCCCCTAGATTTTGAAAGTCGACCACTCAAGGGAAAGGACTTACACAAGCCCATTTATGAGAATGAAATGATGGCAATAAAACATGCATTAAAGAAATTGCGCCCTTACCTAATAGGTAGACACTTCAAGGTCAAAATAGAGCATGATAGTCTTAAATACTGCTTGGAACAAAGACTATCTTCAGAAGAACAACAAAAATGGGTGACCAAGATATTGGGTTATGATTTTGAAATCGTCTATAAAGAAGGGAAGCAAAATGTTGTGGCAGATGCACTCTCAAGAAAGGATGAATATGTTGAGGCCTTTCTCTGTGCTATCTCAATCATCCAACCCGATTGGATAATAGAAGCACAGGATGAATGGAAGAATGAAAAAAACGTGTGGACTCTCATTCAAAGGTTGCAGCAGGATTCCAGTGCATTAGATACATTTACATGGAAAAATGATTCACTATGGTACAAAGATCGCTTATATTTATGTAAGAACTCCCAACTCAAACAAAAGGTACTATTGGAATTGCACACCTCTCTGGTAGGAGGGCACTCGGGATTTTTTAAAACCTACCATAGGGTCAAGAAGGAATTTTTTTGGGACGGCCTTAAAACTGATGTTCAAAGGTTTGTGGCAGAATGTTTGGTTTTCCAACAAAATAAGGTGGAAACAGTTAAGACCCCAGGTCTTTTACAACCATTAGCCATCCCAAGTCAGCGCTGGGAGGAGGTTTCCATGGATTTTATCACAAGGTTACCGAAGTCTAAAGGAAAGAGTGTCATCATGGTGATTGTTGATAGAATGACCAAGTACGCACACTTTTGTGCACTCTCTAATCCCTTCAAAGCCTGTACAGTTGCCACTGCATTCATGGAGACAGTTCAAAAACTACATGGAAGCCCAAAGATTATTGTACGTGACAGAGATCCCATCTTCACTGGACAATTTTGGACAGAATTATTTTCTTGTTTGGGTACTCAATTGGCTCATAGCTCATCCTATCATCCTCAATCTAATGGACAAACCGATATATTGAACAAATGTCTGGAAG
>ML777982.1:541498-579485 GCA_009831015.1 Picea engelmannii
CACTTGTCTCAAGGGGAGGGGCATGTTAAGCCCTAAATAGTGGCACATTACCCCTTAATTGGGGCATATTACATTAGTAATGTTATTTTATTTATGTCGGCTTGGGTCCATTAGTTGTAATTGTACCTCCTAGTCTCCTATATGTATCAAGGAGACATTTTCATTTGGAATCATCTTGTATGGGGAAATTTATGTGGTGTATAAGGAGGTTTCCCCCTCGAAGAGGCTTATTATATGAAATTCTCTCTTTTTCAAGGCGTTGAGTACTTATTCTGAGGTTTTTCTATGCTATATTGATATTTGGTTCTTAACACACTGGGACAGTTCTCCTAAGTTACATTTTATACTTTTTCGGGCTAAGGCGACTAAACTTAGAAAAAGGTTGTGAGCCATAGTAATCTCTTTTCAGACTCCTTAAAATTGAAAAGGTATCTGAGTGATCTTGTCTCAATCACACTCGTTAAAATGGTATTGAAGGGATGTCATTTAGGTATAAGTTTAACCCTTTTTCAAACTAACTGGACTAATTATGAAAAAGGAACACTCTGGATTCATATTTTAGTGTTTTTCAGACTCTCTAAATGTGAAAAACCACCAATCTTACCTTCTCTGGGCTCGTAAAACTTCACATGGAAGGAATCATGTTGTGTCATTTCTTAATCACATTGCATGTCTCATCCTTGTGTCTTTGGCCTAATTATGGCTTCATGTTGCTATTTAACTTAACCTTCCAATGCATTCCTTAAATGCAAGCCTTGTAGCACTCTTTTCCCTTGTGATCTAACATCTTGACCCATGGAGGAATTTCCCAAGTGTCCTTATCCTACACATGTCTCCTTTCACTAAGCATCAATATGTTCCATGCGCTTGGAACTAGTTTACTTGTCTGTGACACTCGTTCCTCCTTTGTAACATAGCATTATTTTATTCTTTTTCAAGCTCGTTAAAAATTTGGAAAAGACAAAAAAATCAAATATTCCAAAAAGAGGGGACGGGATATACATTCTCTTTTTCAGCTGTAAGATAGTCACCCTTCGAAAAAGCACATCCTTTTGTTTGTTCTCCAAGCATTGGAATCTAGTATGACCTTAGGAATCTATTCTCTCTACATAGAGTTGTGTCCTCCTCCATTTGGTTACTCTTCCAAACATATGGAGATTTTGTGGTGCCTCCTATATCACAGACTTATGTCGATATTACGTTGCCTGAGTCTCATCATTTTGTCATGCTTTTGTCCAAGGGAATTTTTATCCAAGTTGAGTCGGTCATTCTTCATTTTATCTCTTGACTTTCATGAGTTGGCCATCCTGAGAGTCCGGTCAAGTTTGGATTCAAAATCAATGAATTTTTATGCCTGATGATCGAGATCCTCCAGTCTTCCCCCGACGTGTGACATCCCCAAAAAAATAAAGGAAATAAAAATATTTTTAGAATTTAAATTGCTGGAAATTTATTTCCATTTTTAGTAAATTCGAAATTGGAAAATTTTTACCATTTATGGCAATTCCGAATTTCGAATTTTATAATTGTAATAAATGATTTTGACTGTTGGGAAGAGGTATGATTTGTCCCAACTAGATATTGGACAATGACACTTGTTAAAAATAGAATATTTTATATTGCTTGCAAGAAGACAAATGGAACAGCCATGTTACAAGTAGCTGACCATGACTCCATGAGTGGGGAACATGTTGGAACTATCCCTGGGCTGATTTCTACAAGTGGAAAATTAGTGATTTGGCCATTGGCAGCCCCTGAAAATCAGGGATTTAGGAAGCTACGAAAATTCCCAAGGAAGGGAAAAGACCTAGGCAAGTTACAAATAAGCATATGTGAGGAGGCAGGACGCTGCTAAGTATGTTGGGAAAAGAGTCTAGTTTTATTTTTTTGCTTTTTCCACTTGCTATTATGAACACTAGAAGGGTGTGAGGCAAGGAAAAAGGAAAGAGACTGAATTGAAGGACTGTGTTGTAGAGGAATTTCCAAGTTCACCCTTATGGACTCATGGTCAGGGTAGGGGGTGAATCGAGCAAGAAATTGTGGTTGCTTGGTTCTACGGTTGGGAGGAACGTGGTTGTTCCCTTTGTTTTCTCCGTAAGATAGTTCATATATGTTATTCTAAACTCCATCTGTCTGAATGATTTGTTTGTTAGATATATTGTTCATGTTATAGTTATATAGAAAAGAGTTATGGTTTTCTTTTGTGTTAATGATCGCATAATTGTTGTAAGTCTTTTCCTGTACCTAAATAATTCGATATTATACCTCTGTTGGACGAATTGGTTGTTGTTTTAATGGGATCCTTAACAATGGTATTCATGTCATAACCTAGACAATGGCTATTCGAGAATTCAGTAAATAGACGGTAGAATCTAATTGTAGAATTATTTTCTGGAATGTCATTTTGGTTTCATGAAAATATATATAGAATCGAATATCTAACAGTGAATGAAAAGAAGTATTATATGCGTACATAAGATTCCAAACTTTAGACAGAGTCGGGTATGAATATCAATGAACGAACATAATGTATATATATAGGTTTCAAACCTTAACAGAGTCGAATATACACGAACAAAGCGAATACATATATATAGGTTCTCAAAATCTTAATCAGAATCAGATATACACATCAATGAATGAACAGAGTGAACCTATATATGCGTAAGTGTATTCCAACCATTAGAAGAGAAACACAGAGTCGAATTATGTAACAATGCACGAACGGAGCAATATTTGCATATTTCTATGTTTCAAACTTAACAAAGAGTCGAACATGTGCTAGTGCTCAAACAGAAACTATTACATGAACAGAGTGAATATATATATATATATACATATAGGTTTCAAACCTTAACAGAGTCGAATATACACGAACAAAGCGAATACATATATATAGGTTTTCAAAATCTTAATCAGAATCAGATATACACATCAATGAATGAACAGAGCAAACCTATATATGTGTAAGTGTATTCCAACCATTAGAAGAGAAACACAGAGTCGAATTAGGTAACAATGCACGAACGGAGCAATATTCGCATATTTCTAAGTTTCAAACTTAACAAAGAGTCGAACATGTGTCAGTGCTCAAACAGAAACTATTACATGCTCACATAACATCAAACTCTAAACAAAATCTGAATATTTAACAATGAGCGAACATCACTAAAAATATGTTTTTATTCCATTCTGTAAATTTCAATCAAGGGGTTGAAACATAAGGGAATAAAACAGAATTACGAGAAATTCAGGACGGTGGCATTTTCCATTATAGAACAACTAGCAAACGATTGCTTCATATTGTATCAGAAAGTTTTTTCCAAGAAAAGTCCAATTAGACAGTTTCGATAACAGAAGACTACGCAGGTTGTCATCAACAAGATCCAGTATTAATGGCCAGTGTGACTAGTAAATTGTTCTGAATACATTGAATCACCGGGGTAATGTACAGAGTGCCGAAGATAAGCCTTTCCCAAAATAGTCATCACAGTAGAACACTATATAAAATGGATTTCCATGCTTATTATTTGAGGAGCATTTTGAGAGCCATTTCTATGGAACCCAAGTACCTTTGGCATGTTGAACAGAAGCCGGTACCTGCGCCGAGGAGCGAACACCCCTGCACTCGGCCATCACAGGAAAGTGTTAGCAAATTTTTAAACTTCAAGTTATAAAATCAAATAGATGAGGTCCACAGGGATACCAGACTGCTTAACTTAAAAACGCCACGACCTCTAGTGGCCGAGCTTGGTTGGTAATCGTGTCCCTGGCTAGGGAAAGTGATGCCTAGAACCTCTAGTGGGTACCTCGTAACAAAACAAAGTCCCATCATTAATACAATGATACCCCTTTTCACGCAAAGCTTTAAACAAAAGAAAAGGTTGACATAGAAACTAATACTGCGAATTCAAGAGGATTAATCTTACATAAACAAAACTTTGCATGAATAGATATGAAGACTCTGAGAAACGACATCATATATATTTAGATACGAACAATCAACTTGCCAGGAAGTATTCCAGAAATAATTTACCAACAGGCCATCACTGTACTACAAATAGAATGCATCAAACACAGTGGAGGACAATACGATAGACCCTTGTGTCTCTCTGCGATGAATGGATAAACCCCTTCGGTGCTACACAGGTTTTCTTCCGAAAACAGTTGCCATTCTCAAAGTTAAGTAAAAGAGTCGGAAGAAATCCATGGGACACAAACAGAGGGCGCATGGCCACGATGGTATAAAGTAAGGACTCTCGGTGTTAACCTCTACCTCGGACTACATTGTAATGATGGGAGAGATCACATAAACTCTGTTTCCTATTACAGCAAGTAAAAATTCTCTTCAACACACTCATGAACTCTGTGTTTCCTTGTTAAAAACTGAGGTTTGATAGTTCTATAGGGCCTTACCAGGAAGACGGTGGCTGTTGTTGACTTCACCAACGAGGATCGTAGAGGCAACAACCCTTCCCTGTGCAACATTGCTCAGTGCATAACCTCCCCTATGAAAACACAAGAATGAAATGAGACTGCCAAAACCCTAGATGGACGATCACCACCCTTAACCATTCGGATGTACAAGCCATGTGCTAGGGCTTGGATGGCGCATCAGGATTGGGAAGAAGAGGGGGTGAGGCATTGGGACTAAGGCCAATTAAATTCCAGGTCAGAGTCTTAACTTCCCCTGACAGATGCACCTACCTTCCTTAAATGTGGAAGATACGTAGTTTAAACAACAGTATAACCATGATTGTCCAGTGCACACGATCGATCGTTACACCTCAACTCTCTGAAGTACTCCTCTCGTTACACCAACGGAGCGAGGAGGGTAGTTAGTTAGTTACGCAGTGATCTAAGTGGGGCGAGTAGGGAACTGTTCGTTATGGTGGAAGACTCTAGTCGTATCGTAACCAACATGTAACATCAGAGAGAAGCGCGGGGTTACCCACCCTTAGTTTCACCTTTAATAACCATAGTCATCAGGGTACGCCCTTAATCCTAATGTCAACTCAGCTAGGTAAGAGTATAGGTAATTAATGTCAGAGTTATAATATGGTGCATACAAGGTCCACTCCAACCCGACTCCCTTAATTAGGAGAGTGGAAATACAAATCTTTGTGTATGGGCAAATAAACTTAAGTATCAACATTTATATAGTATGATATAGGGGTTTAGGAAAAGGCCGCTTTTTGTCATTGAAACTTCTCGTTGTGTTAAAGTAATATATTCAAGGGTCACTCCAAGCCAAAGGAGATGTAAACACCCTCCTTATGAAAAATTTAAAGGATAATGACCCTAGAAATTTATTTATTTTTTATTTTTTATTTTTTTTATGATAAATTTGAGGATTATTACATATGGTATCAGAGCGAAAGTAACAACATTGGGCCTAAAAAGGACCACTGTAGTGCTTAGTATATAATTGTTTTTTTTTCCTTCCCAAAAATCAATAGATTATGTGGTTACAAACATAAAACTTTCTATGTTTTGGTGAATAAGTATGGCAGCTCGAGACAATGCAGAAAACAAGATGGAAGAAAATCCACAGCCAGGACCTCCTCGAGATACAAGGCATAATAGTGACAGAAGCTTACCCACAGAAGTATTGGAAACAATGAGGAACCTGATCGTCGAACTACAGATCTTTAAAGCCGACAATGAAAAATTGAAGAAGGCACATCAAGAACAGCAGAAGATAAACGAAGTCCTACTGCGCAGTATAGTGACCAAGAAAATCCCAAAAGACAATAATAACGATGAGGAAGTCAGCAAGAGAGCCTCCAAGAACTCAAGGCCAGAAACAAAAAAAGGAGACAGTTCATCTGAAGGAACACCTCCAGCTGAGGATGGAACAAAAACTGACAGAAAAAGAAAACAAGTAGACCACCTTGAAGGAGAATTCAAAAAGATTAAACCCGCTACCTTTGACGGGGAATCCAGGACAAAAGAAGAAGCAGAGGCATGGCTATTGGACATTAAAAAGTATTTCCAAATCTATAACTATTCCAACAACATGAAGGTCAGGATGGCCATCTACAATCTAAAAGGGAAGGCCAATATTTGGTGGCAGGATCTGAAATTAGCCAAGGGCCTAAAGGAGAAACAGTTGGAATGGTCTGACTTTAAGAAGTATTTTAAGAAACAATACCTTTCAGAAAATTATTATGAAAGAAAGACGAAGGAATTTTACGAGTTACAACTCGCACAGATGACGAGGGAGGATCTTATAAATAAATTTATGGATCTGCTAAGATTCGTACCATACATCCGTTAGGATAAAGTAAAAATTCAGTGATTTCTAAGCTATCTACCACAGTTCTATAAGGACAGAATTGAGTTTGACAACCCCAAATACTTAAGTGAAGTATTCAGAAAAGCGCAGATGTGCTACGACCAATATAAACAGCGGGCAAAGTTTCCTAAAGCCTGGAAAGACAAGAAACAAGATCGAATGAACCAACGGAAGAAGGGATACTAGCCAGCTCCTTATCGGAATACAACGAAGAGTTTTCCAAGAAAGGATCTTCACTCCAATCCTATGAATGCTCAAGGCAGCAGGAAACCAGCAAACTTGAGAGCAAAGAGGTTCGGGGACAACTTTCGTGAGCCATTGAAGTGTTGGGAATGTGGAAAACCTCATCTCATGAGGAACTGCCCACGTCTGAGTTCAACAAACAGAACTGATGTTCATAACCTGCAAGAGGCCTCGACAGTAGGAGATATGGGCAGGAGCCTACATCGGATAAATACAGTCGTCGATGGATGACAAGCTGACCACCAGTCCGCAGTGGTGGAAGTCGAAGGTAAAAATCCAGGACACTCGAATTTTTGTTTTAATTGACCCTGGAGCAACATTAAGCTACATTACTCTGAAAGTAGTAGAGTCGAACAAACTTAAGAGACTGAAGCACGCAAAATCATGGCTTGTGCAACTAGCGACAGGTACAAAAAGGAAAGTGATTGACTACATTTCGGATTTCGAGTTCAGCCTAGATGGTCAAACTATAAGGATCGATCTGAACATCCTACCTCTAGGATCTTACGATATGATTATTGGGATGGACTGGTTGGAACGACACAAAGCAATATTAAATTGTTATACAAAGATTCTTAGCTATAAAGATGATTCTGGCACCTCCAGGATAGCCCAAGGTATACCAAAACCGGTATCAGTCAGACAAATTTCAGCGATGCAACTAAAGAAATGTGTGAGAAAAGGATGTCAAGTTTATGCCATCCAAATGACGAGTATAGTAGAAGAGAAGGATAAGCCAAAGTTGGAAGACTTTGTTGTCCTACGAGATTTCAGAGACATGTTTGTAGATGAGATACCAGAATTACCCCCTAGAAGGGAAATAGACTTCTCCATAGATCTATTACCCGGTTCTGCCCCTATCTCAAAGGTGCCTTACCGGATGAGTCTACCAGAACTGACAGAATTAAAGATACAATTACTAGAATTGTTGGACAAAGAGTATATCAGACCAAGTGTCTCACCTTGGGGAGCACCAGTCCTCTTTGTGAAAAAGAAGGATGGTACTCTAAGATTATGTATCGACTATAGACAATTGAACAAGATGACTATTAAAAATAAATACCTCTTACCAAGGATAAATGATCTATTCAATCAAGTAGGAGGGGCCAAGATCTTTTCAAAATTGGACTTACGATCCAGTTATCATCAAATTCGGATAAAAGATGAGGACATAAACAAAACAACATTTCAGACAAGATATGGACACTACGAGTTTGTAGTCGTACCTTTCGGACTCACTAATGCCCCAGCCACGTTTATGTGTCTAATGAACAGTATTTTCAGTGATTACTTGGACAAATTCGTGGTAGTATTCATCGACAATATCCTGGTCTATTCAAAGATGGAGGAGGAACATGAGGAACACTTAAGAATAGTTTTGCAAACGTTAAGGAAGCACAAATTGTACGCCAACTTCGACAAATGTGACTTCTATCAGAAGGAAATACAATACCTTGGGCATGTAATTTCAGCAGAGGGCATTGTCGTAGACCCAGAAAAGATGAAAGCCATTATGGAATGGCCGATACCTAAAGACGTAGCAGATATACAGTCATTCATGGGAATCACCGGATACTACCACAGGTTTATAGAAGGGTTTTCCAAGATAGCCTACCCTATCACATCATTACAGAAGAAAGGAATCAGGTTTAACTAGTCAGAGAAATGTCAAGACATCTTCAACAAACTAAACGAATTATTGACAACAACACCCATATTAAAAGTAGCAGACCCAGATAAAGACTTCACGGTATATGTCGATGCAAGTAAAGAAGGGCTAGGTGGTGTCCTAACTCAGGAAGGACATGTTATTTGTTATGAGTCCCGGAAATTAAAAGAGCACGAGTGAAATTACGTCACTCATGACTTAGAATTGGCAGCAGTAATACACGCCTTAAAGATGTGGCGACATTACATAATGGGCAAAAGATTCCTATTATTAACGGACAACAGCGGGGTGAAATACCTGTTTAACCAACCAGATCTTAACGCAAGGCAAGCAAGGTGGTTAGCCTTCTTAAGCGAATTCAACTTCGAAGTTAGACATATCAAGGGCAAGGAAAACAAAGTAGCATACACTTTAAGTAGAAGAATCCATGGGTTATTTGAGATGAACATTAGCAGAGCAGAAAGTGATCTGGAAGAAAGAATAAGGACGACAGGTATTGATGACGAAAACTATACCAAAATGATGGAAGAATTTCCAAATATTACCGTGAACTCAGATAAATCAGATCTAAGTGTCGACGAGAAGGGATTGCTACGATTTAAAAACAGACTTTACATACCAGATTCCGCAGGGTTAAAGGTGACAATATTGGACAAGGTGCATAAGAAGCCATATTTCGGCCACCCAGTGTACCAGAAAACAATAACAGAACTCATGAAACTATTTTATTGACCTAATATGAAAGGCAAAACAACGGAATACTTGGCTAGAGGCCAATATTGTCAGTAGGTTAAGGCCGAGCACCAGCATCCAGCTAGCCTCTTACAACCATTACCAGTACCAGAATGGAAATGGGAGACTATATCACTCGACTTTATAACAGGTTTGCCTAAAAATCAGAAACAAAATGACTCTATCATGGCTGTAATAGATAAATTCAGTAAGTCTGCACACTTTATTCCAGTAAAGTCTACTTTTAAAGCTATAAACATTGCTGAAATATTCATGAAAGAAATCTTTAGACTGCATGGTATTCCTAAAACGATGATTTCAAATAGAGACGTAAAATTCACCTCCGCCTTTTGGAAGGAATTGTTTGCAGGGCTCCATACCAACTTGAATTTCAGTACAACTTATCATCCACAAACGGATGGACAGACCGAAAGGACGAACCAAATCATAGAGGATATGCTCTGCATGTATGTAAGAACAAAACCAAACAAGTGGGAGGATTATATACACTTGGTAGAATTTGTGTATAACAATGGGTACCAAACTTCAGCAAAATTGAGCCCTTTCGAAGTATTGTACGGCAGGAAGTGTACAACTTCAATTAGTTGGGATAACCCGGCTGACAGACTCATGTTCGGACCCGAAATTCTCCAAGAAATGGAGAACATGGTTAGAAAGGTACAACAGAACTTGAAAGAAGCACAGGATAGACAGAAGAGTTATGCAGATCAAAAAAGAAGGCACCTGAAATTTCAAATAGGAGACCATGTTTATTTAAAAGTCAAAGCCTGAAAAAGCTCGTTAAAGTTAGGGAATTGTGCCAAGTTGGCACCCAGGTTTTGTGGTCCCTTCGAGATACTAGCTCAAAATTGGACCTGTAGCATACCAACTTGCACTTCCATCTAATCTAAGAATTCATAATGTATTTCATGTTTCATTGCTGAAAAAGTATATTCATGACCCGACTCATATGATTGATTGGAACTTGGTGCAGGTGGAACCCGAAGGCGAGTTCCAAGTGGAACCCCTGCACATTCTGGATCGGAGAGAAATAGCACTTAGGAACAGAGTCGTCGCTCAGGTAAAGGTGCAATGGAAGCACTTTAGTCCTGAGGAGGCCACTTGGGAGTTGGAAGGAGATTTGCGGAAATCTCATCCAATCATGTTCCAGGAAAGGAACGAACACTGAGGATAGTGTTTTATTTAAGGGGGAAAGGATGTGACATCCCCCCAAAAATGAAGGAAATAAAAATATTTTTAGAATTTAAATTGCTGGAAATTTATTTCCGTTTTTAGTAAATTCGAAATTGGAAAATTTTTGCCATTTATGGCAATTCCGAATTTTGAATTTTATAACTGTAATAAATGATTTTGACTGTTGGGCAGAGATCTGATTTGTCCCAACTAGATATTGGACAATGACACTTGTTAAAAACAGAATATTTTATATTGATTGCAGGAAGACAAATGGAACAACCATGTTACAAGAAGCTGACCATGACTCCATGAGTGGGGAACATGTTGGAACTATCCCTGGGCTGATTTATACAAGTGGAAAATTAGTGATTTGGCAATTGGCAGCCCCTGAACATCAGGGATTTAGGAAGCTGCGAAAATTCCCAAGGAAGGGAAAAGACCTAGGCAAGTTACAAATAAGCATATGTGAGGAGGCAGGACACAACTAAGTATGCTGGGAAAAGAGTCTAGTTTTTTTTTTTTGCTTTTTCCACTTGTTGTTATGAACACTGGAAGGGTGTGAGGCAAGGAAAAAGGAAAGAGACTGAATTGAAGGACTGTGTTGTAGAGGGATTTCCAAGTTCGCCCTTATGGACTCATGGTCAGGCTAGGGGGTGAATCGAGCAAGAAATTGTGGCTGCTCGGTTCTACGGTTGGGAGGAACGTGGTTGTTCCCTTTGTTTTCTCCGCAAAATAGTTCAGATATGTTACTCTAAACTCCATCTGTCTAAATAATTTGTTTGTTAGATATCCTGTTCATGTTATAGTTATACAGAAAAGAGTTCTGGTTTTCTTTTGTGTTAATGATCGCATAACTATTGTAAGTCTTTTCCTGTACCTAAATAATTCGATATTATACCTCTATTGGACGAATTGGTTGTTGTTTTAATGGGATCCTTAATGATGGTATTCATGTCATAACCTAGACAATGGTTATTCGAGAATTCAGTAAATAGACGGTAGAATCTAATTGTAGAATTATTTTCTGGAATGTCATTTTGGTTTCATGAAAATATATATAGAATCGAATATCTAACAGTGAACGAAAAGAAGTATTATATGCGTACATACGATTCCAAACTTTAGACAGAGTCGGGTATGAATATCAATGAACGAACAGAGTGTATATATATATATATAATCACCCTATTCTGTTTGAAATTTCAAACAGAATCGAGTATGTATATTAGCAAACGAATAGGGTGATTATATATATATATACACGAACAGAGCGAATACATATATATAGGTTTTCAAAATCTTAATCAGAATTAGATATAAACATCAATGAATGAACAGAGTGAACCCATATATGCGTAAGTGTATTCCAACCATTCGAAGAGAAACACAGAGTCGAATTAGGTAGCAATGCACGAACAGAGCAATATTCACATATTTCTATGTTTCAAACTTAGCAAAGAGTCGAACATGTGCCAGTGCTCAAACAGAAACTATTACATGCTCACATAAGATCAAACTCTAAACAAAATCCGAATATTTAATAATGAGCGAACATCACTAAAAATATGTTTTTATTCCATTCTGTAAATTTCAATCAAGGGGTTGAAACATAAGGGAATAAAACAGAATTACGGGAAATTCAGGACGGTGGCATTTTCCATTATAGAACAACTAGCAAACGATTGCTTCATATTGTATCAGAAAGTTTTTTCTAAGAAAAGTCCAATTAGACAGTTTCGATAACAGGAGACTACGCAGGCTGTCATCAACAAGATCCATTATTAATGGCCAGTATGACTAGTAAATTGTTCTGAATACATTGAATCACCGGGGTAATGTACAGAGCGCCGAAGATAAGCCTTTCTCAAAATAGTCATCACAGTAGAACACTACATAAACAGGATTTCCATGCTTATTATTTGAGGAGCATTTTGAGAGCCATTTTTATGGAACCCAAGTACCTTTGGCATGTTGAACAGAAGTCAGCACCTGCGCCGAGGAGCGAACACCCCTGCACTCGGCCATCATAGGAAAGTGTTAGCAAAACTTTAAACTTCAAGTTATAAAATCGAATAGATGAGGTCCACAGGGATACCAGACTGCTTAACTTAAAAACGCCACGACCTCCAGTGGTCGAGCCTGGTTGGTAATCATGTCCCTAGTCGGGGAAGGTGATGCCTGGAACCTATGGTGGGTACCTCGTAACAAAACAAAGTCCCACCATTAATACAACGATACCCCTTTTCACACAAAGCTTTAAACAAAAAAAAAGGTTGACAGAGAAAGTAATACTGCGAATTCAAGAGGATTAATATTACATAAACAAAACTTTGCACGAATAGATATGAAGACTCTGAGAAACGACATCATATATATTTAGATACGAACAATCAACTTTCTAGGAAGTATTCCAGAAATAATTTACCAGCAGGCCATCACTATACTACAAATAGAATGCATCAAACACAGTGGAGGACAATACGATAGACCCTTATGTCTCTCTGCGACGAATGGATAAACCCCTTCAGTGCTACACAGGTTTTCTTCCGAAAACAGTTGCCATTCTCAGAGTTAAGTAAAAGAGTCGGAAGAAATCCACGGGACACAAACAGAGGGCGCATGGCCACGATGGTATAAATTAAGGACTCTCGGTGTTAACCTCTACCCCAGACTACATTGTAATGACGAGAGAGATCACATAAACTCTGTTTCCTATTATAGCAAGTAAAAATTCTCTTCAACACACTCATGAACTCTGTGTTTCCTTGTTAAAAATTGAGGTTTGATAGTTCTATAGGGTCTTACCAGGAAGATGGTGGCTGCTATTGACTTCACCAACGAGGATCGTAGAGGCGGCAACCCTTCCCTGTGCAACATTGCTCAGTGCAGAACCTACCCTATGAAAACACAAGAATGAAATGAGACTGCCAAAACCCTAGATGGACGATCACCGCCCTTAACCTTTCGGATGTACAAGCCATGTGCTAGGGCTTAGATGGTGCATCAGGATTGGGAAGAACAAGGGGCGAGGCGTCGGGACTAAGGCCAATTAAATTCCAGGTCAGAGTCTTAACTTCCCCTGACAGATGCACCTGCCTTCCTTAAATGTGGAAGATACGTAGTTTAAACAACAGTATAACCATGACTGTCCAGTGCACACGATCGATCATTACACCTCAACTCTCTGAAGTACTCCTCTCGTTACACCAACAGAACGAGGAGGGTAGTTAGTTAGTTACGCAGTGATCTAAACATGGCGAGTAGGGAACTATTCGTTATGGTGGAAGACTCCAGTCGTATCGTAACCAACACGTAACATCAGAGAGAAGTGTGGGGTTACCCACCCTTAGTTTCACCTTTAATAACCATAGTCATCCGGGTACGCCCTTAATCCTAATGTCAACTCAACTAGGTAAGAGTATAGGTAATTAATGTCAGAGTTATAATATGGTGCGTGCAAGGTCCACTCCAGCCCGACTCCCTTAATTAGGAGAGTGGAAATACAAATCTTTGTGTATGGGCAAATAAACTTAAGTATCAACATTTATATAGTATGATATAGGGGTTTAGGAAAAGGCCCCTTTTTGTCATTGAAACTTCTCGTTGTGCTAAAGTAATATGTTCAAGGGTCACTCCAAGCCAAAGGAGATGTAAGCACCCACCTTATGAAAAATTCAAAGGATAATGACCCTAGAATTTATTTATTATTTTTTTTTTTTATGATAAATTTGAGGATTATTACACGACGGCATGTCAAAGACCTCAGGGTAGTGAGTCTTACACTCCTATTGTACTCCTACCTGAGCTTTTGAAGATATTGAATTTGTTGCTCGAGCTATGACGTCCCCATCTCCAGCCACAAGCATCAATGCTTCTTGAAGATGCATATTAAATTGTACTTGTACATCTTCAAATGATTTTGAGATGTAGCTCCGTTGTATATTGCTCATGGCTACACTTTATATATACTTTTATATGACATGGATCTGTAGTGTACTTGATTGGCAACCATGCTTAGTTCATCTCAAGCATGGGTTTGCCCGCCTCAAAGAGATTATCATTGTTTTTCATATGGCACGCTCCCGAACACTCATCTCGGGCTCACTCGACTCTGTACCTTCCCACTGGTAAAGATCTTGTAATGTATTTCAACCATCATTTTCTCTTCAGAACTCACACATTAGAGGGCATCTGTTATAATCCAAAAAGGCCTTACCTATGCATACAAGACATTGGCCTTTCCACTTACATACTTTTCCAAAATACTATTGAGGCTTCGTTTTAAAAAAAACATTTTTTGAAAAATGTACGTGCCTTGCTGAGCTAATAGCCCACGTGCACACGCATGCTGCATACTAGTTATCCCGTGTAGATACGCGAGTTGCATACTAGTTAGCCCACGTTTACCTCCAAAAATTGTAAAATATATAAAATTGCAAGAAACTCAATGGATATTATGGGCTATCGAGGGTTTCCTAACCATTTTACCCCTTGTAACCCGTCCCCGAACCGAATAACCATATTTTTCTCGTATAAAAAGAGGTTTTGGGGTGTCATTTGAAAAGACAAGCAAGAGAATAAGAAAACTTTGCCAAAATACCTTCCCCTTCTTAGCCCAAATTTTGCATCCTATTCTAAGTTTTGGCCTCAGCCTTCCCCTCCAACCCTTTCTCCTTATACAACCCTTTCTCCTTTCCCAAGTGATAAGTTAGTTGTGAGAAGCAGGCGTGGGATTGATGCACTTGGAGCCACGATAGAGGAGCCCAAACCTGGTTCATGGAGCGATTGTTTGTCTTGAAACTTAATAAAAGAGTTCATTCTTGTCCCAAAATATTATGTATATATGCTTTTATTGATTTATGCATTTATGTCTATATCTAAACCTTGAAAGTGATAAGTAGAGAGTGCACGTGTTGTAGCATTTTTTTCCTAAGATTTTGCAGGTCAACTTTGGGAGGAGACTCGCAATCTAGGAAGTTGCAAAGATGAAAGAGGTCTACACAAGCCGCAAGGACTAAAGGTGTACCCATTGACCTTATTCCCTCTCTCTTATCATTTAGTTTAGATAGTTTTGGGGTACCTTAAGGGTAGAACATTCTTTTAAGGGAAGTCAGAGCTATGCATGTACCAAGACCCAATATAGGGGGGTTTTCCCCATAGCAAACACGTCACACGATATAAGGACCGTGCCACATGGTGTTGAACTTGCCTTCCCCCATCAGTTCTTTGGATTAGTCACAGAGGAGAAGCAAGTCACCCTCAACGTACTGTCGAGGACAGACAGACTTATCATACTGAACCTTAATACATCGTTTATTTTCTTCGATAGTCATAGAGGCATATCGACGCTGCTGATCGAGACGTTCTAGGTGTACGAGGTGTTCTTCAAGATTGGTTGTGTCAGGTAGGAGCTCAATTGCCAACTTGAGGGAAGGGATTTTGCATTCAATTGAAATAATTGACTCCATGCTATGTACTAACTGAAAAGGAGAGAAACTGGTGGAAGTCTTTACCGAGGTTTGATATTCCCAAAGTGCAAGGTAAAGCATTAGATGCCAGTTAGATTTACTCTGACTGACAATTTTTTGCAAGATGGTCTTGAGAGATTTATTCACCGCCTCTACTTTTCCATTTTCATAGGGATAATAAGGGGAAGAATGATTGTGCTTAAACCCCAATTTTGATGCTAGCTCTTTCATCATTTCATTTTGAAATTGATTGCCATGATCAGTGACAATCTCTCTTAGGATTCTTAGTCGGGCTATAATTTGGTTGAATATGAAGAATGTTGCAATATTACCATCAAATTTAATGGTGGGAATGGCCTCTACCCATTTAGTGAAGTAATTCACGACCATAATGATATGTTGATGCCCCCCAGTCGAAGTTGGGTTACAGTCCATAAAATATACCCCCCACTTGGTGAAGGGATCGACGGTGATGACTGGGTGAAGAGGGGATGGGTGTGAGTGCATTTTTTGGGAAAACACCTAGCAAGGGTGACATTTCTTGATGGCTTCAACACAATCTTTAAAAATTGAAGGCCAAAAATAATCAGCTTGCAATAATTTTTGGGTTATTGCAAACCCAGATAAATGACCACCATAAGTGCCACTATGATAGTCATTAAGAATAGATTCAGCCTCCTCGTGAGTCAAGCAACGACGTAAAATATTATCTATTCCTCGACGATACAAAGTGTCACCGATGATAAGGTAGTTTTTAGCCTGATGAAGTATACATCGTCGATTGTCTTTTGATAGATGTTGGGATAGCTTGAAGGTTTGAAGATAAATTAGAATGTCTCCATACCAGGGGTCTGAAGACGAGATAAGGAAGATATGTTCATCCATGAACGAATCGTCATGAAAAATTTTCTCATCTAGTCGAGGGAAGTCCACTATCAACTCAGCAAAAGCTAGCGATTTGTTAAACTTCATCGAAGAAAAATCGAGATAAAATTCTTGCAAAATAACAATCCAGTTATTGTATTTCCCCCCTATGATATGCCTGGTGAGGACGTATTGAAATGGATTGATATCTGCAACTACGGTAGTTTTGCAAAGTAATATATAATGTCGTAATATTTGAACTGCATGTACGATGACCAAGCCTAGTTTCTCTACGTGAGAGTATTTAAGTTCAGGACCAACTAGGTTTCGACTGAGATAGTACACAATGTGCTCATGGAGCTCATTGTCCTCTTGAACTAGAACCATACCAGTCGTCCCTTTGGACGCGGCGATATAAAGCAAATAGTCTCTACTATAGTCTGGTGGCTTCAACAGAGGTGTCGATACCAAAGCTTTCTTGAGAGCATTGAAAGATTCTTGGGCTTGCTCATCCCGTATAAATGGAGTATCCTTCTTTAAAAGACTCATGAAACCCATAGTTAAATTGGCATAGTTAACTATGAATCGACGCAGGAAATTATCCTTCCCTTGTAAACCTTGAAGTTTTTGAATGTTGCGTGGGGGAGGCAATCGAAGTATTGCCTCAACCTTCATAGGGTCTACCATGATCCCATGCTTAGATACTAAGAATCCTAAAAGATGGCCATACCTAACGCAGAAGATGCACTTGTGAAGGTTCAACTGAATGCGACAGTAACGACATCTATCAAATACTAATCGAAGGTGAGTGGAGTGATCTACTCTCTTGCGAGAGTGAGCAGCAAGATCATCTAGGTAATCTTCAAAAATATGCTTGAGATCGTGAAAAGAAAAGGTCACGGTGCGTTGGAAGCTTGCTCCGACATTTTTAAGGCCGAAAGACATTTTCCAATATGTAAAAGTTCCCCAAAGACAAATAAACGTCGTCTTATGTTAATCCTTAGGTTTGATTTAAATTTGATTATACCCTGAAAAATCGTCCATAAAATAAAATATTTTGCTTCCTGCACACTCATTAAGAATCTGGTCAATAAAAGGAGTCGGGAAGTTGTCTTTGGGACAAGCCTTGTTCAGGTCTCGAAAATCCATACATACGTAGATGGTTCCTTGTTTTTTATTCACAAGAATAGGGTTGGACACCCATTCAGTCAAGGGAACCAGGTAGATGAAACCAACATAAAGTAGCTTCTCTACCTTTGCCTTAATAGCAGGGGCCTTCCTAGGATTAGTAATTCTAAGACATTATCGAACAGGTCTAGCATCTGAATAGATATTAATCTCATGTTAGACAATGTTGGGGTCGATCCCTGGCATCTCTTTATATGACCAAGCGAATACATCATGAAATTATTTGAAGAGATCGATGTAGATCTGAATTTCTTCAGGTGAACTATCTGCATCGATATATATGTTCTCAATTTTTCCAAGAATTCGAGAGATGTCAATCGTGACGGTAGGAGAAATATTTTCCATGTTTCCTTCAGCATAAATACCATGCGTATCTAATGGAACCATAGTGTGACTGACTATCTCACTCAAGGAAGATCTAAAATCATCATGTTTGATCCTAACAAGATCTGGGAGGAAATAGGAGCGATGATGCATATCGTCCCAAGGCCTTCAGGACCATACATGGCCTCTAAGATGGCTTCATCCAAGTGTAAAGTATTTCTGAGGAAATCATGTGAACAATAAGATTGGACGACCCATATCAGCTCTAGAACATGATCCTCCTTGTTCGTCTGCAAGGAGAAAGGACCTGGGTTAGCAGTAGTCTCAAGAATAGACTAATACACAATTTCTACCGTTGACAGTGGCATTTCCATTCCAATGTACGACTGACCTTCATATGACATAGTCAGGGAATGTATGGTCCAAGGGTCTTTGAAATATGAAGTACAGAAAGGAACGGACCTCATCGATGATGAAGACTCACTAGAAATGGCATGAATGTGATGAATTGGTGCCACGAAATCAAAGTTTTCCATGAGAGAGGAATACATTTTGACACCAACATCCTCAGTTTCTTGCTGAGAATTCTCGATCACATGGATCGAAGGTCCAGCTGATGCATTAGGACTAGTGTGCGCAAAGTAAAATTGATCAATCGTCACTATTTTCCCTTCACGAGGAAAACATAAAGTGCGGAAAACGGACATTTATTGTCATGGCATAAGTCCAATTACGCCCTAGTAGTAAATTATAGTCGAGGTGCACATCAACCACCTCGAAATCAACCTCCAATGTCTTTCCACCTAACTAGACCAGAAAAGCGGGAAGAATTCCATGGGGTCGAAACAAACGCCCATCAAAAGTGGTCAACATAGTCATAGATTGGGATAGAGTCAGAGAGCCAATGACTTTCCAATAGGTTAGGGACATCACGCATGTCGCAACAACTTCATCAATTACAGTGCGTTTGATGGTAATTTTCATGTACTCCACATGGATTTGAAAGGCCACATGGTAAGGTAAGCAAGGCATAACATCCATGATGTCAAACTTAATAACCTTCGAGCCACCTGGGTCTAGAGCTCCTAAAGCATATAACAAGGCATTCCTTTGTGAAGGACATGTCTAAAGCACCTCCAAAGCCAACATCGAACAAGGGGTTTGAACCAGATCTTCAACAATCGAATAGTTCTGGGAAGCTTTGGCATTAGGATTATGGGCAGAGCACTTTAGTACTCCTTTTGGAATACAAGGTGAAGGTTATGGATTTTCGATATACAAGGGTGTTTCCGGAGGAGGAGGAGACTCTGGGTCTACAACAGTCTGTGAAGAACCGTAATCATGATATCGAGTGGCTACATCAATCTGAAACTTGACCATATTGACACATAGATGGCCACCTTCATGTGTCGAGGGGTTTTGACTCCCACTCGACGCATTTTCAGTGTTAGAGGTCCCCAAGGCCATGTGTTGATTATGTGGAAATGGATTTGTTAGCACAACGGGCGGTTGTGATAAGAGCCTCAAGGCTTCCTCGATTTTGGGGCATAGGTGGGTAAGGTGATCATATTTACAAAGTTTACAAGGAAACTTCATCTTCCATTTTTCTTTCTTTCCCTCACCAGCATTAATATTCGATCTATCATTGTTAGTGTCATCCTTGGATTTGCTATTATTTTTCCCACCCTTACGATTATTACCTCATACTTTCCTTTTATTCCCTCCTGGTTGTTGGTTACCATTTGGGTTAGTCGAGGATTGTATAGAATGTACATCCATCGACTGAGTGGGAGTGGAGGATGAAGTTGAAGCTTGTCCCGCTACATGTTGGCTTAGAGACAAATCTTTCAACTGGTTCATCACCAAATCTGTAGACTTAGCATTTGTGGATCCTATGATTCCATCAGCATGAGGCCCAGGATTTCGTCTAGGGTCATAGTTCGACCGCAGTGTGTCAGAAAGAATTTCATACAACATCCCAAATTGAGCATATATGAGGACCAATTGTTGGGTTTTGAAAATAGCTTCTTCCTCAGATGTTACTCTGGATGTAGAGACATCCTTCGAAATATAAGGCAATAAGGACTTAAGTAACCAATCCAATATAAACTCTGGAGGAATGCAAGCTTTGATCAACCTCTTTCGTCAATTCCACTCGTGGATATGGTTTGAGATATGCGTGGATTTATCTTGGCGGAGGGCCGACAAAAGTTCTATGTCGACATCGTAACGAACCAACAGTTGGAAGTGGTTGAGAAATACCAAAACCATCTGATTAAAGCTTATGTATGTTCCCCTGGTATCTCAATGTACCACTTTGTGGTGACCCTTGTGAGGGTGCATTGAAATAGCGTCAAACGAATAGAATCATCATTAAGGGAGTTATATGAGCACCAAAGATGAAAAGTAGTGACATGATCACCTGAATCCTCGCAAGTCTTGCCTTTGAATTTTGGAATGTCTGAAGGAAGATTGGTGGGGACGGGGGGGCATAATGGATCGTGACACACAGGGTCATTCATTAATTTTGACCAATATGGTGGATTAAGCGTGGCCAGAAAAGGGAGTCGGGGTTGTGGTGCCTGAGCCCATGCTCCCGGAAAATATTGGGACGGAGGTATTGCAAGCCATCCAGGGTTCTGGTATATTCCATGGTCATGTCTGGTAGGATAGTATCCTCCTCCAAACTGATTCATAAAAGGTTGTATGGGCACCATACCTATTGAAATGACATAATGAGGTTATATATGTTGCCCCTAGTCGAAGAGGCTCCAGGCTGGGGGTTTCCCATAGTGTGAAATTGTCTCCCTCTGGATGGAACTCCGGAGGACAGAGGGAGATTTTCCATAATAAATGCATTTTTCAAAATCGGTATGGAGGAAGAGGGGATAAAGAATCGAATATAGGAAGTAACTTGTCTGCCCGGTTGAGCACTCCATCTAGGAGCATTGAGACTAAGATTAGGCCTGGAAGAAAAAGGAGGCCAACCTCCAACTGTAGGATTCGTCTGGGGAATATGGCCTCCACCAAACAAGAGAGGAGCATATGGAAGAGCCATGCCCCCAGGTCCAAAACTAGGATTCACATTAGTCACTAAAATAGAGGATGAGATTTGTGACGTCATGTTGGGAATACCAAAAGAAAAGGGATTAGAGATCGAAGGTATTGACTGAGAATTGTAACATGGCGTACCAAAAAGAGATCTGAAAGGATTTGTTCGTATGGGTTGAGTAGAACCCACAGGTTGGGTAGTAGTAGATCCAGGGATCTTCGACACCCCAACCGTCGAGGCTAAAGGAATCAAAGGGATCCCACTAATCACATAAGATATAGGAGTCTAGGGACTCCCTGTGATGTTTGGGTTTGACTCAGTACCCATCACTAGATAATCACAATTTTGGGAGGTGGAGATATATGTACCATGTTTATTAACTTTAAGCCTTTTAGAAGGCAACTTCGGTAAATACTCAAGATGCGATGGTAACTTCAACAAACGGCGAGACCTACGAAGAGGATGATCTTGCTCCACGATGCCTCAAGACTCGATATATAAAACCAAATCCTAGGGCCAACTAATAGTCAGAGAGAACACCAAGATAAAGCAACAAGGCCAATGCACACAAACATGATATATTGTCTGAAAAAGGGGCCTCC
Source organism: Picea engelmannii (assembly GCA_009831015.1). NCBI lineage: Eukaryota > Viridiplantae > Streptophyta > Pinopsida > Pinales > Pinaceae > Picea > Picea engelmannii. The sequence goes on from ML777982.1 coordinate 563,136, forward strand.
CTCACTAGAGTAGGTATGTCTTGCCGAAGAGGGGCCTGAGACTCCCTTCAAAAGATTGGAGGTATCAAAATCAGTTATAAAGGCCCTCATGGGCTTAATAGCGCAATCGGTCAGATCTCCCCAGAGAGGTAATCCTCCATAAAGGTTGTGTGTTGTCCAACCCTTATATGACTCAGGGTACCTGCAGAATAACCCATGTAAGTAACCTATGTGGCTACCTATGTCAAGCAACTAGAGTCACCACAATATAACCAATGCACAGGCGAAATGTCGTAAGTTTGGTCCACCATATGAGCAAGGTAACAAAGCCCAAAATCTTGAAAGCACCACCTCTCATGGAGGCAAAGGTACTAGCAAGACCCCCAAATATGAATAGAACCTCAGAAATATATCTGACGCTAAGAAGGTATTAGAGGGATATCTCTGCAACCAACTTCGTGTGACCTGGTGCTTAACTCTGGTGTAAGCGGAGCCTCTTGGCATCACTAATTACACAATGTGTTTCACCACTCCCTGGTCAGACACATATGTTTAGCTTAATAGCCTTGAAGAATTTTACTCACAAAATCCTATTCCAAAGCCCTATGTCCTATACTTGTTTGTGTAAACTGAGAAATAAAATCATTTTTAATCAATTTTAATTAATCAACGTTAATTTTAATGGCTTATGCTTACTCAAGAGGTGAGGTCATGAAACTTATAGTATTATGACTCAGCATATAAAAGAAACAAATATAAAAACACTACTAAGTAATAATCTTGAATTTCAAAGAGATGGTATGCTTCTAAATGCAAATTTTCCAATGCAATCTCTACAATTTCAATAAAATGCAATCTCTCCACATGTGTCAAAATCAATGCAAAGTAATCAAAAGAGAAAATTCCATAATGAAAAATGAGTAAATGTTTTTTGTATTTTCGATATAAAGAAAAGAAAATGCAAGGACGGAGTAAAGGTTTCACATACAAACCCTACTGCAAGCAAAAAGAGACAAGTCAAGTAGGATATCGAGAAGCAAACACTCAGATCGATGTGCAAGGACAACCAATGACAAGGATGATAAGAAAGAATACCGCCCGAAAATTCAACAATAAGAAGGCTTCCTATCACTTTGTAAGCACTTAAAAGTCAGGACAGAGACCCAAGAAGACTCGGAAACCAACCAAATTGACCCAACAAACACCAAACTTACCTAGCAAACACCAAACTCACCCAACAAGACTAAAGAGCTAATGTACACGACTATTTGAGAAAAACTCGCATATGTACACACTCTAAAGGAGGACAACTCGTGTATGTACGCGTCTGTCAAGGGAAAAACCGTGTATATCCAGTAAAACACTGCCAAGGAAAGGGTTAAGCTAAGAAACTCAGATGCAAAGTAAAAATAACATGTCAAGCAATCAGGCGACAAGGAAACTCAAGCTAACAGAGAGCAACTCAAGGAGAAAAACACTCCAAACCTCAAAAAATAAGATCAATCCCTAGTATGGTCGCCAATTCTGTTGTGAGGAAAATCTCTCTATGGTATGGGGTAAGCCACAACAGACAAAATGACACATAGAAATCAACTCTAATCCCAAGTATGCTATATAAATGGAATGCTAACAAGACAAGGCCAAGAGCCTACCTCGTCTGGACGTTTGATGAAGACCATTATTGAGCATGCAAATTGAAGCTTATACCTGCAACTTGTCCTCAACAACCAAGATACGCAAGCATATGGTGACAATTTATAATGTTAGCATATAGATTAGCATAATTCATTAACATACATGACAAATACGCCCATGGAATAGTAATTCGAATATTTGCAAGATATCAATTGGACGAGAAAAGAGTATTTCTATTAAAATAATCAGCAAAAGTATATAGGTGACAAAATTGTAACAGCACACATCGGAACCGAGAAACTAAGTCCCTCCAGTTGGGCCTCCACCACTTCAATCCTCCACCAAAGGAAAGCTCATATAAAGGAGACAATGAGGTTCTCCATCACAAAGAAGGAACAACTTGGGGGTTGAACAAGGGGTTCAAACTTTCAAGGACAAAGGGATGCAGACTCAATATGAACTGAAATTTCTCCAGAGTGTATTTGCTCTCAAAGTTGAATTGTTGAATCCCTCAACGCTTGGATATGGCGCAATTTATAGCCTTCAAATGGAACTGAAGGGTCGATTCAGAGCATTTCCAGTATATGGAAGGTCAAGGATCATGGATCTCGTGACATGGCATGGAAACCAGACATAATTTTTAATTTTGAGCACCAAACTCGATGCACATGGGTTGTAGTGGAGCAACCTATGTATACGCTCGTTTTCTAACTGATAGGGCGTGTATATGTGGAAAAATGTGCTTTTTTGGCTCTGGAAGGTACAAAAGAGGACTTCAAGTCTGCATAGGGAAATGGAAAGGCCATCCAATCAAGTTGCATGGGGTGAGGAAAAATTTGTTGTAACAGCAGGGTGAAAATTCCATGGGTCAAAAGCTTGGCGATACGACCATCGACATTGTGAGAAATACTGCCCCCCTCGATGGCTGCCACTTTCACATGCAAAGGCAATGAGCAAGTAGCCATAGATGAAATAGTCAACTTGGTAATGCGCATCCGCACAAGCCTGGAACAACTTAGTGAGAAGGTATTTGCACCAGTTCATAGGTGTCATTCTTATTTAATTATGTCATTTTGATGGTGTTCAGAGTACACTCACCCTTCATGTACATTCGCATCATCTTCTCCACAATCAAGTAGCAAGCCATGCAGACTTGATCGTCATTAATTGGCGCAATGTGCACTCCTCGACCTCCATGGCATTTACCATATTTTTCATATAGGCTCAGTTCCCCCTTCTTCTTCCCGTGCTTCCTAGAGCCTTGGAAGTCTTCGGTGACATCCTAGCCCTGCATGGACAAACCGGTGAGCATATGGATGTCCTCTACATGGTTTTGGTAGGCCTAGTCTAACCAGAGGGTATTGTTGTGAACTTTGCTAATAAAAAATTTAGCGCAACGTCCAACTTCTCTGGAAGTACCAAAGACAGGAAGATCATAGAGACACAATAAAGTGGAATCCCGCAGGGTAATGTAGTCAGGCTTCCACTGCCACTAGAACTCTTTATGAGTCAATGTAGTACAATCCATGAAAGCATTGGTAGCCATGTGGGGGAATTCTACAACGTCGGTAAAATCGAGGTCAACCAACTTGGTTTGTTCGACCTTCTCATGCAAATCGTCATGAACAATGACCCATGGATCAATAAACTCCACTGGAACAACGATTTTGAGGGCCCCTTGACCAACTATGCGAACCATTGGAACAAGTCGACGGTGGTAAACAAATAATATTGGGGGGAAAGTCGTGGATGTAGTCTTACAGGGTGCTTAAGAGGCTCTAGGACTGAATATACAAGCAATCTAGGTAAAAACATAATAATCATTGGGTCGACGGACAAAGGGGATTATATAAGAACCATGTGGGAGTTGGCACGCTTGACATGCATTGAATGTTGCAAGGTGAAAATAGTGGGCATAATTTCGACTAAATCCCTCGAACGTGGAAAAATCCACGACGTGATTGGGGAAACTAAATCCATAAACGGAAAGTTGATAATAGGACAAGAGATCAACTCAAGAAAGTAATGAGTAGGCGGGTGGTTGGCCAGAAAAAGAACAAACAATTGTTAATATTTAATTGACTATGACAAGTAGAGACGTGAGGATGAATAAAAAGGTACTAACATATTTTAACGACCCACGTGATGACACAAGGGCATGGAATTCAAACTTCGAAAACATTAAGTATGAGATTATGTGATTGAGACTGCCCTAACCACAAAGGTGATATTTGGGTTGGACAACATGGAAAGAACTGCTAGACTTCTAGGACCGATGATAGTTGGACACGTCATCATTTTATTGACGAAAATGGAAAACAAAGACATAATTGGAAAACATAGATAGAAAATAGAAATCCTACCTACAAAACACACTCCCGAAGGCAGGAGCATACAAAAACCTTATTTAAGAGGCAGAAAGGTAGGGCTTCAAACGTGTGCCAATCACCCAACCGGGTTGAAGAATTCCATCGAGTTGCGCTAATTTGACATCTCCAGAGTCACAGATTTCTGCAACTATGAAAGGACCAATCCAATGCATATGTAGTTTTCCCGAATGTTTATGATACTTGTTGTCGTATAAGAGCACGAGGTCACCTTGTGTAAATGATTTACGCTTTATATGTCGATCATGCCAGGATATTTTTTTTCAGGATTTCTCATCATTTTGATGAAAATATGCTAAGAATCTATCTTCCTCAAGTTCCATCAGTTCCTCAACCCGCTCAACAAGGGATTCGTCATATGTCATCTTAGTAGCTTGCACAATGAATAGAATTGGGGTGAGAAACTTAGCTGGCATAACTACTTCCCTACCATATACTAGTCGAAAAGGAGTATACATGTTTAATCTCTTTATAGTAGTCCTGTACGCCCATAACACAGTTAGAACTCACTCATCCTAGTCATCTTGATTCGCACAACAGACTTTATTCAGCCCCATCTCCAAGATTTTATTAAATGCTTCCACTCTTTTGTTATCCTCCGAATGGTAGGCACTGCTCTTATGATGTTGAATTCAAAATTCTCTTATAAGGGTCGCAAGATTCTCACTGGGAAAGTGGGCTCCTTGATCTATGGTCAAGCTCCGAGGACAACCAAACTTGGTAATAACATTTTCAAAAATAAACCATGTTGTGGTGGATGTAGAGAAATCTCGAACAACCTATGCTTCAGCCCATCAAGTCAGGTAATCAGTTGTGGTAATTATGTATCTTGCCTTTGAATTCTTAGCAAGAGGATTGATCGGACCGATGAAATTGACAACCCATTTTTCAAAGGATTCCTGTGCTCTGACATGGTGTATAGGTAACTCATCACAATGAGATGGATTTCCCACTCTCTGACTTACATTGCAGGCCTGAGCATATTCCTTAGCATCTTTAAACATCGTAGGCCACCATAGTCCTACTTGTAAGATATTTATGGCAATATCCTTTCCACCAAAGTGTCCTCCCACAACTTCATTGTGACATTTCCATAGAATATTAGGTATTTCATGGTATACCACACAATGTCGCAAGTTATTATCCAATCCCAATTTGTATATTTGGCCCACAATCAGTTGATAATCCACTGCAAGAAGCACAAGGTGCCTCTTTTGGGTCGTGAAATATCCTTCTGGCATAACACCAATAGTCATGAATAGAGAAATGTCTGACGAATAATTATGAATATCCTCAATACAAAAAAAGATCTGCATCAAGGAATTGATCATCTATAGCTCTGCCACTTTCTTCTGACTCTAGTGTCGACAAATGATCTGGCCCCATATTTAGTTTACCAGGCTCGACAATGACCTCAAAAGATAACTCCTAGAATAACAATAACCATCTACAAATTTGACCTTCTAACACAGGTTTGTTAACCAGATACTTCAAAGTAGAGTGATCAGTAAAAAACTTAAAATGATTGCCTAACAAATAATGTCTAAACTTTTGTAAAGCATAAACCATTGCCAAACCTTCCCTTTCAGTTGTAGTGTAGTTGCGCTTAGCTTGGGAGAGTTTTCTACTGGAAAAGTAGACAGGATGATCGAGATTTTTGTCCCCTAGTTGTGCCAATATGACACCCAACGCAATCACAGAGGCATCGATGTGGACATGGAACTCAATTTTCCAGTTAGGATAAGTTAAAATAGGTGTAGTGCTCAACTTCTCTTTGATCAAGTCAAATGTTTTATCACAGTTCTGAGTCCAACGAAATGCTTCAGATTTCTTTAGTAGTCGTTCCAAAGGTGCGGTTATACTCACGTAATTCCTAATAAACCTGAGATAGTACTCACTATGGCCCAAAGTAGTCTGCAACTATTTGAGAGTGGTAGGAGGAGGCATATTGAGAATTACTGCAACTTTTGAAGGATCAGCTAGCATTCCTTCCCTACAAAATCTATGTCCTAGTAGATTCCCAAAAGGTACACAAAAAATACATTTTCTCATATTAAGGGAAATCTATAGCTTTCTACAGCGGTCCAACATCAATCGTAATAGCCCAATGTGTTCCTTGAGTGAGTTATACATAGTCCAATCATCCAGGTAGACCACAAGAAATTTATGAATGAAATTACAGAATGTTGCGATCACGATCCGAGAGAACACTGTTGGGGAATTATTAATCCCAAAAGGCATACAATTATAGGCAAATGACCCCCACTCAGTAGTGAAGGTAGTCTTTTTCTTGTCTTCTTCGATGATTCGAACCTAGTGATATCCGAAAAAACCATTTGCGAAGGAATATGCTTCATTTCCCGCTACTTGATCCAGTACCTCATCACTAAAGGGGGTAGGAAAGGAGTCATGTACACAAGCAACATTCAGGCTTTTCTATTCCACACAGACTCATATATCATTTGTACATTTCTTGGTTTGTATGACGATAGGACTGATCCAATCGACCTTATCGACATGGAAAATCATCCCAACTGCCAACATCCTATCAATCTCCTTCTCCACTCTCTTTGAATCTGGGGTTTAGACAATATGGCATGTGTTTAACTGGTCTTGATCCAGGCATTAAATCTATCCTCATCTCCTCTAAATCTCCCTTAATACCTTTTAGTTCTGAAAAAATTGTAGGGAATAGGTCCTCATATTCCCGCAATAGAGCTTGTATCTCTGTCATGGTCTACTCATCCCAGTAATCCCCTATGGAAGATAGCTTAGGGTGGTTCTCACTTCCTATGTTTATTTTTCTCAACTTTAGGGTTTGGGAATAAGAAATATTAACATCATCCAACTTAGTTTCGTGCACATCTCTAGTGCCTTTTGATTCTTTAAATCTCAAATGCTTAAGATCTTCTAGGCCTTTGGGGTCTCTTGGGTCTTCATCAATTTTACTACAATTTATAGGTATCTGGGCAAGGGATGGGTAAAGGCTATGATGAAGGAGGTATTTATGTTTAGGATAGAGAGTGTGAGAATGTATAGGCTTAACTTCATCATTAAAAAGCATTTTCTTAATCTGTTGCAAAGCTAAAGTGATTTTAGGGGACTTACCTGAAAATAGGAAGTCTTGGCAGAACTGGCCTTGAAGGAATTCCTAGCAAGTGGTTTGGCGTTGAGCTTCCTCATGTACATACCAAGCGGTTGGAATTTGTCCCAAAGAGTGAATAAATTGATGCACCCAAAATTGAGAAGGCAGTTGTGAAACTGCCCATAACTAAATACAATGTGAAACATGCTTCCTTGGATCAGAAAACCCATCATATACTACCAAATTTGAGGTCAGACCGTTTGGTTCTCGATCTTTATTCGGTTGAGTAACTAGTGACAGGGGAATAATGCAATATTGGATGGCACACTTTACTTCATCTCAAGAAGACAAAGTACCCTTATGGGTGTCCCACCATCTAGCTAAAGGGGATCTTAACGCAACATCAAGTACAAGAATTTTTTACTTTGGCAAAATTTTATCCTCTAACTCAACAAGAAAGCTACATAAATCTGAAGTGCCATCGTAAACAGGGTAGTCTCTAACCTCTGATCCAATCCACCTAGAAGCTCTGATAGTCACACAATGCCTTGAGAAGTTCTCATATCTTCCTTGTTACCAGTTGTCAAATGCTACCTTTGAATCTTCTCTTGCAAATTGAATACTCCGCCAAATTACCGAGCCATCTGCAGTTGGGTTAATAAAGTCTACCCACTTTCATGCATTCAAAGTATATAGATGATCTAAGGCATCCTCTTCCATATTCCCCTCTATCGGATCCATATATTGAGGACCTCAGTAGGGATCTAGTGGTTGGGTTACTTTCATACCATCCGCTTCAAAGGTCATGATTTCCTTCTTAAGATTGATAACAGAGTAATTCTCATAAGCCTAGTCAATGCCCAATAGATTTGGGTATGGGTCCTTCTCCCCCATAATTTCTATAACCTCAAAGTCATTCATTGTTTTAACTCCAGCTAAGTCCACTTCAACATTCTACATCCTCCCAAAAGGATAGATACAATATTGATTGGCCATCCGCAACTAAATGGGCGAATAGACAAGCTTGGGCTTACCCATGGCTTCCTAGATTTTCTTCAGTAGTATGTTGACGTCAGACACCAAATCTAACATAACATCATTAATCTCATAGCCATCGATGTGAGTATTTATTTTGAATTCCCTTCTGGATATATGCTTCCTCCTATCTATCTATTCTACCTGTATTTCTCTCTAGAAGACAAGCAACAATCAACTCTTCCAGGTTCCCTTCAATCGGTAAACTCCCCTTAAGTGTGTTCTGCAACTCCTTGGTGAGTTGTTCGTCATCCAAAATTTCAAAAAATAATCGGATCCACAACTCAATAGTCTACAGGGGTCTCGTCGGAGGATATTTATGTTCTAAGAAAAATTTCGCAAGTTTAGCTTGAAGCTCACGGCTTGAGTTTATAGGCATTGCTATTGTAGTATTAGCAATCCATTAGAGTATTTCGACAACATCCCTAAAGAACTATTTTTGCACAAGGGTGTCATATTTAACATCTTTTGGTATCGCCTTACGAATATTGTTTTGATTTGAGTTGTCAACATCAACACCAGTCATTGTTCCTCCTCGATTAATAATATTAATATTGGGTGTCTTTTATTTAATGGTAGGTTGGAGATCAAAATTTATCAACTTGGTGCCTCGCTGCCTCGTGTGATCTTCCCACTTCATGATCAACTCAGGGTCATCCTCAGTGGCATGGGTTTTTTTTCTACAATGAGCATACCAAGGACATGTCGGAAGAGTACAATCTCTGGAAATATGTCCCTGCTCATCGCAATTATAACACCTAGTTGGTCCTCTCCTGTTGTTTCTCCCACCTATGAAACCTCTACCACCTCGATGTCCTCGTCCAAATCCTTGAGGATCTTTGTCGACCTTGAATGCAGACCGATCCAGTCTGTCCACAAGAGCATCCAGAGCATGACACTATTAGGTGGTGTGAGTAGGTGACCCATAGAATTCACAGTAAACTATGTTCAGAACATGGGTGTATTTTTGTAGGATTGGACAGTGCCTTAGGGAATGCCCGTGACTTCTGCAAATTTCACAATATTCATTATTCTTATTACCCTGATGGTTTGAGAAGGCATGGTACTACACAGGGCCATGTAATGGTGTTGTAGTTGTGACTTACACAACCCCTCCAAATGGTCCTATTGGTGGAGGCGTCATCGGTTGCAGAGGGGGTACTACACCCCTCAGTCTGGGACATTCTGTCATTGTATGACCCTTAGTATAGAAACCCATACACCGGATCTATGGACGACAAACTCTAGGAATGATTAGTTCTTGAATTTTGTCAGTTATTGTAGAAATTTGGCATTGCAGTTCTGTAATATTATAGTCATCGGGTGGTCTTATCACCCGCAAGTTGTCAGGATATCCTGCCATTACCTTGATTTTCATAGCTTGTTCTAGGGATTTCCCCAATGCAATTATTTGTTGTTGGGTTAATGGGATTTGAGTTAATGGTAAAAGTCCTTAAATAAACCATTCCCAGTGGTGCTCTTCATGGTTGAGGTTTTCCAGTTTCCCTATCACATCTTTGAATCTTTGGTAATACTCCCAAGCAAACTCGCAATATCTTTGTTTCATATCCCGCAACTCAAAGAGGGAATGTTGTTCTGACAGGGGTAAACAGAGTTTTTCTATGAACCGTTGTTTGACTTGACCAAGAGTGAACGCATGTCCTTGAATATTGTCAAGTTCAATGGATTTCATATACCATTTCAAAGCATAGACTCTCAAGGTTGTCTGAAACTTGACTAATTTATTAGTATCCTAAGTCCCATGAGACCGCCAGATGGCCTCAAGAAGGACCTAATGTTGTTAAACATCGTCATCCACTTTACCCCAGAATTATGGGTATCGGGTGATTGATTTGGCATGTTGATGCGCCATGAGAGGACTTGGGGACCCTATCAAGATAAATCCTAAATGTCCTTGTTGCGATAAAACTAAATAACTTGCCACACTACTATTATTGCTACCACTCGAACTTGTTGGACTAGAATGAGGAGAAATGACATAAATTATGGGAGAGTTTGTTGTAGAATTTATTGGATTGGAAGATTGTGTTGAGGGACTGGGCGATCCTAGGCTGGTACTTGTGTCTTTGGGATGGGATTCCTCAATCTGGGGGGTCACATTAGGAGGCCAATCATATCAGGTCTTGTAGGGTACTTCACATCTTTGGGTGTTGTAGGAGTTGGTTCTCCCACAACTTCTGCAGAGGTTACAGTTGAGTCTTGTTCCTCGGTGGTGATCCCTATATTGGTTCTTTCTTTTAAATTTTCTTCTCCTTGTCTACTCTCTCTAGAACTCTCACCTTTCTCTCCAAACCTATCCTTCAACCATTGGTTGGCCAAACTCCTATGTGTTTGTAACTCCTTCAAATTCTCCAACTCTCTTTTGTGTCTCTTCTCGAAGTTGATCTCCTTCCGCGACTGATCATGCCTCTTCATCAACTTCCATATATGTTTTCGCCGCCTCTTCTCAATCAATGCAACCCTTTTATAAGCTTGCTCGTCTCTGAAACTCTTCTAACGATGACCCCCCATACCTCAAGAACTTTCATATCCTAACTCATGGACCCTTTCATGAATCACCCACCCCTCATGCACAAGGGTTTTACACTACCATTTCAATCAAAGGAACCGGTATAATTCCCTCTTCCACCAACAAGATCTTCATCCATAGCAAGATTTCTTGTAGTAGTATTCCTTAGGCTCCCTTATAGAATACTTCTTCTGCCTTTGAGAAAGACTTGTGAATCTCTGCGGAAAATTCAATGATGTATCCCTCTAGGGTAGTCTAGATCCAGAAATCCAAAACTCAAGAAATCTAGTGATCCAACTTGTGTAGAGTGGCTAGTTGCTCAGTAGTCCAATTAAATCTTTTTTTGATGTGATCTTTAAATTATGGTGCTTCTTACAATAGGTCGAGCCACTAATAGACCTCTTTCGAGAATTGGATCCAGAAGATTTTGTACTGGTCACTTGCAAGTTCGAAATAGAAAACAACGTCCTTCACAACCCTCATACTTTTCTGTCGTAGTTCAGCTTCTTTAAATATAAACTCGTTGCACCTTCTTTCCCACCAATTTGTAATATCAAATTTAAAAAGGTGATGCTGCATCCTGTGAAAACTTGCTTAGAAGCCAAGTAATGACAATGGAACCATTTATTGGCACAAAATTGGAGACCAAGGTTCTCAGAGGTTACCAACAAAGGTATCGTTGTAGTCCAGTAGCGCTTTCATATTCAACCTTCTGCAGGGAAGGAGGTCTCACTCGAAGTTTTGTCGAGACTTGTGTTTAATAAAGTGAGTTAACGAGGACACACCATCAGATCTAGTGTAATACAAGGCAAATTCGTACTTAAATGAAAAAGATCGTATCATTATAAGTGTAAACTAGCTTATGCATTCAATAATCCATGTTGCGCAGCATAAAGATAAGTGCATACATCACAAAATCTTGTTACATGGTATCACAACTAGCAACTACATAAAATAGGACAGTTCGTGCAGGAGAAAGATCATGCATTCATCCATATCATAACAAAATTTTGGATGCTTGAATAATCTAATTTGTATTATCATATCATATACTTGCATACATGGAATGTTTCTTTCATATTGAGACTTATACAACATAATCAATAACAAAAGAGGAACATGAATCGAACAACAACAGCCTAACAACTCTCAATTCTAATGTCATATCTCAGAATTATCTCGTTCAATTTATAATTAGGCAACACTAGTAGCAGTAGCATCGATACAACAACAATAGCAAGAATCAACAACTAGAAATTATCCCTTTCCCATTACATTTTCCCCAATTTATATCATTCTCTTGGTTGATTCTTGATTCTGCTTCTATGGTTTATTGATTCCATTTATGTTGCTTTCCCACTTTGTCTTTTCCTGCGCTCGAAGCTTCTAAACCTTTCTGATTCTTCCTCCAGCTGGCGTCTGATCTGTATTCACTGCTGGCATGTTGACAGTTAAATTTCTGCTGCTACTAGCCTTCCGCTGCCTTGCTACGCTTTCCCACAAAATTATGATCCTTTCGCAAAACCGAACGTTCTCCAAAACAAAGGGCCCAACTTGTGGACCATTTATGATGGCGGTAATTTTGTATCTTTCCTTGTGTCGACATGAATTACAGAGGCTTGTGATTAGTGTGGATGATCGTTTCCTTGCCCATAATGTAATGCTTCCATTGTCAACATGCATGCACAATGGTGTACATCTCTTTATCACAGGTGGAATACCTACTAACAACATCATACAATGTTTCACTATGATAAGCGACCAGATATCCTTGTTGAGTGAGGAAAACACTAATAGCATATTTAGAGGCATTTATCTCGATCTTAAATGGTCATTGTAGATCGATCAATTTCAAGATTGGTGTAGAATAGGGGTGGTATTTTAGATCATGGAATGTTTTCTATTGTGATTCAGACCAGGCGAACTTTGGTTTATCTCCCCCCTTGGTCACTTGACTTAAGGGCCAAGATATATGATATAAACCCAACATGAACTTGCGGTAAAAGTTGGCAAGGCCCAAGAAGCTTCAGAGCTCTGTCAAATTCGCCAAGGCTAGCCAATCATGAATGACTTGGATCCTGGATGGGTCCACATGCACCCCATGTTCATCCATGATGTATATTAAGTATTGGATTCTTTACATGTCAAATAACATTTCTCCAAGTTGACGTATAACTTATGTTGTCGAAGGGTGCTGAGGACCTACTGAATGTGTTGCAAGTGATTTTCCCGGGTCCAACTGAAGATGAGGATCTCATCCAAATAGACCACCACAAAATATTTTGTGAACAACTGTAAGATATCATCCAACATCCTCATGAATGTCGTTAGAGAATTAGTCAAGCCAAAATGCATGACCAACCACTCAAAGAGGCCTTCTTTATATTTGAAGGTTTCCTTCCATACATTGGTTGATTCTATTGAAACCTAGTGATAGCATGACTTTAGATCTATCCTTCAAAAGAACTTGACACCCTTCAGCCTATCAAGAATATCATCAATCTGAGGGATCGAGTATCAATTCTGGACATTGATTTCATTCAGGGCTCTATAATCAATATAAAACTACCACATTCCATCTTTCTTTTGCACCAACACAATTGAGCTCCCGCAAGGTGAGTAGGTTGGTCAAATGTGGCCCTTGCGAATGAGCTCATGAATTTGACACTTTATTTACTCATTCTCCAAAAGGAATCATCTATATATTGGACCATTGGGTAAGGGAGAACCAGGTGTCAAATAAATGGGATGTTTGACCTAACAATGAAAAGGCACCCCTACAGGTGAAGCAAAGAGGTCTTTGTATTCCTCTACAAGATTTTCCATCTACTTATGTTGTGTAGAGAAACCCCGTGTTGAATTTGTGGAGGTCACAGTGACCTTTCATTTCCATTTTGACTGAACCATGAAGAGGACAAACTTTGCGGTGTGTGAGATTACTTTTTGGCATTGTTTTGTCAAGATCAATGAAATTATAGTAGTCGGGACTACCTCAGGTACCTTGTAGGGCTGACCCCTTAGAGTGATAATGACTTTACAAGGTCAGGACTCATAAACAAAATGGCATTTACATATATAAGGTTGTCTTAAAATAACATCACAAACTTCGAGTGGGGAAACATCACAACATACCTCATATTTGAAGGGATTAATTGATCCAGGTGGATATACCGATGGCCACCCACCTATTCCAAATTCCAACTGGCTCATATTGACAGTCTTTAGTTAAGCACATTTCTCTGTAATTGGGACATTTCTTTGTAATTGTGGATTCTGCAATTACAAGGTTGTCCTAAATCCCTACACAGCATCAAGGTGGATATTGGTGGCCGCCCACCTATTCCAACTGGCTTATTTTGGAAGTTTTCATGCCAGTACATCCTTTTGTACTTCCAGAACCGTTTTGGGGCTCTAAATAATGTTTTGTTGGATTTATACAATCAAAATATAGACAGAGTTAGAGTTTGATGACATAATGCGTAGTTCTCGAAAAAACCTTTTCAACGAGCTATCACACGCCTAAAACGAAGATCATATGCAAAAGTTACGACCCTGGGAAGTTAATGTACTAACTTACCCCAACGGTGTTGAAATAATGTAACTGCAAAGAGTATTCTAATTATTATTTGATATATTAATCATCAGATCAATCCCCATTGTGGATTGATCATGTTGGTTATTGTAATAGGACCAAATCCCCTTTTGCGAATTGGTCAAAAGACAATTGTAATAGGCAGAATAAGAAGTCGGCCCCAGCAGATATTAAAGAGGCCCAGAAATATAATAAAGGTGGGTTTACCCACCCAGTTTTAGAAGTCGGCCCTGCCAGTGAAGAGACACTTCACACGTGCCAGACTTGTATAAATAAAGAGGCCAGTGCCTCACTTAGACACACAACTCACTTGCTCATTGAGAGACAAGTTTTGGATCTGCTGCTGGAGAAGAAGGAGAGAGAGAGTGGCGCATATCTAGGAGAGGACTTTTTGTATTAGTTTAAGAGATCTCTTGGCATTGTATTGGCTATCTATCTTAAGGAAGTTTTGCTGGGTTTTCTTCCCCTAGAGGGTTTCCCGGGATAAATGTTGTGTCTCTTGTGATTGTGTATTTCTCAGTGATCTTGGATTATGCTATTGTTATCTAATGAAATGCAAACAACTATAATAATGGCTTAAACATTAACATGGTATTAGAGCCAAGCTGAAGGAAGCATCTTTCACAAGTGAAAAACGTCACTGTTGTCGTACATGAAAATTAGGGATTTTTTATGGTGAATATTTTAGCCCCAAAACCATATAGAAAAGTGTGCCCTCCCCTAAGGATCACTTTGGCACTCTCAACGCACCTTTTCAGTGGTTGGATCTCTCGAAAAGTGACACCCTAGTTTCACAAAGTACCAGAAAACCAGTGTACCAGAAGTACCAGAGTACCAGAGGTACCAGAAGCACCAATCCAGAAATCCGCAAATAAAATTTGGAGGAGCAAAAGTTGGATTTTCTCAGATCCAAACACACCAAGCTACTCACCTCAACCAAGCGCACCTCCTGGTAAGTTCAAATTTTGATTTTAAGCACTTTCATTTTTTGGTCATTTTCCTAGCTCCAGGTAAAGATGTCTGCAAGCGTTAAGCTTGTTGACAAGCTAGAAGGAGTGGAAAAATTTCGTGCCTGGAATTATAGGATTGGCCTCATTCTTGAAGAGAATGACCTAGCAAGATTCGTCAAAGAAGAAGTACCGGAACCCGTCGATGCTGCAGAAAAGGCAAAGCATCAAAAGGACACAATAAGGGCCAAAAGAATCATTATAGATTCAATCAAAGACCACCTGATTCCTTATGTGTCATCTAAGAAGACCCCGAAAGAAATGTTTGATGCCTTGACCAGACTATATGAAGGAAAGAACATAAACCGGAAGATTAATCTAAGAAGTCAATTAAAGAATACAAGGATGCAGAAAGGAGAAATGATTCAGGAATACTTCTCCAGAATCTCGGAATTCAAAGAACAACTAGAAGCTATTGGAGATACCATAGATGAATATGAACTCATAATGACGGCCCTAAATGGTCTCACAAAACCTTGGGATGCTTTTATCCAAACGATATGTGCCAGAACGGAGAAACTGAAGTTTGATAGTCTATGGGAAGAATGCGTCCAAGAAGAAACAAGAGTAGTGAATTGTGAAGCGTTACTAGCAAGGGATGATGATCAAGCCCTAGCTACTCACACCAAAGGAGGAAGGAAGAAACCCTACTTCCAAAAGGATACTCATAAAGAGCCTCAACAATGAAACAAATTCAATCATAAAGAATCTCATCCAAGGAGATTTCAAAAGAAAGGACAACGAAAGGAAAGGGACTACTCATCTGTACAATGCTATCATTGTGACAAGATGGGACACATTGCGAAGTTTTGTCCATCCAGGCGAGAAGAATACAAGAGAAAACATAAGAGGCTCCATACCCATGTAGTCGCAGATGAAGAGCCACCTGCAAAGATGATAAGAGAGCAGATCAAATACCATGTCTTGATCTCAGCCCTCTCAGGATCTGTAACACCCGGAGAGGACACTTGGCTCATTGATAGTGGTGCATCCAAGCACATGACAGGACAAAGAAACATTCTCTCTTGTATCTCAGAAAGTGACACTTGGAGATGATTACCAATATCCCATCAAGGGAGTGGGAGAATCAAATCATAAAC
>ML777982.1:579535-599754 GCA_009831015.1 Picea engelmannii
AAGAAAGGCTTCAGAGTTGCCTTTATAGATGGAGAAGTTCTTATGTGGGCTAAAGGAGAAACCTTAAATGAAGAAATCATCATTGGAAGTGAAGAAAATGGCTTGTATAAACTAAAGGGTCACTCAGAGGCTGCCATGACCCATGCCATTAAAAACTCATTTGAACTTTGCCATAGAAGGTTAGCCCACATCAACTACAAGGCACTACCATACATATGCAAAGCAGTCACAGGTTTACCAGAACTCAAAGGTGACCATAAAGGCATATGCAATGGATGTGCACAAGGGAAGAACATCAAGAACCCATTTCTGAAGAGGGACAACAAGACAGAAGGAGTCCTAGAACTCATCCATTCAGATGTATGTGGCCCAATCCCATCATCCTCCATTAGCGGGTATGTATATTTTTTATCATTTATTGATGATTACTCTCGTAAAACCTGGATATATTTCTTGAAAACTAAAGATAAAGTGTTCAACAAGTTCACGGAATTCAAAGCCTTGATAGAGAACCTTTCTGAAAGAAAGATTAAGATACTCATGTTAGATAATGGAGGAGAATATACCTCAAAAGAGTTTGTGAACTTCTGCAAAGATGTTGGGATCCAGAGGGAGCTCACTACTCCCTATAATCCCCAACAAAACAGTGTAGCTGAACGAAAGAACAGAACCATACTAGAAGCTGTGAAGACTATGATCCATGATCAAGATCTTCCTATGTGCTTATGGGAAGAAGCAGCAATGGCAGCTATTTATGTGCAGAACCAATTGTCCCATAGTGCACTTGGGCTCAAGAAACCGGAAGAGATGTTCACCGGAAAGAAGCCAGAGGTAAACCATCTCAAAATATTTGGTTGTCCAGTGTTTATTCATATACCTAAAAAAAAGAGAAACAAGTTGGACCCTTCAAGAAAGAAGGGAATATTCGTGGGATACTATGAGGTCTCCAAGGCCTTCAGAATCTATATACCAGGTCAACATCACATTGAGATCAGCAGGGATGTGACCTTTGATGAAGATGCAGCACTCAAGAAATCTAAACTATGCTAGCTTGAAGAGGTATATGAAGAGGAACCCGTAATCCCCAATACTGCAATGAGGGAGGTTCCTAGAGCTGCAGAACCAGTGAGGGAAGTCGTAACTTCCCCTGATGAGGAACTTCTAGAAGACCATGATATAGTGGAAGTGCAAGAACCTACTCAGATGACGATCCTCCATAAAAGAAAGCCAGCTTCGGCTAGAGAGCTTATTCAAGATGGAGAGAAGTACGGTGTTCCCCAAGGAACTACGATACAGGTGAAAAGACCAAAGCCATTCTCCAGTTATACGGCTTTGATGTGTAATCTCCTAGAAGAGGAGCCTACCTGTTTTGAAGAAGCCATTCAAAGGAGAGAATGGGCAGATGCCATCACAGAGGAATACCAAACCATAATGAAGAACGAAGCATGGGAAATAGTTCCCAGACCGAAGAATAAAGATGTGGTATCCTCCAGATGTCTTTTCAAAATAAAATATGCTACTGATGGAAGTATTGAGAAGTATAAAGAAAGATTTGTCGCTCGTGGCTTTTCCCAGAAGGAAGGCATTGACTATGAAGAGAAATTCGTTCCTGTGGCCAGATACACTTCGATCAGAACCATCATAGCTCTTGCAGCTAAGATGAAGTGGAAGCTGCACCAGATGGACGTAAAGATAGCTTTACTAAATGGTGTCATCGAAGAGGAAGTGTATATAGAGAAACCTCAAGGATTTGAGGTTGAAGATGGGAAGTCTCATGTATGCAGATTGAGGAAAGCCTTATATGGATTGAAGCAAGCTCCTAGAGCTTGGTATGGCCGTATAGACAGTTTCTTGATGAGCTTAGGCTTTACCAAGAGTAAAGCAGACTCTAACCTCTACTTCAAAATCATGAACAATGAGCCAATAATCTTACTGCTATATGTGGATGACTTATTATTAACTGGAGAAGAAAAGCTCATCACTAAATGTAAAAAGAGACTCGCCTCGAAATTTGAAATGAAATACCTTGGCCTAATGCATTATTTATTAGGTTTTGAGGTATGGCAGAGTCCTGAGAGGATCTTCCTTAACCAATGGAAGTACACAGTCGAAATCTTAAAGAGCTTCGACATGTTGGAATGCAAGCCCGTGAATACACCCATGGAAGCGAAGCTGAAGCTGCTGGTCGATACTTCGTCAGAATTGATTGATGCCACACTGTATAGATAGATTATTGGATTGTTGAAGTACCTAAAGAACACCAGACTAGACATTTGTTTTGTCGTGAACACCTTGAGTCGGTTTCTGGTAGAACCCAGACGTGTTCACCTAGTGGATGCAAAACATGTGATGAGGTACCTTAAAGGTACAATAGATTATGGTCTCAGTTATGTTGGAGATCATGATTTCACATTGAGTGGATATACTGATGCAGATTGGGCAGGAAGTGTTTCTGACAGGAAAAGCACTTCAGGATCTTGTTTCAGTTTGGGATTAGCTATGATCTCATGGCAGAGTAGGAAGCAATCTAGTATTTCTCTCAACACAACGGAAGCAAAATACATTGTTGCATGTTCTGCCAACTACGAAGCTATATGGCTTCGAAAGTTGTTGATCGACCTATTTGACTTAGAGATGAGAGCAACCTTGATTCTATGTGACAACCAGAGCTGCATAAAAATAACAGAGAATCTTGTATTCCATGACAGGTCAAAGCACATAGAGATATGTTATCATTACATCCGTGACATGGTAGAGAGAGGAGCCTTAAATCTCCAGTACATTAGCACAGATGAACAAGTTGTTGATGTGTTCACCAAGCCCCTATCTCGTGTGAATTTTGAGTATTTCCAAGACAAGCTTGGCATAGTCTGAAAGGACCTTCCTCGAAAGGGGGAGTAGTTGTTGTGTTCCTTGCTTCTGACCTAGTTGTCAGACGTAAAGCAAGATGAGATGTTCCTTGCCTCTAACCTAGTTGTCAAACGTAAAGCAAGATGAGATGTGTACCTTGCTTCTGACCTGATGGTTGTGACGTAAAGCAAGATGATGTGTAACTAGTACTATGCTTCCGGCTGTATAGCTGCGACGTAAATCAAGTCTAGTTCCCTGCTTCCAACCTTATGGTTGTGACGTAAAGCAGGATGTATACCTTGCTTCCGACCTGATGGTTGTGATGTAAAGCAAGATGATATGATGAGACTAGCACTAAGCTTCCAGCCAGATAGTTGTGACATAAAGCCGGTCTAGTATCCTGCTTCCGACCTGATAGTTGTGACATAAAGCAGGACGAGTATCTTGCTTCCAGCTTGAGTGTTGTGATGTAAAGCAAGACGATGAGATGAGACCAGTACTGTTCTTCTAGCTGGATAGCTATGACGTAAAGCTAGTATAGTATCCTGCTTCCGACCTGATGGTTGTGACGTAAAGCAAGACGAGTATCTTGCTTCTAGCCTGAGTGCTGTGACGTAAAGCAATACATTGAGATGAGACAAGTGCTGAGCTTCCATCTTGACAACTGTGACGTAAAGCCAGTCTTGTATTATTATGAGCCATCCTTGTGTTGTGATGATGATGATGTATCATTTTCTATAGCTGCGACGTAAAGCAAGTCTAGTTCCCTGCTTCCAACCTGATGGTTGTGACGTAAAGTAGGATGTATACCTTGCTTCCGACCTGATGGTTGTGACGTAAATCAAGATGATATGATGAGACTAGCACTGAGCTTCCAGCCAGATAGTTGTGATGTAAAGTCGGTCTAGTATCATGCTTCCGACCTGATGGTTGTGACGTAAAGCAAGATGAGTATCTTGCTTCCAGCTTGAGTGTTGTGATGTAAAGCAAGACGATGAGATGAGACTAGTACTGTTCTTCCAGCTAGATAGCTATGACGTAAAGCCAATATAGTATCTTGCTTCCGACCTGATGGTTGTGACGTAAAGCAAGACGAGTATCTTGCTTCTAGCCTGAGTGTTGTGAGGTAAAGCAAGACATTGAGATGAGACAAGTACTGAGCTTCCAGCTTGACAACTGTGACGTAAAGCCAGTCTTGTATTATTATGAGCCATCCTTGTGTTGTGATGATGATGATGTATCATTTTCTATAATAATACATATTGATGTAGATGATGATGGCATTCCTTGAGAATGACGATGCTGCTGATGAAGAAAACTTCCAATGATTTATAGATACGCCAGTCAGTGTTCCAAGATGATATTGATGATGTTGTCCTCTCACAAACTTGATGTTGTTGATGATGTTGTCCTCTCTCTCTCTCGCATGATGTTGTTGAAGAATACCCTTCTTGTTAAGGGGGAGTGTTGAAATAATGTAACTGCAAAGAGTATTCTAATTATTATTTGATATATTAATCATCGAATCAATCCCCATTGTGGATTGATCATGTAGGTTATTGTAATAGGACCAAATCCCCTTTTGTGGATTGGTCAAAAGACAATTGTAATAGGCAGAATAAGAAGTCAGCCCCAACAGATATTAAAGAGGCCCAAAAATATAATAAAGGTGGGTTTACCCACCCAGTTTGAGAAGTCGGCCCTGTCAGTGAAGAGACACTTCACACATGCCAGACTTGTATAAATAAAGAGGCTAGCGCCTCACTTAGACACACAACTCACTTTCTCATTGAGAGACAAGTTTCAGATATGCTGCTAGAGAAGAAGGAGAGTGAGAGTGGCGCATATCTGGGAGAAGACTTTTTGTATTAGTTTAAGAGATCTCTTGGCATTGTATTGGCTATCTATATTAAGGAAGTTTTGCTAGGTTTTCTTCCCCTAGAGGGTTTCCCAGGATAAATGTTGTGTCTCTTGTGATTGTGTATTTCTCAATGATCTTGGATTATGCTATTGTTATCTAATGAAATGCAAACAACTGTAATAATGGCTTAAACATTAACAAATGGCCCCCCCATGACTTTTGGCGCTTCATCTCCTAGGGTTAGGTTTTTGGATGTCTAGAGTTTTGGAATTCATGTTATCATAAAAAGGACTTCAAAGCCTCATTGTAATCATCTTCTTGCGAATGAGCGTAGCCATCACATCTCTTCTCAAAGATAAAGATGCCACCATTTTAGTGAGTCTTGCACTCTATATTTTTACAGTATCTATACATTTATTTCATTAATAGAAATCATGTATTGTTGTATTTCTCTATTTTTGGTAATTCTTATGTGTATTTCATTTTAATATCTTTGCTTTCATTTCATTCTGAAAATAATCCAGATCAGTGGTATCAGAGCAGGTTGCTCTTGATCATTTTTCAGTGCATGTCCCCGACATGGTCCGAGTATAGTAAGTTGGGTCTCGAGCTTGTCTCTCTTGAGGACAATCGTTCTCGCACGCCCAAGAAACCCTCTATGGCGGAAGAAAAGAAAAATGATGGAGTAGAAGATTCTATTAACCTGTTGCTTGAGCAAGCTCTTATGCGACAGAGGGACGAAATGATGGAGAATTTTGAACACATCCTTCAACACCTGTCGATAGCAACATGCACATCTTCATCAAGCGACCACTTTGGAGGAACCTCTCCCTTCAAGGTACAAGTTAATTTTGATATTCCCGTATTTAAAGGCCTAGATAGATGCGAATGCCTTAGAAAAATGGTTAAATATGCTAGAAGGTTATTTCTTTGTTCACAATTTTTTCGACAGGGAAAATATCACCTTCGCACTCCTCAAGGCTCTCCCCCATGTCAAACATTGGTGGGAAACTTACTAGGAGAAAAGTTCCACAGAGGAATCTGGAATATATGGGGCCGAGCCCACTTGGGATTTTTTTGTGGACGCGGTTAAGGAACAATACTAACTTGTTGATAACTATGAAGACCAATACATGAGATGGACTACATTGCAACAAGAGAAAAGCCAAATAGTATCGGAGTTCACAAATACTTTCCATACCTTGCACGCTAAGCTGGCAAAGACTCTGAGTGGCATCTAGTTCTGAAATACCATGGGGCTTTGCATAGGTACATCCAAACCGAAATGGATTTCGTAAACATCTCATCATTGGGAGTTGCCTATCGATATGTTGTCAAAATCGAGAATAAATTTAGGCACCAAAACAAATGGGATTTCGAGTCCTCAAATCCACAAAAACCAAAGCATGGTAAAGATAACCCTAACCAACAACCTCCAGACAACCAGTCCAAGACATAGGAAAAGAAGGATAAAGGGAAGATGAAGAATGACATTGGGAAGTGGTGCGACTTCCACAAAATCTCTTGGCACAAGGCCAATGAATGTCACTCGAAACAGTCATTGGTGGTCGAGGTCAAAGACGGAGCCAAACCCTGATTCAGAATATGATCCATAAAATATTGAAAACAAACATATCATCGACACAAACCCCACTACTACTATCGTGACCGCAACAATTCAACAAGAAAAACCAGTAGATCCTGAAGAGGGGGAACACCTCTTCCATTCATAGATGTGGGTGAAGGGGACCCCATTGCATTTCATTGTTGATAGCAGCAGCCAAAAGAAAATCATCTCAGCTAAGGTCGTCAAACAGTTGGGGTTGTCGACAACACCACACCCGCATCCATATAACATTCAGTGGCTTCACCAGGGACAAGATCTTTGTTTTAGCTAGTAGAGTCGCATGTCTTATCGCATCCAACCCTTCAAGGATGAGGCATTGTGTGATGTTGTCGCTCTTTATCTCTGTGATGTTGATTTGGGCCAACCATATATGTGGAAACGTCATGATGTTTATGAGTCTCAACCCTGTAGTGTCATTATTACTCCGGGGTTATCTCTATGGAATACCAAAGGTAGTTTCGACTACTTTTCCACCAAAACAATGTCGCAAGGTAATCTCTCATATTGCAAAATTCATCCTCTTCACAATATGTTCAAAGAATGCATAGAATGCCCCTACAACCACTGCAGCCTCAACACCTTCTATCCGGCAGAAGCAGATTGCAGAAGAGAAAGAAGATATTGTTTCTTCACCTATGATGGTTCCTACACAATGCCCCATCAATCCTAGAGACAATAGGTTGGTGGAATAGATTCAACCCCTCCAGCAACAAGTTCGTGACAGCCTTCCAGAGACTAAGCAACACAACTTCTCCAACAAGGCACGTAACTCACCAACATTCAAATTTAGAAAACGCTTTCCCCTCTCCCATAGGAACTCAATGCAATAGAGACCATTGCTTCCTAAAGGGGGAGGTTTGATCCATGTGGATATTGGTGGACACCCACCTATTCCAAATTCCAACTGGCTCATCTTAACAGTCTTATGTTCAACACATTTCTCTGTAAGGGGGACATTTCTTTGTAATTGTGGATTCTGTAATTACGGGGTTGTCCTCAAGCCTTACACAACATCCAGGTGGATATTGGGGGCCTCCCACCTATTCCAACTGGCTTATTTAGGAAGTTTTCATGTCAGTACATCTTTTTGTACTTCCAAGGTTGTTTTGGGGCTCTAAACAATGTTTTCTTGGCTTTCCACAATCAAGCTATATACAAAGTCATATTTTGACAACATAATGTGTAGTTATCGAAAATACCTTTCCAACAGACTATCACACGCCTAAAACGAAGATCGTATGCAAACGTTACGACCCCGGGAAGTTAATGTACTAACTTACCCCAACGGGACCGCCATGACGTTTGGAGCTTCATCTCCTAGGGTTAGGTTTTTGGATGTCTAGGGTTTTGTCATTCATGTTTATCATAAAAAGGCCTTCAGATCCTCATTGTAATCATCTTCTTGTGCATAAGCATAGCCATCACATATCTTCTCAGAGATAAAGCTTCTACCATTCTAGCGAGTCTTGCACTCCATATTTTTACAGTCTCTGTACATTTCTTTCATTAATAGAAATAATGTATTATTGTATTTATTTGTTTCTGGCAATTCTTATGTGTATTTCATTGTAATATCTCTGCTTTCATTTCATTCCAAAAGTAATTTGGATCAGAGGTATCATAGTAGGTTGCTCTTGATTGTTTTCAATGCATGTCCCCGACGAGGTCCGAGTATAGCAAGTTGGGTCACGAGCTTGTCTCTCTTGAGTATAATCACTCTCGCATGCCCAAGAAACCCTCTATGGTGGAAGAAAAGAAAAACGATGGAGCAAAAGATTATATTAACATGTTGCTTGAGCAAGCTCTTACGCGACAAAGGGACGAAATGATGGAGAATTTTGCACACATCCTTCAACACCTGTCGATAGCAACATGCACTTCTTCATCAAGAAGCCACTTTGGAGGAACATCTCCCTTCAAGGTACAAGTTAATTTTGATATTCCTGTATTTGAAGGTTAGATAGATGTGAATGCCTTAGAAAATTGGTTAAATCTGCTAAAAGGTTATTTCTTTGTTCACAATTTTTCCAACAGGGAAAATATCACCTTCACACTCCTCAAGGCTCTCCCCCGTGTCAAACATTGGTGGGAAACTTACTAGGAGCAAAGTTCCATAGAGGAATTTGGAATATATGGGGCAAAGCCCACTTGGGATTTTTTTGTGGATGCGATCAAGGAACAATACTACCATGTTGATAACTATGAAGACCGGTACATAAGATGGACCAAATTGCGCCAAGAGAAGAGCCAAATAGTTTCGGAGTTCACAAATACTTTCCATAACTTGTGCACCAAGTTGGGTATCAAATACTCTGAGCTACATCTGGTTTTGAAATACCGTAGAGCTCTACACAGGTACATCCAAACCGAAATGAATTTCCTAAACATCTCATCAATGGGAGTTGCCTATCGATATGTTGTCAAAATCGAGCAGAAATTTAGGCACTAGAACAAATGGGAGTTCAAGTATGCAAACCCACAACAACCAAAGCATGGTAAAGACATGCCTAACCAACAACGTACAAACAAATATTCCAAGACACAGAAAAATAAGAGTAAAGGGAAGAAGAAAAATGACACTGCGAAGTGGTGCGACTTCCACAAAATCCCTTGGCACAACACCGATGAATGTCGCTTGAAACAATCATTGGTGGCCGAGGTCAAAGACAAGGAGTCGAACCCTGATTCAAAATCTGATCCAGAAAATATTGAAAATAGACAGATCATCGACGCAGACACCACTGCTACTGACGCGACCGCAACAATTCAACCAGAAGAATTAGTTGATCTTGAAGAGGGGGAGTGCCTCTTCAATTCACAGATGTGGGTGAAGGGCACCCTGTTGCATTTCATTGTTGATAGCGATAGCCAGAAGAACCTCATCTCAACTGAGGTCATCAAACAATTGGGGTTGTCAACAACACCACACCCGTAGCCATACAACATTGGGTGGCTTCACCGGGGACGAGATCTCCATGTCAGCCAATAGTCTAACCTTTCCTATGTCATCCATCCCTTCAAGGATGATGTAGTGTGTGATGTTTCCCCTCTTGATGTTTGTGATATTGTTTTGGGCCAACCATATATGTGGAAATGTCATGTTGTTTATGAGTCTTGACCCCTTAGTGTCATTATTATTTTGGGGGGTCAGCTCTATAGGATACTAGAGGTAGTTCCAACTACTTTTACACCAAAACAATGTCGTAAGGTAATCTCTCATACTTCAAAATTCAACCTCTTCACTGTCTATTCAAAAGATGCACAGAAGGTCACTACAACCACTGCAACCTCAACACCTTCTATCTAGTAGAAGTAGATTGCAGAAGAGAAGGAAGATATTGTTTCTTCAGCTATGATGGTGCCTACACAATGCCCCGTCAAACCCAGAGACAATAGGTTGGTGGAACAGTTTCAACCCCGCCGACAACAGGTTCGTAACAACCTTCCACAGACCAAGCATCACAACTTTTCCAACAAGGCACGCAACTCACCAAGATTCAGATTCAGAAAACACTTTCCCCTCTTCTCTGGGCACTTAACGCAATGGAGACCATTGCTTCCTAAGGGGTGAGGATTGATCTAGGTGGATATTGGTAGCCACCCACCTATTCCAAATTCCAACTGGCTCATCTTGACAGTCTTAAGTTCACCATGTTTCTCTGTAATGGGGACATTTCTTTGTAATTGTGGATTCTGCAATTATGGGGCTATCATGAAGCCCTACATAGCATCCAGGTGGATATTAGTGGCCGCCAACCTATTCCAACTTACTTATTTTGGAATTTTTCATGTCAGTACATCTTTATGTACTTCCAAGGCCATTTTGGGGCTCTAAACAGTGTTTTCTTAGCTTTCCATAGTCAAACTTTACACAGAGTCGAAGTTTGACAACATAATGTGTATTTCTTGAAAATAACTTTCCAACGGGCTATCAAACACCTAAAACGAAGATCGTATACAAAAATTACGACCTTGGGAATATAATGTACTAACTTACCCCAACAGGGGCCCCATGACTTTTGGTGCTTCATCTCCTAGGGTTAGGTTTTTGGATGTCTAGGGTTTTGGCATTCATGTTTATCATAAAAATGCCTTTAGAGCCTCATTGTTATCCTCTTTTTGCAAAGGCGTGTAGCCGTCACATCGATTCTCAAAGATAAAGCTACCACCATTCTAACGAGTCTTGCATTCTGTATCTTTACACTCTCTGTACATTTCTTTCATTAATATAAATCATGTATTGTTGTATTTCTTTGTTTATGGCAATTCTTATGTGTATTTCATTATAATAACTCTGCTTTCATTCAGTTCCAAAAATAATCTGGATCATTAATGTCGTAGGATAGGCGACATTGTTGGCTGGCGCAAGGTCTTGTCTATGGATCAACCAACAAATGGTGTATGGTTGGGGGTGTGGCATCGTTAGCATCTTCAATCTCTTGATGACCTCAATTAAGATCACATTCTTTTGGCTCTCCCTGTCAACAATGAAATTCATTGGGGTTCCCTTCACACACACAAATGTGAATGGAAGAGGCGCTCCCCTTCCTCAAGCTCCTCTGACTCGTCTGGTTGGATATTTACAGTTGCGATGGAAGCACTAGGTTCTACATTAATGATCCACTTTCCATTATCTCGCTTTGAATAAAATTCTTATTTGGTGTTTGACTCTTTTTTTTAAGCTCGGCCAACAATGACTATTTCGAGCAACATTCATCAATGTTGTGCTAGGGTATTTTGTGGAACTCACACCATTTTCTAGTGTCCTTCCTCGTCTTCATGTTACCCTTCTTTGTCGCAGCTTGGACTGGTTGTATTAAGTTTGGCCTTCCTTGCTATGTCCCATGTTCTATGAGTTAGGGCCACCTTTGATATGCCTCTGTTGTTGTGGATTTACAAATCCAAACTCCCGCTTATTCCGTTGCTTAATTTTTTTGCTCGATTTTGATAGCATATTGATAAGTAGCTCCTAGTAAGGAGATGTCCAAGAGATCCATCTCTGTTTGGATGTACTTGTGTAGGCCACTGTAGTACTTCAGAACCAGGTGCTACTCAGAGTCTTTGATACCCAACTTTGAGCATAAGGTATGTAAGATGTTAGTGTACTTTAGCACCGTCTGGTCTCTTTCCTGACGCATAGTTTTCCATCTCGTGTACTGGTCATGATAATTTTTTATAGGGTATAAATCCTCCTTGAGGGAATCAATAAAGGCCTCCCAAGTGGGTCTTATCCTAAATTCCATAGAGTCTTCTTCGTTATGTCTCTCACAATAACATTCCCACCAATCTTTGACACGGGGGAGGGATTTAAGGAGAGAAAACGTGATCTTTTTAGTGTTAGAAAAATTGTGAACAGAGTAATTCCCTTATAATAGATTCAGTCATTTCTCCAAATCATATTCATCTATCTAGCCTTCAAATAAGAGGATATCAAATTTAACTTGTACCTTGAAGGCTGTCACACCTTCAAAATGCCTTCTTGTTGAAGGTGCCTCACCTGTCGTCGACAATCGTTGAAGAATCTAGGCAAAGTTGTCCATCAACTCGTTCTATTGTCTTACAAGGGATTTGTCGAGAAATTTTTTGAAAGTATCTCCTGCTCCATTATCTCTCTTTTCTTTTACCATGGGAGGTTGATTAGGTTGATAAGAGCAGTCGTTTCCAAGTGAAACTAGCTCAAGACCTAACTCTCTATACCCTGACCTTGTCGGGGACATGCACCAAGAAATAACAAGGTAGATTGCTCTTATACCACTGATCCATATTGTATTGAGAACAAAATAAGATACACACAAAACTATAGTAGAGAACACAAAAATGCAGTGAAGCCCAACTTCTATTAATGAATAAAATAGAAGAATAATATAGAACACAAACTGACTAGAATGGTAGTAGCTTATCTCTTAAGAGAAAGAGATGTTGGCTACACTAATTCATAGAAAGATAATACAATAGGCCAAAAGAATGACCTTTTAACATAAAGAAAGAACGCTAAAGATCCAAAAACCTAACCCTATGAGGTGAGGTGCTAAAAAGTTTATAGGCCCCGAGGTGGTTAGTTTATGCATCAACTTCCCGAGGATGCAACTTTTGCATACAATCTTTGTTTGTGGATTTAGTAGCTCATTGGAAAGATTTAATAGAGAAGTACAATTATTGGTAGGATCTAGGCATGCTATAGCACCCACAGGCTCCTTGAATGGCCAAAAAACATTGTTTAGGGCCTCAAAACAACCCCAGAAGTTTAGGACCCAAAAATCATAACAATAATGGCAAAGATGGAGAACCATGATGAGTCAGTGGAAGAGGTGGGTGGCCACTGATATCCACCTGGATCATAGTTAGAAAGTCTTTGTCTAGCTAAATCTAGATAATAAAAAAAGTCCCAACATAAGTGCTTCTCCACTAAGTTTAATTAGCGGGAATAAATAATAGTTCTAGCCTCGGCGAGAGCCTCTAGTACCAAGTTCGAGTAGCTTGAGACCCATTGGAGATACACTATCATGTCTTATGGATGGTCCAATCCTGAAATGAGAATGAGACCAAAAATAGGGATGGAGTGCTCTGCACAATTTGATGAAAGGGTAGTTGGCCAGAGCACCTTCTTTGTTTGTCTACAAGTGTTCAGATCTTCACCTACATCTTGGTGTTTTGGGTGCTCCTTTAGCCCCTGTACCTATTAGTGACAATCATCTTCCTCATACAAGTATTAAAGACACTCCCATTGTAAAAAATCCTATGATTTTCTCATTCCCTTATCCATAGTTATTTTCGTATTTACTATATTTGCAAGCTTCATCTATACTCCACAACATAATCTGATAGTCTAAATTAGTCCATTTGGTATCTTGAAGATCTATTTTGCACGTTTATATTAATCAAACATTATATGGGTTTGAGGCTCGAAGTGGAGAATGATGATAATAAATTATGGACACAAATTAAAGTAAGAGTATAAAATAGTAAAATAGGTTTTCATAGATATGGAGTTAATTTTGAGGCGCTTGGATTTGATTTTTATTTTGAGGTGAAGCACAGGGCTCAACATAACTCCATGCATAATATGCACCAACATTCTCATGATGAGAGGTCTACAACTGCAATTGATGTTGAAACCCAAAGGGGTGGGTTGGTTGTATCCCTACAAAGGGGATCAAATACACACCAAATCTAGCATGCCTCCTAGGGCTGAGACCTAAAACCTTACCTTCGCCCTTTACCCTTTATATTGTTTTAATAAATATGTAGAAGGGTTTGAATTCTCAATTAGGAAAAGAAGTTAGTTTGATAAATATGGATGAGTTTGTGATTTTGCACATCACTCTTTGGATTGTGTTAAATGTGGAGATATGGTCTGGAAACATGTGACTCAATGTCCATGGAGACAAGTTTGATGTTTATTTTCCCCTTTCTCTCTAAATCTTGGTTGAACATTTTTCTTCATATCATTTGTGCAAGAAATTTTATTTGCTCAATATATCTTGCAACAATATATAGTAGCCTCTAGAGCTTCATGTACCAAATCTCAATGCATAATGCATATTCTATGAGAAAGGTGAATATGTTGGCATCTAAATATGAAACAACTACAAAAATAACTAAGAATGGGAATTCCTCTAGATTGACATAGACTAGTGGATTTTTATTATGGTAGATGATCCCTGATATATGGTATGTGGAGCTCATAGTTGGATGCAGCAAAGTGCATGCATGATACAATGGGAAGCTTGTTTGCAGACACATGTTGTGGTTTGGTGTTCACGCCACAAAAGGACTTGATAGGCGTTTGCCTATGGGTCTTCAAGTTCAAATATTAGTCCTATCTTCATTTTAATATGCATTCCTTATATTATTATTTGTTTGAGTTATTGGTACTTGCACTAGCCAAGGGCACAAGTCCAAATCTTGTTTTCCTTTAAGTAAATTTTAGGGTGATCATGTAATTGCTTCCCCGACTACAGAGATGCAACACTTTTTCCTCATTTTAATAGATTTAATTATTTGACTCTGTGCATATTTCGAGATGCATTTTTGATGTGAAGTTGTGATCTATCTATTTAGTTTTTTACATTGCTTAGGTGATAAAACTTGTGTTTCTTCTTATATTTGTTTCTAGATCTCTCTTTTAGCCACAATAGCAATGTTGTTAGTTAGGAAAGACATATTAATTCTAGCCATGGTAAAAAACTAACACACACTAGGAATATTTCCAAAACTCGTGCTTATGAATGAGCAAGTGATATTGATCCCTTATAAGGTGGTTATGATATTATTTTAATGGCAGAAACTATTTTTCTTTGGTATTGATGTAGAAGCTACATGGTCTTATAAACAAGGTTGGTTTTGTACTTATATCTTAGTATTTATAATATTTATTTTTCTAGTTATTTGCTTGAAGCAAAATTTGAAAATTATTTAGTTTGCTTCCAAATGGTTGGTGGGTTTTGGAGACTTTAAAAATATCATTATTTTGCATCATTTTTGGGACATTCAATGTCCTTATGGTGTTGTATATCTTTTCTTTAATGGATATCATACTTATTTTTATTTGTATGAGAGTGGTATCTTAGTGGATGACTATTCATACTTGACGGATTCATCATTGTCTTCAGTGCCCTTGCCTTATCCTTCATTCAATGTCCTTTAGTCTTATGTCCATGAAATTACCTATCCTTGTAACCTATGGCTTCCATTAAAACATTGCAAGTCTATACAAAATGGTTGAGGAACTTAATGCTAGGTTTTCAAAATAATATTGAAGGCTTTTGGTCGAGACATTGCTTGTATTAGTCTTTATAAAATATCTTTAATGCTAGGTTTCAAAATCATATTGAAGGCTTTTGGTTGAGCCATTGCTTGTATTAGTCTTCATAAAATATCTTTTTGATTCATTGTTTTTGTTTACTTGATAGAAAGGTTCAATCCTCTCCTTGGAAGCCCTTACAATATGTGCATATAGTATTGAAATTAATGGGTAAAAATGAACAATTAGAAATCTATAATTAGACTTTAGTGGATAAAATTAAAACCCTCAACTTCAAAAATAACAATACACAATAAAAAGGATAACATGATTGTTTATTTACATTGCATCTATGGGAAAGAAAAATTCTCTAGGTTTATTTAAATGATTGTTTATTTACATGATTGTTTTACTAGTTTTGGTTGTTTGCATCCCTACATGTCTCTTGAGCACACCAACACATATATAACCTTATTGGTTTTTCATTGTCTATTGGGATAATTATGTCTAAAGTCTTGTTCTTGTGATTTTTGTCGATATGGATTTCTCCATACAAATCTAAAAGCTTACAGATTTATGTGACCTTTCATTTGTGCACTTTACTTGGAACATTTCTCTTTTTGGGAAACTTATGTTGGAAATATTGTTGTCATTGATGTCAAAGACATGGGGAGCCTACAAATGTCCAAGATAAATATTACAAGCCTGCAAATTTCCAAGATAAAGATTGCAAAATGGAGATTGTTGAAAGCATTATTTTTGGATTTTTGATGATCCGTTTGGATATCCTATATTTGAAGGAATTTTTACCCTACATACCTAGATCAAATGGGAGCATATGTTATATGGTTGGAAATATTATTTCGATACCTTCCAATTGTATATGGCATTCCCTCTAACTCACTAGGAATAAGGAGATATGATTTTTTTCGTCCAACAACCCAGCTGCAAAATTTAGATCGGCTCAGACACTCTTTACAAGTTGTCCCTAAAAGGTGGGGACAAAATTACTATAAATATAGGATAGATGTGTGCATTTGTAATGAAACCAAGAAAGAGATCAAGTTTGAGGTATGCAGAAGTGATATAAGGTGCACTAAAGGAGTCGGGGTGTATTTTTTGGATCTAAAGGTGTGCAAGAGAATTATAAGGGGTTTTGGTTTTTCTTGGGATCTTTCTTATTCTCAAGATGCACTATGAAGGACTAAAGTTATGAGATGTTGTTGTGTTCATTGTTTCGAGGTTGTGATGTTTCCGTCATGGATTATATTATAGAAATGATGCTATGAGGTTTTCTAGGGCATGGAGGCTACATGTGACTAGGGTTTGAAGGATTGTCTATGGAATGAAGCATGCAGGTGAAGTCAGAAGTACCCTATGTATGAATATATTGGATTGGTGTCTACACATATATTGTTGATTTGGAGCTCAAGTGAGGGGATTGGTGTCTCCAACAAGTTGGTGCTTGCAAATATTGATATAGTAGCTTGGTTCCTATAGGTGTTGTTGAGTTGGTGCTCAGTTAAGGAGATTAGTGTCTCCAGTATATTGGTGCCTACATCTTGCTAAGTTGGTGCTCAATTAAGGATATTGGTGTCTCCAGTAGGTTGGTGCCTACAATCTTTGCAACAGTAGATTGGTGCCTACAAACATTTATAAAGATAAGTTTTATGGTTTTCTCCCGATTTGGTTTCCGTGTTAAACTCTGTGTATTATGATTTGAGTTTATATGTGATTATTGTTTCTCAACTAATGAATGATTTACTCCCGATTGGGTTTCCATGTTAAACTATGTGCATTATGATTTGAGTTTATATGTGATTATTGTTTCTCAGCTAATGAATGATGGGTGAATGGTTAAATCAAGTAAAAAGTATATTATACTAATTCAACCCCCCTCTCAATATAAGAATATGTTCAACAATTGGGATCAGAGCAAGTTCCTTCAGAAACAATTTAACCACAAGAAGGTAGATCTTGAGCACATATGGATTGTAAGGAAGGTCTCCCTACAAACAAAGCTCCTTTGTTTGATGGAACAAACTATGAAACATGGAGTATAAGAATGAAGGTATATTTGAAGGCCTTGGGTTTGGTATTTAGGAATCAATCATAGTAGGTTAGACAAATGAAGTTGGGAAGGAGTCAAGTGAAAACAATGTAAAAGAAATATATTTCATCTTGAGTGGCCTTCCATATTCTGAGATTGACAAGGTAATGAAGTGTACATCATCTAAATAGATTTGGGACAAGCTACAAAACATCTATTAAGAGAGATCCAATGAAGAGAGCTCCGATGATTGTTCCTACTATGAGTCAGAGACAAAAGAAGCACAATTTGTGAGAAAGCTAAAAGGAGGACCTGAAAAATACAAAGAAAGGGAAGTTGGTGATGATGAAGAAGAATCTCTCTCCATAACTATGGAAGAAAAACCCACCGATGAAGAAAATGAAGACAATCAGAAAGAAAAATCAAAAGAATAAGAAGAATACATTGATGGGGAAGTGAATCTTGAAGCAGAACTCGTTAGTGCCTTAGAAGAAATAAACAGACTCGGGGAAATGAATAGAAAGGAGAAAGATCAATTGCAAAAATTGGAATAGGAGGATCATGATCTTGAAAAAACAAATAAGACAATTATCATCCTTAAGACTCAACTAGAAGAGGAAAAGAGAATATAAAAGTGGTGAGAAGCCAACTGAAAGAAAAGGAAGAAAGTTGTGAGAAGCCAGAAGCTGAAATAGTTTCCTTAAGAAAGGAACTAGAGAAAACAACTGATCATTTGAATAGAAGATTGAAGTTTTGAAAGGGTACTGAAATATTAGATAATATTATCAGTTTCCAATGGTCACCATTCATCAAGATAGGTTTTCGCTACGATGATAAACAAAAGACCACCGAGGGATATGCAAGCACTAAGGTCACAAAGCCATAAGAAAAAGAAAATGAAAAAAAGCCTAAAATATATTCCAATATTCTCAAAGTCTCTATCAGTAATGAAATCAACAGCGGGAAAGGAAATGATGACCAACAAAAACCTAATTATTCTCACAAGAACAACAAGAATGAGTTCAGAAGAGTTGTTCCACCATAAAGACCTTTTACAAACCGATACCAAAACATCCTTCTTGACTATTATTTTTCTTGCAATAATTTTGGTCATAAAGCAATAGATTGTAGATCTTATGCAAGAAGTGATCACGTGAGAGATATAAATAGAGGTTCTTACAAAACCTCAAAGGATGATTATGTGAGCAACAAAATCAGAATTTATCATGGGTTTGCTAACAAAAAATATAATTCATTTGCTCCTCTACTTGATACTTAATGTTATAAAAGAAATAACTATGAGCATGTAGCATGTGACTATAGAAGCAACATAACAAAGTCTCCTAAACAAAATAAGGAAGAAGATGTTCTTACCAAGCATAGAGAAGAATACATCATGGTGTGGAAAAGGAAGCAAGAAGAACCGAAGAAGGAAGAATGTGGACTTGCACTTTATGATCAAAATGAAGGGAACCAATGCAACATCGACAATGGATGTTCAAAACACATGACAAGGGACTAGACCAAGTTTCTCACCTTAAAGAAAGAAAAAGGAGGCAATGTTACTTTTGGAGTTAATGCTTCTACAAGGATAGTTGGAAAAGGTAATGCTAGCCTTGATGATGGAAAGACTAAACACGTAATGTCTTGTATGTTTAAGGGTTAAAGGATAATCTTCTAAGTGTCAGCAAAATGTGTGATCAAGGTTACAACCTCACATTTCATTCTAAAGGGTGTGACATAAGGAAAAATATTTCAAGAAGATTAGTGGAAAATGAAAACAAAACCTCAAGAAATGTGTATATACTCAATAAATTCAAAGGAGAAAAATGTTGTATGGGAGTGATATATTTCTCATCTCATTAGTAAAGGGAAGCACAAGCTCAGGGGGAGGGGGAGCGACCGTTTTCCATTGATGTAAAAGGGGGAGAAGTTCCAGACAGAGGAAGAATTGCAAACACAAGGAGAGTTGCAGACAAGGGGAGTAGTACAAAATTGACTAAGGGTTGTCATCAATGACAAAGGGGGATATTGTTGGAAATATTGCAAGATAAAGATTGCAAGATGGAGATTGTTGAAATTATTATTTTTGGATTTTTGATTATCAATTTGGATACACTATCTTCGAAGGAATTTTTACCCTACATACCTAGCTGAAATGGGAGCATAGTTTATATGGTTGGAAAGCTTATTTTGAGACCTTTCCAATGGTATATGGCATTCCCTCTAACTCCCTAGGAATGAGGAGATGTGAATTTTTTCGTCTGACAACCCATCCAAAAAATTTAGGTTGGCTCAACCAGTCTTTACAAGTTGGCCTTGAAAGTGGGGACATAATTACTATAAATAAAGGATAGATATGCACATATTTAGTGCAACCAAGCAAGATATCAAGTTTGAGGTGAGCATAAGTGATATGAGGTGCGCTAAATGAGTTAGGGTGTCTTTTTGGGATATAAAGGTGTGTAAGAGAAGTCTAAGGGGTTTTCCTTGGGATGTTTCTCGTTCTCAAGGTGTGTTATGAAGGACTGGAGGTCTGAGATGTTGTCGTGTGCATTTTTTTGAGGTTGTGATGTTGTCATCGGGGATTATATCTTTAGAAATGATGCTATGAGGATCACCGGGGCATGAAGGCTACATGTGACTATGGTTTGAAGGACTGTCTATGGAATGAAGCATGTAGGTGAAGTCATAAGTACTATGTGTATGGATATCTTGGATTGGTGTCTACACATATCTTGTTGAGTCAGTGCTCAAGTGAGGGGATTTGTGTCTCTAGCAAGTTGGTGCTTGCAAATATTGATAGAGTAGGTTGGTGCCTATAGTTGTTGTTGATTTGGTGCTTAGTTGAGGAGATTTGTGTCTCCAGTAGGTTGGTTCCTACATCTTGTTGAGTTGATGCTCATTTAAGGAGATTAGTATCTCCAGTAGGTTGGTGCCTACAGACATTTATAAAGATAAGTTTTATGGTTTTCTCCCGATTGGGTTTCCATGTTAAACTCTGTGCATTTTGATTTGAGTTTATATGTGATTATTATTTCTTATCTAATGAATGATTGTTGAATGGTTAAATAAACTAAAAAGTATC
>ML777982.1:599806-610709 GCA_009831015.1 Picea engelmannii
CCCCCCAGTATAAGCATAAGTTCAACAACTTATTGTTAACAACATAAGATTCTATTCCAACTATGCCAATATTGATGGCCTTTTCAATGAGATTTATTTTAATAATTACAAATGATAGCTTGGGATCACTGCAATATTTCATATATATTAACATTTTTCTCTTCTAAGCCAATGCATTAACAAAATCCCACCAATTTTATTTTTATAACACAAGGTTAATCCATTGAACAATATTCCATGACTTGGACAATCACAATGCTTTGTTGTCTACCCTTATCAAATAATTCAATATTTGTATTATTAGCAATCTTCGCTAATTAAGATTCATGTTTCAGCTACAAGCTATCCAATCTTTGTTTCAAAAAATTGAAGCTATGTATGTCGTTACCAATTGACTAATGTGATGGAATTATTTCTTCCAAATGAAATGAAACTGCGGTCCCATCAACATTACATGCTCAGTACAATATTTGTGTAATAGCCTTCCTTCTTTTTATCACATAAAAGATATATTATAGGCATTGCTTCGCAAAAGCAACACGAGAAGAACTTGTCTTATGTTATTGCTTTGTCATTTTGATGTTTTTTTTTATTTTAAGAACCTTCAAGTGTTTACTCTCATCACCTACTTCATTTGCTTGTTAAATACTTTGAAGATTATTTACTTGAAAGGACGAGTCACACTCCTACTCTAGTGAAACTCATGTATACTAAGACAATTTGTTGACAATCCTAACACTTAGTCATTTAAGCATGCATCCATGAAACAAAGAGAACACTTGTGAAACAAACATGAGACACACAGATATAATGCGGGTGACACAAATCATGCCTGACACCTAGCTAAGTCTTATTATTGAGAAATAGTTACAATATGAGCATTATCGGCTCGATTTACAGCTTGGGCAGAGTCGCACAACTCGCCTTACCTCGCCAAGACACTCATACACAAATTCATCACATCAAGACTCATTCGTCGTAACAACTTTCACAACTCTTGCGAAGCACCCCAAACATGCGTCCGCCATAGACTCATCGTCTCTTCTCTGTCACAAGACTTCCCACAGAGCTACGATTTTGTCTCATAGCATGCCTCCCTCAGACCTGCGATAAGACTTCCCCAAACTTAGCCCAAAAGAAGGTCACCCCAACTCTGTCCAGATAATCACCTCAAGGAAGCATAGTCCTCCCATGTGGAGCGACTTGGCTCCTTGAGGGAGCTCACCCCTCTTCGTCCAACTCTGCCTCAGAATGGCAGACCTAATATTGATCTCTTGTTATTCAAATCTACCTTCATTGGTTGTGCGCCCTTGTTCTCTTATATGGACTCCAAAGGTCACCATCGTGAATCGCTGCATCCTTTGGGTGTGTTGCGCCCCTTCACGGAAAAATACACCCAAATGAATCATTGTGCCCCTTTGCAGATGCGCCCATCAACCATTGTGTCTCTTGGGACCAACATGCCCCAACCTTGGTGTGCTCGTCATGTTGGGGCACCCCAACCTCTTTGGTGCACCCCTTTTCTTGGTCGCTTCCGCCCAATGCTTTGCCCCATGCTTGGGCAATCCCCTTGGCGCATTCGCATGCCTAAGGCACCCACTTGCCAAACTAGTGCAACTCTTGGGTTCCAGAGCAACCCCAAGTTTCGTTTGATTAAGGACTTGGGCGAAGGTCTCCGCTCCCTTCTAGCCGAAGACCTTACATGCATGAAGATAACTTCAATTACCAATAAAATGACATATTTCACCTCAAAAGTGTTGACCGTAAATCGAGGAAAATCATGCAAAACTATGGGCTATAGACTAAGGAAAATTTTAGGGGCTAAATTTCGCCCATGGGCTAATTTTACATGTTTTTACCAAGAAAAGATTTGCCCAAATTTTATAGGATAAAAGTATTTTACTCTAAAAATCGCTAAAATTTTCTATAAAATATTTAAAATCTTATAAATTTGCATATTTTTACAAAAATGTCCCCAAGCTAGAATTTTAAGAATTAGTAAGATTTGCCAAGGTTTCTACACTTTAGGATAAGTATGGATCCTTAAAATTTCCCCTTCCTACCTCTACACTGATAAACCCAATGCTTTCCTAAACAAATTATGTGTACATAAATGAAATATTTTTGTTGTTAAAGTGTGTTGTATTAAACCCAATGCTTTATAAGCCCAATGCTTTCCTAAACGAATTATGTGTACATAAATGAACTTTTTGTTGTTGTTAAAGTGTAATGTATTAAACAATGGAATGGAATGGTCGTTTGAGTCCTATTTATACCAATTTGATTTGAAAAGCATGAGGAAGAAGTACAATTACATAAGCTTTTGGTGCTTTAAACCACATACATAACCTGAAAATGAAATGAATGCTTGCGAATGGAAAACATGCAATGTCCTTGCATGTGTTTGTAATTATCAGTGATAAAGAGCTTCCAAAGAATGCTTCAAATGTAGATCCTTTAATGAATAAGCTTGGACAAGCACAAGCATGAAAAGGTTCAAAGGCAAATGTAAAATTCAACAAGGGGAGTTTCCAAGCAACAAGCCCCTGCCAAGAAGGAAAAAAACATGTGTTATTTGATTTCTCCATAACTCATGTATTTGATTTCCCCAAAATTCATTGTATGTAATGAAATCATGGTATCATCTTCTAGGTTTTTCAATCAGAAAAATGATTATGATGGTATGCTTAACACATGATGTTGCACATCATGGTTCACACCAATGGTGCTTAGATAAAACTCTTTTAAGATCTACTCTGATGTGAGTTGAGTCTGCAAGGTGAATAAGAGTGCTACGAGGCGACGATGGAGACAATTCTCTAAACTCTAGGTGTTTTTTGTGATTATTTTAAAAATGGTACTCTTTAATGGCGATACATCAGCACCATTAACAATGAACTAGAACAACAATAATTATGTACATATATTAATTACATCCATGTAGTTGAGATGGTGATGACACTCATAAGTGAAAGAAAAAATATAAATTGATTCTCAGTGAAAGATAATAACACTTAGAATCCTCCAAACCCTTACGATGTATTGATTTTCTCCCATAGCATTAAGCATCATAAAAAATTCTCTAATCGAGTTTTACCAGGTCCAAGATGTAATTTTCAGCTATATAAATTCAAAACACTCTTCAAAGACATGAGTACCATAATGTCGAGATGTATCATGTCTCTCTTTATTGGATTTTCAAAGGTTATTGTGAATTAATATGCTTGGATGATTTATGAGGCTAAATGCTCGTTTCTTATGGAAAATAAGTGTGATGACATCTACAGTTATTTGAACATGGCATGAGTGAGGGCCAACATTCATCATATGCCAAGTCACACCAAGCACTCAACACAAGTCAGCACACAAAGAAGCGAGCACGGTGCCAAGTGTAAGAAATCCATGCGCGAGAGAATTAATGGTTGATGCAAGGAATTTCGGGATTTGACAAAACAAGAAGGAGTTAACCCAATTGTCCAAAGGAGGCGCCAAACAAATGTTCAAAAAAGAAACACAACAATAACTTTGTCAAACCCAAATATGCCTAAGGAAAACCCTAAAGCGCCCAGATGTCGAAGACTGCCAACACTGCAGATCTAGCATTAAATTCGATCACCATTTGTCAAGAAAAATTCGACAGTCTACCAAGCATCAACGCCATGTATTAGACGAGTGGAAAAGAACCAAAGATTGTTAATGGACCTGAAGTCTTAAGCAAATTGTGGGAGATCTGTTTTCGTGAACTCTAGTGTTCTTGTGAGTTGAGTTGTTGGAGGCAAAACAAATGGTAATAAGAATTTTATTGTGCAAGAAGGTCACATTGGATATTCTGTAGTGAATGGAAACTACCGGACCTCCCTGAATGGAAACTACCAGACCTGCATGAATGGAAACTGAAACCGCCTAACTAGCATGACAGGATAGATGGGGTGGCTGGATGAGATGGTTGGATTACTTACAAGAACTTAAATGGCTGGCTGGCTGGCTAAATGGGCATATCTCATTAGCTAATGGGTTGATACGCCTGCTTATTCTTCTATTGTGTTCATAAAGAGAAAGAACTGGCACTATGATGAATTGCATAGAGAGAAAGAACTGGCACGTAGAGGAATTGAGGATGGAAAATGGGAGGCCATATCAAAGGTCTAAATTTGGGTGGCAGTGCTCGTACAAAAAAGCTAATGATCCTCTCTGTTCATGGAGAGAGTAAAGGCTTCCCCCTTTTGGTTCTGCGGCCTGTTGTTCTACGAGATGATCAAGGGGTCTGGTTCGGTCCCTGGGCGAAGGCATCAATGTCTCTTATACGGTTCCTGAATACCCACATGGGTGAATGAAAAAGCTAGTCATTTTTTTAAACATTTCTAGCATTTGCTCCAGATAACTTTCAGGGCTTCAGTAGCAAAGGACCCTAAATTAAAGGTTAGGGTAATGGAAGCAACAATAACCTGCAAATAAGAGGACCTGGATCGATCTGGTCATGAGCAGGTGGAAAAGGGAAAGCTTCGCTCCACGGTTGAATATACCTACAAATACGAGGACCTGGATCGATCTGGTCATGAGCAAGTGGAAAAGGGAGCTCCAACGACCCGCTTAAAATAGAGCAAAGTTTCGCTCCACAGTTAATATTCAAGCAAATCAATGCCCACGTCCTGGGCGGGTCCTAGCTTACACTTCTTTCC
Organism: Picea engelmannii; assembly: GCA_009831015.1. Taxonomy (NCBI): domain Eukaryota; kingdom Viridiplantae; phylum Streptophyta; class Pinopsida; order Pinales; family Pinaceae; genus Picea; species Picea engelmannii. Next base: position 604,486 of record ML777982.1, read on the forward strand.
TTGGCAATCACGTAAGTAAGCGCGCCAGCACAGAATCTTCATCTTGAGGCCAAGTTCGCACACGAGGGATGCCAAGTAAAGGGCGAAGGCACCCAGGTTGTGTTCTACATGAAATGGTGCCAAGTGAAGAGCAAAGGCGCCCAAGTTGTGTTCTGCATGAAATGGTGTTATCGTCGGAGGGGAAGCCTCGTGATGGAAGGAAGCCTTAGTGGTAGAGGGAGTGTTATGCCACTTAAAGCATTCTTCTTTTCATCTAAATTAAACGGAGTTCCAGCAGCCAACATACGTTGGTTGAACCTGATTTCCCGCAGTGAAATGTCAAGGTCGTGCGCGCGAGGGATGCCAAGTGAAGAACGGAGGAACCGAGGTAAGTACTCAGTTACTGTCTTCATCCAGTTAACGTATCCTCCCATACTGATTGATGATGACACCTCAAATAAGATGATTGAGTTGATCATTGGTTCTTATCTCTGGTTCGAAGAAATAAAGAAATAAACAAGTATCAGGCCAGGAGCTAGCTGTAGTAGGAAAGGGCTTCATCGATGACCCCCATTAGGTGGTGAGTTAGCTATCGAAGGGTATGAGCGATGGATAGATAACTTGGTATGTGGGATTGCTTGGATGGATAGATAGCAGTAGTAGTGTATAGATCAGTAGGTGCAGGCAGTGAAGGGCGACTATGTGCAACGAGTGAATGGATTCTTTGGGCAGAAAGGAACGGAGGCGTGGAGAGTCTAGAAGGCGAGGAGAAAACGGAGGAGCAAGCAGATGGATAAGTGGGGTTGAGGTGCACAGGGGAGGAAACAACATCTTTAGAAAATATGCTTTATAATAATGACAAGCGATATGCAAGTGACCAAGTGGGAGGGCACTTGGCAGCTCATTAGAGGGTTACGAGTTATGCATAGGAAAATATTAAGCATAGCATTTAATGTTTCGAATTAACGCTAAGTTGAAACTTAGCATTAATTCACATTTCTATGTACATATCTTGTTCACCAAGTTTGGACCATCTATTTCCCTAAGTTTGTTGTTGCTTGCCTAGATATGAGGCCAAATCAGGCTTCCAACTTAAAACTTAGGATTAAATAATAAATATGAATTAAAAAACTGCATGAAACAATTAAAATTTTAGTTAAATTTCTTGGTTTCCATGCCATACTAATAAAGGAATGCAAAATTAATTACTAATATTTCCTACAGCCCGAAAAGCAGAGAGTGGGGAAGCATCCTATGAATTTTTGTTCAAATTGCATTTGTACATAGTCAAACAACCTCAAATATATAAACACTAAACCTTTGGCATGAACATTCAATGTTACTAAAAAAAAAAAAAAAACATCTCTAAAGAATATTTTACTTGAAGACAACTTTGTGCACAAATATGAATCCCATAATGCCTTATGCAAGAGACACAAGTATGAGCTTTTGTAAACATGAATCGTGAAGCTTCGAATGCACATGATAGATCAAAGAAACCAACTTCTAAGGAATCCTGTGAATATTTACTTAAAGAATGTTTTGTATAAACATTTGAAATTTCAAATATAATTGTGCAAGTATGCATGTAAAACAAGGAAAAATTTTAAGGATCACAAGTGTAAAATTTTTGTAAATTTTGCTAATTTTTAAAATGTTAACCATAAAATGTTTAGCTACTTTTTTATAAAAATATGTAAATTATAAGATTTTTATAGTTTATAGAAAATTTTAGAATAAAATACTTTTATCTATATTTTAGGAAAAAAATTTATTGATAAAAAAACATGTAAAATTAGTCCATGGCCAAATTTAGTCCATTCTTGATGCAAAGATATGAAAGAAATTGCAAGCCCCGTGAATTAGTTCAAGTGGTTGAGTGTTGTGATTACTATGAATAAAATCTTTGAATTGAATCCCCGACCAATTATTATTGGTCTTTGATGAGATTGTTGAGCATCACTCATATACCCACCAGGCCCATAATATTTGCAAGCACAAACAATCAAAATGAATTTAATGAAAAAGCCCAAGATCTTTTGCTTAATCATAAATGGAAAACTTGATTTGAGAAATACAATGCTCAAGCAATAAGGAAGAATGTCCCGCAATGCATTTCAATCAAAACTGCTACTTTTCCTTTCCTTCATTCACTCATGTATACAATGCAATCTTTGACAAGTTTGAATTTTGAAAACAAAATGGAAATGTTGGATAAATGTTCGTTTTGCTTTTATGCTTGGGCTCTTGTCTTTGCACTCTTTGGAACTTTTTTCTTTTCATACAAGTTTGCAATATAAATCTGCAATTCAAATATCATTACAATTCATATATTTGACACCAAACTTTTATAGATTTGCATTTGCAATGGATAAATATGAATACTGAAAATTGCACTGGTATAATACAAAACTTCAACCTTGAAAAGTGAAAATTTCAAGCAAGCCAACTAAAAACAAATAGTTGTAAATCGCAATGCATGTCACAGTAGTTTGAAGCTTGAAAAAGCAAATTCAGAAAATAGCAAACCCAAGAACAATGGCTGGAAATTACAGTGAAGTTTTGCCAATGAAAAACTTGCATGTGATTGCAAATGCAACTTGCAAAGAGCCTTCGAAATTGGTTTTACTTAAAAACAAGTTTAAAGCATAATGTGAGCTCTTCGAGAGTCGATTTTAAACTCACTAGAAAATGGAATACAAAATGGTTTAGGGACTAAATTTAGCATATGCATATAAGCTCTCTTGCTCAAGCAATTTGCATTTTAGCTTTCATACGCAAGCATGTACGTTTCAAGCACGCATAAAATCCTATTCATGAGTTTGAAAAATAAAATCCTCAAACACAAGCATAAGTGAGAATGTTGAATGCAAAATTCAATATGAAGATAATACTATCCATTATCCTGCCAATTATAATCTCCATTAAAACTCTTTATTCGACCATTTTTCATGGTTGAGATGAATTTACAAAAACTAGTTTTTAATTGCATAATGGTTCCTTGTTTGGCTGAAGCATGCTTGGTGCTTGAAAGAAAAGTTTGTTCCTTCAAAAATCTACAACCCAATTCACATCCATCTAATGCACATTAAATCATAATGAAGCAAATAGACAAGAGATCTATTCAATCATCAAGCATTAAATCCATGATAAAAATGTACTTATCAAGAATGAATGCAAGTGCTGGAAATTGCACTTTGTTGGGCCTTAAAAACTCAAGCTTTGAACAAATGCAATTCAAAGAATGATAATAAACTTAGATGGCTGAAAATGACATTGAAATGCACAAAAATTTTAAGCTTGAATTGATGGAATGTAGGAATAGAAATTGCCATGAGATGCCAATGCAATTTCAAGCTTGAAGACACCAAATTAATCGATGCAAGCCAAAAAATGTACGGTTGAAATTTGCACTTGTGCAATATAAAACTTCAAGCTTAAAAATTGCGAATTTCAAACGAGACAACCAAAAAACCACAATGCATATCACAGTAGTTGGAAGCTTGATGAGGTCAATTTATGGCTGAAAATTTCACTGACATGACATGTCTCTCATTTGAAGAGATTGTGTTGAAGCTTTTATTCTATTTGGTTTTCAAGCAATGGTTCTTTTTCTCTTCTTAATTGAATTCTACTTTCATCTTTCATGGCTGCCATCTTCATTTTTCAGCACTCTTCCAGGCTCATTCTTCATGCATTTCAACTTGTCTTGATGCACAATCACTTGCACACACTCTTATTATTGTTTATGGCCAATGCAAGAGAGCTTTCTATGGTTTTACATGGCTGCCCACTCTATGCATTTATCAAACCTACACATAGGATAACACCAAGAGAAAAACTCTGAGAAGAAAGAGAGCAAAGAACAAAAATTCAGAAATGAGGAGAAAGGCAATGTTTTGCTCCTTCAATGGCAAACAGTTTTTCTTTCGGGCCAGCTGAGAGATGAATCGATATGCCCAACACTATCATCGAATGCTTGGAGGTCACATAGTTGCATCGGAGACCTTGTATGCTTAAAATCACTACGTATGAGGTTAAGAAACTCCCCAGCCAAGCGAACTATCTCCCCTTGTCTCCATCGCTAGGTTTGAAGGGTAAGTATGGTTTGTAGGTGAGCGATGCATGCTTCCATGTCTCCATCACTAGCTTGGACATGTTATGCACTCCTCCATTGCTCACTTGGGTTCCTTGTCTTCTTGCTCCAGTGAGCGATGGTGCTTCTGTGTTGTCTTTTGCATGTTTATTTTAAGCTCTGCGTTGTCTTTTGCATATTTATTTGCTTAAAATAGGTTAAAAACTAATTACGTCCTAAGGCGTTTCCCTCTCCGAAACATATGTTTTTCGTCGCCTTTTAATCCGTTCCACGACCATTGGTGCCCTTCTGACCATCCATCCTGCATAGAAACAAATCTGTCATGGAAAACTTCCTTGCCCACTTGCATGTCCAGCTCGCATCTCTGCATCTTGCCAAATTTATCCCCGTGGTGTCTATGTTGGACACCGTTACTTCCTCCAAATTCCAGTTTGAGCTGTGGATATCACCTGGATAACTTCCTGTAAAATCCTCCCATTAAAATCTGTGCTCGATTTTTTCCCAAATAAATATATTAATCAAACTTTACAACATTACATATCGAGACCGAATTCAGGAAAGGGGCTGGGATTTGATCCGCGGTCGAATTGTTGGAGGTTGCGAGTGAAATCGGTGCGAATAACATTGCAAACCAAATGAAAATCCATGGACGGTACATCATCTTCTTATTCTTCTTTCTTGCTTCCGACAGGGTTTCCACTGCTTCGATATCAGTAATCAGAACATATTTACCTCTCTGTTTCCTGCTTTTTAAAATATGACTTTTCCAACAATAGATCGTCGTCGTCCTTCTCTGAATTCCAATTCTCATACATTTCAACATCTAGCGCTGCCATATTCAGGGCTTCAAAGTTATAATTCAGTCAAAAATGTGTGATGCAAGACTCTCCACACGCTCAAAACCATACCTGAGTTATCTTAATTGGATTTTCAAATCCCGTGAGCTGAATCTTTGTAACTACAAGAAAATGGGCCGAGTCCAACTAGATGTTCTACTACCTCGAGCAGTTTCAGTTGTACCATCTCATGTAATACAATTTCCACAATTCTCTCCAGAAACTCACCTTCTCCACTGATAAAGACAGACAAACAAACAGACCCAAAGTACAGAAGAACAAACAGAGTAATTCTGCTACAGATTTCAATGTATGGTGCCTACCACAGTCAGAGTACACCGTTGAAAAGGAAGCAAAAACAATTCCACAGAGGAGATTTGGTCATACAACATCAATTAAAAATTACTTGCAGTTACTTTCATTGTAAGATTCAAGTGGACTATCAAATTACAGGGCTGTTACACCATGACTCTCGCGATTTAAGCTGTCTTTTTATTCTCACTTGCCCAGAAAAATCACTATACACCAGCGACTAATCCGATGCTTAGGATCAAGGAAAAACCATTCATCCATTTTCTCACACAGCCAGGTCGAGTGATTTTCCCTTCAGAGACAGATCCCGTGACAGCTCTCTTCCTTCTTCCACAGGGAACGCGATCTCCTGTTTTTCTCTCTTAAATCAGAAAAAATTATGCCCAAGAGTTCGGCCCTCTCCCTACTACTATTGTGCTCAACTTCAATCCCCTCATACACAGCTGAATAAAATAAGCAGTTTTCATCGTCGAAGCCGGGTTCTTGATCATTGAAATTAGTGGATGATTTAAAGAAATGAGAACGATTGGTCACCCTCCAATGGACGCCATTCCACTCCCCTCGTACACCGTTGGAGATCCATATTATTCTTCCATGGTGGGTTTTTGGTCGTTGAAATTCGTTGATGATGTAAAAACGACCGAGAGAACGATTGCTCGCCGCAGAGAATTGTACGCCATTGCAGTCCCCTCATACACAGCGTGAGGTCCAGATTAATTGATCAATATAGATTCTTCACAGTTGAAATTAGTTCATGATTTGAAGGAAGGAGAACAATTCCTCGCCGTCCGTGTCATATGGTGAGCGCTATCCGTTGGACATAATAGCCTTTAATGCTTTATCTTAAAAAATGAACCCGAAGGCAGGTGGAACTTTGAAAATTTCAAACTTCCACTTACTCTACCTATCATTTCAACGGTCCTACGGAACATTGAGGGTTGTTTTCCCTAGGTAGTAGTGGCCGCCCTGCCATATATGTCCAAATATGAGACTTTCAAAGA
>ML777982.1:610759-624627 GCA_009831015.1 Picea engelmannii
AATATACCATTGTGGAATATAAATTAGGATGTTTAATTTAACAAATAAATTAGGATGGAATATATCATCGTTCTTCTGTTCATACTCCTATAGAAGGGCTAGTGGGAGTAACACCTTTTGTAGTATATGCTAGTTGATCATCAACAATTGATGCCTCATTAACTAGTTCAACAATCCTTCCTATATCAAGGGAATCAAGAATAGGTTGATCTACCATGTCAGTGGTAGCATCATCCACCAATTCAGGGTCAGTTCCAACAATAATTTCAGTACATGATCCAACAAGTTTTGTAGGGAATCCAATAGGTTATGTAATGGACCCAATGAGTTATGTAGTGGAACTAATGTGTTTAGAAGATATTTTAGAAGGATAAAAGGCAATTAACTCATCAACTGTAGTTTTCAGGGATGTTTCCATAGAAATAGTTGTGTCTATTGTTTCCATAGAAACAGTTGTGTCTATTGTTTCCATAGCAATTGGTGTATCCATTGCTTATGTAGCAATTGTCTCATTACCACGGTCACCTTCAGTAGAAGGTGACCAAGTGATCATGTCGAGAGCTTGGACAAGGGTGTCTAGCCTAGCATGCGACTTATTCCCATCTAACTTATTTTTTAGAGTCTTCAATTTTTGTTTTAACCATCTATTTTCCTTCCTTAATTCATAATTCTTCTTCTGAAGAGTACAATAGGAAGGTCAAATGTGTAGCTTACCTAGTAAGAAGCCGAGCATCCTTTTTTTGTTTGCTTGAAAGGTTCTGTAACAAGATCTCCATGAGATTTTGTAGCCACAATTTCTTCTTCTGAAGGTTTTGTAGAGGACTATCAACCAAATCTCCACCCACTTCTGTGACATTTTCTTGAAATTCTTAAGGAGAGGCTACTTCTATAGCATGTTCGTGTGGAGTAGTAGTGTCTGTCTCATAGGGAGTTTCTTTAGTTGTTTCCTCTACTAGTAGTTCTTGTGTGACAATAGTAGGGTCTTCTAAGGCCGGTTCTTATGTAGCAACCTCAAGGAGAGTAGGTGTTGGTTCTTGTGTAACAACACCTACTTATTTTCCTTTATCAACTATATTATTTGTTTAGTTAGCAAAAACCTTTGTAGTTGGTTCTTATGTGACAACCACAAGGGTTTTTTATGTTGGTTATTGTGTAATAGCATCCATTTTGTCTATAACACTTGTTTTTTTTTCTATTGACACCAGTAAATTTGGTCCTCTTTTTGTTTGGAACATATACTAAAATATTGGTTGTTATGGGTCTTTCTCTTTTCTTTGTTGATGATCTTCTTCTCATGGTATTAGGATCTTCCTCAATAATGGGACATGTATGAATATTCTCCCTTGGAGGGTATTCACCAATTATCTCAACATCATTATCATCCTAAATAGAAGTTAAGGGATGCAATTTCTTCTTAGGTTGATCAATAGCAATTTGATGTTGCTTGATTATCTCCTCCTTATGTTGTTTAAATTATTACTCTTCTTGCTATGCATCTACTTCTTCTTCTAGTTGTTCCTCTACTTCCTCTTCATTTTGTTCCTCTACTTCAACCCTTTCTACTCTTTTTATTTGAGGATCCCTTTGTAAGAAAGATTCCCATGTTTGATTTGTTATGGATAAGGCATCCAAAACCAATAGTTGTATTAACCCATGATCGGTGACACTTGCATTAGGGTTTCTAGTGCCTCTAACATTTTGAGCTAATAGCTATAGGATTTTTAATAAAAATTAGGGAATGTTGATAAAATTCTAATGCCATAGGTGTGAAAGTAGCTTGAAGTGGAACCCAATTAAGAGGTTGTTCTTCCCTTCATAGTTAAGGTAGTTTTGAACAAAACATGTCACAATTAGCCATGGATGACACAAGGAAAGGTGTTGTACACTCTTCTTCCCATCCGTGTCAGTCTCATCACCGTTAAAAATGTCAAGCTAAGCTTGATTCAACACAACCTTTGTTCGAAACCATCTCTTGCTTATATGTGGTAGGCATGTACCCTAGCAGTGGATTCCTCATTGATTCTAAGATGAATCCCATGCACAATGGAAATGGAAAAGATTTTTTTTTGAGCAAACTCTAATGAAGAAAATGAATCAAACCATTGCAACCTCTCAAGATATGTTATCCAACCTACATGGAGAAAAATTTGATATAACTCTAGATTACTCTGCAATTTAGCCAAACTCACAGGTTCATATCGCACATCAAAGCCTCCCATGGTAGAGTAGCAATGTTTAGCAACAAATATATGGAAATAAAAAAAAACATTTGCCTAGAGTCGTAGCAGATGAATAATGTCCCAAAATAGTAACAACAATCATGCACACAATATTCAATTGACAAGAATAATGGAAATTGGTTTACCAAAAGAGGAATGTAAATAAAAAAGGTAAGCTGAGAGATGGAAAAGATGTTGGTGATGTCCAAATCAAGTAAAATTTGATGGACATGACTAGGGAAGGTGCAATATGCAAGATGTAATCAAGAAAAAATTGAGAAAGGTGAGTAAGGTGATGGTAAGAACGTTGACAAGGAGTGATGACATCAAAATATTCATAACTACTTAGATACATGTCTCCCTTTGATTGAAATATAGACCACTTTCAGCCAATTGATGAAGCAAGTAAGGGTAGTGGTAAATTAATGAAACTGTAAGTACAAATGAGGTGGTTCATACCTTTGTACCTTGTCGAGATTTGCAATGATGATTGGAGCAATCAATTGGAAACAACAACGTGGTAAGAGTGGTAGCAGACATTTGATGTGACCAACGAATGATTTTCAATAAGTAAATAAGGATCTAAAACCAATGAGGATCCATATCAAACAGGGCTTCATGGAAAACAATGATCTACCACAAACAAAGATCTATAGCAAATGAGACTCCATCACAAGGATAAGATATACAACAAATGAGGCTCTATAGCACTGATGTTTCACAACATACAGGTTCTGCAACAACCATGATATACAACAAGTGATGAACTAGATTTGTTGCAATCGGTAAAGTTTATTCCACCCGGTTCCACAGTAATTCATGAAAGTTATTTTTGTAACAAATGGTGAAATTGGGTTCTACAACAAGCGGTGAAATTAGGAAAACTAGGAATCCTTGATAAAGTGGAACAAAGATGTTTCATTTCTCTCCTTTAAAAAAAAATTAAAACTCAAATATTGTCTGTTAGCATGTTGGTTTTCAAACAATATATGTCTAGTTGTGCCCCAAAAAGGGGTTTTCACAACTGAAATTATTGTGTTTTTCCTAACATGCTAAGAAAATCATGATGTAGAAAGCCCATATTGCATAGCCACTATGCTTACAATCTCCAAATCTATGCAACTTCTAATATCTCTTACAAAGACATATTTAGGCAATAGCTTCTTGTACATCCTCAATCGATGACCATTGGCCATAAGAGGTACGAGATCTTCATCTAAAGTGCGTAATTTGACAACACCATTTTCATATACATTTTTACCTCACATGGCCCTAACCAATAGGTACAAAATTTACCTTTGAAATCTTTAAACTTGGACTCATGCAAGAGGGCCTAGTCTCAAAACTGGAAATTTGTAATTCTTAATGAATCTATCATGCCACTTTTCTCTCTGTTATTGGACAACATATGTATTGTGCAAGGAAACTTGATGTAACTCATCAAGTTCAATGATTTGGTTTAATCGGTACTTCTGAGATTTTGACAAATTCAATCCAACTTGCAATGCAGTTTTTAGTGTATTAACTTCAAACTCAACAGGAAATACAAAATGCTTACCATACACAAGCTCATAAGGGGTAAATCCTGTGGTATTTTTCCATGTTGTGCAGTAATCCCATAAGTATTTTGGAAGTTTATTATCCCAATCCTTGCGATGAATTCACACAATCAAGTCTATTAGCCCAATCCTTGCAATGAATTTGCACAATCAAGTCTATTATCCCAATCCTTGTGATGAATTTGCACAATCTTGGTCAATATGGACGCTAGAACCTTATTGGTGACTTCTACCTACCCATTAGCTTGTGCATGATAAGGTGTAGATGTCTTGTGCCAGATTTGATATTGCTTTGTAATAGCCTAAATGATTTTGGAAGTGAATTGAGTTCCCTGATCTGTAACAATTTCGCATAGTACACCAAAGTGGACAAAGATCTCCTCATAAAGAAAATCTAATACTTCTTGTTCCATGGCCATTGGAAGTGATTTTTCCTCAACCCATGTGGTGACATAATTGGTGCAAACCAAGATATGATCATTCTATTTGGAAGGTGGGTTGATAGGTCCCACAAAATATAAAGTCCATTTCTCAAAGGGTTCCACCATGAGCTGAGTCTGTAGTGGCATCTCATCAAACTGAACAGGTTGTCCCATTCTTTGAGAACTGTTGGATCTTCTCACATACTTTTTAGCATCTCAAAAAATGGTAGGACAATAAAAACCTATATGCAACATCTTGTGTGTAGTCCTCTTATCAGCGAAGTTCCCCCCACAAGGTTCAACATGACAATATTTTAATATTTCATAAAGTTCATCCTCTCTAACATAATGCTAGATTATGAGATCTAGCCCTATGCAAAAGAGATATTCTTGAACCCACAAATACATTGCACTTTGTTTGATAATTTTATGTTCTTCTTTTCGTGAGAGATGTATCAAAAGATTTGCTACTACCAAATAGTTAGCAATATTTGCAAACCATGGTGTGTTAGTAAATAATGTGAACAGATGCTCATAAAGAAAAGTATATTCTACTGGAACAACTTCACCTTCACTAGTAATCCTAGAAAGAAAATATGCAACAACATTTTCTTTTATGGGCCTATCAACAACGATGATGTCAAATTATTGCAAAAATAATAACCATCTAATTACTCCACCATTAGTAATTTGTTTGTTCATTCAATAACAAATGGTAGAGTGATTAGTATGTACAAATGAAAGAAATCCAATAATATAGTGCTAAAATTTATTAATAGAATATACTACAGAAAAAAAATTCATTTTCAATCACTGTGTAATTCAGTTCTGTAGGGGTTAGTTTCTTACTAATGAAATAAATGACATAAGACTTATGTTATTCTTTCCAAGAACCTCTCCAATAGTTGTGTCTGATGTATTTGTTGATATATGAAATGGTAAGGACTAATAGGTTTTCTTAACATTGGTGCTTTAGAATTTTTTTCTTTGAAAGCTTCAAAAGTAGTTTGACATTGGTTAGTACAAATAAGTTCTACATATTTAGATAGTAATGCAAACATAGGAGATGCAATTCTAGTGAAATTTTCAATGAATCTATGGTAATAACCAGCATGTCCTTATAACTTTGAACATCCTTTTGTGATTTTGGAATAGAAATATCAGCTATCGCTTGGATCTTCGTTGGATCCACTGTTGGGCCCTTTGTTTTGAAGACCGCCAAGTTTTACGGACGTATAAAGGTTTTGTGGAACAATATAGCACACCAGTAGTGGATCCAAGTGGCAGAAATCTAATTGCCATTACGCCAGCAAGGAAAAGGAGTGACGATTCAGCTAGGAAAAGCAGCGGAAAGATCTGGAACGTTCAAGCGCATGCCAGAAGGATGCAAAGTCAAGAAAGTGTAACAATGGAATAAAGAAGCCAATAAGCCTAGCATAAAAGTTATAAAGCATGGAGTTATGTAATGGGTGGGGGTTGGGTTTTCTATTCTACGTTTTGTTCCGCTCTAAGTTCTATTCGGGTCTAAGTTTTTGTTCCAGGATTTCCATTGGTTATGTTGTTGTTGTCCTGTTGTTGTGGGGTTTTTGGGTTTTGTGGTTAATGAGCATTATTGGGCAGGAATTGCAACTATGGAGAGTTTGAGAGTCGAGATCGGGTACCTCATTACTGATTCACTCGTATAAGTCTTGATATCAAGAGATTTCTTCCATGTATGATTGGTTGTGATAAGATAATATATGTTGGATTATTCGGGCACCAAAAATTTGTCAATATGTGATTGAATGTATGGGTTCTCTATTGCACAATATTTTTTGTTCTGTGTAATTTCTAGTTGTGTTTCTATTTAAACCACTTATGTAATGTATATGTTTACTTTAATGTTGCACAACATGGACTATTTAATGCCTTTACTGATCTAATCCTTTTAATGTTACAATATCTTTACATTTAACTATGGAATTGTATTGTAATGCATTGTGCTTGATGGTGTGTCCTCTTTAACTCGCTTTATCACACAAGTCTCGGTAGCGCTTTGGATGAGACCTCCTTCCCTTGCTGAAGGTTGAATATGCCAGCGCAACTAGACTAGAACGATACCTTTGTTGGTAACCTCCGAGAACCCCGGTCTCCAATTTCATGCCAATAAATGGTTTTGTTTCCAAGACCTAACTTCTGAGCGATTTTTTAGAGGATGAAGCATCACATATTTAAGTTTGACATTGAAAAATGGTGGGAAAGAAGGTACGACGAGTTCATATTTCAAGAAATTGAGTTACGACAGAAAAGTATGAGGGTTATGAAGGACATAGTCTTTTATTCCAAACCAACCAACGATCAATATGAAATCTTCTGGATTCGATTTCCACATGAGGTCTACCAGTGGCTCGACCGGTTGCAAGAAGCACTAGAATTTAAAGATCACATCAAGAAAAGATTTAGTTGGACTATTGAGTGGCCATCTTCTCTTCACAAGTCAAAATACCAAATTTGTCGAGCTATGGACTTTTGGGTCCAAACTACCCTGGAAGGATACATCATTGAATTTTCCGCAGAAAATCATCAGTCATTCTCAACGGTAGAAGCAATCTTTTATGAGGGAGAACGAGGAAGATTATTGAGAGAAATTTCGTTGTGGATGAAGATCTTGCTAGTGGAGGAAGGAATGCTACCGATTCCTTTGGTTGAAATGGCATAGTAAAACCCTTTTTGCATGAGGGGCAGGCGATTCAAGTAAGGATCCTTGAGTTAGGATAAGGAAGTTCTTGAGATATGGGGGGTCGTCGTGAGAAGAGTGCCAGAGATAAGCAGGCTCAGAAAAGGGCCATGATGATTGAAAAGAGGTGGTGAGAACATATGAAAAATTTGACAAAGAGGCATGATCAATCGTGCAAAGAGATCAGCCTAGGGAAGAGTCATAAAAGAGAGTTAGAGAAGTTGAAAGAGTTGCAGTTACAACAATTCGATCAACATAGATCTGAACGTTCTTTTACCGAAGAGGATCAAGTGCTTCTTTGCTTGTAGTCTTATTAACAAGCAACACTCAGAGATAAAGTTCCCCAAAAGCTATCTCCCAAGTTCTATGGTCCCTGTCAGATCATACAACATGTTGGTTAGTTCTCCTACAAGCTTGCTCTCCCAAACCACTCTAAGTTCGTCTGGTCTTTTATGTGTCCTACTTGAAGAAGGTTGCGGGATCAAATTGAAAACTGCATACCAACCTAATAGAACTTGATGAAGAAGGTTCCATTTGGCTCTAGCCAAAAGTAGTACTAGATACCAGAGAGCGTCATTTACACCAGTGCACGATCAAGGAAGTATTGATCCAGTGGAAAGATATGCAACCAGAAGATGTCATATGGGAACTAACAACGATTCTACAACAATTTCTTCACCTTGAACCGTGAGGACAAGACTACTTTTGAAGGGGGGGGGCATGTTAGGGTCCTACCCTAACCCCCTCGTTTAGATACTTTATTAATGTATGAGGCCACCTCCCTTGAATAAGGCCCATTAAATACTTAGTTAATAGTTACTCATTGTAAAAAGGGTCCTTTTTATTAATAAGACCCAAATTAGTTAGTCGACCCTCGTTATAAGGCCCCCGTAAGTAGTTAAGATTCTCTATGAATAACTATACATTGAGTAGAAGGTTATGTAATGTTTTGTCAATGAATGTTATTATATTTGGAGCATTTCTCTTGGAGGTTGGCCCCTTGAAGAGTCAAGTGAACATAGCTCTCTATTTTTTGTTATCAAGGAGATCTTTCTTATGGTTTATCTCTCCTTTCTCTTGTGTTCTTAGCTTTTGCACAACATTTTATGTGATTGCTTTGAAGTTTTGGGGTTAAGTACGCTACACGTTTCATGAATATTGTTTTTACGAAACTTCTTAACCTTCTCCTCCTATAGATGAGGACAAAAGAGTGTTTGTGTAAGATTGTTGTTTTTTGTTGTGGAATAAGCATGTTTTACAAAAAAATGTTTTTTCACACTTTTGTCTGTACCATGTCTTCTCTTTAAAATCATAGGCTTGCTCTCAATAGTGTGTGTAGTTAAAAATTGAAGAAATGCTAAATTTCATTTCCGTGATGGTTAAATTTTCTACACTGACTCTTCTATCTACATATCTTTAACTTTTTGGATGTTTGTAATTACCCTCGCTTAGTTTTTGGAACAATGCTCACATTTTCCTCAGTGTACACTTCACGAGCTCTTCTGTATCTCCCAACATGATTATGGTTTATTTTTCCATATATATACATTTGTTTTCTTTGTAAAGGGGAAAATCTTTCTAGCTTGAATTAAACATTGCCATACCCTTTTGACCTCACTGTGGATCTTGGTAGGTGCCATTTCGTCCCTGTGCATCAATGCATGTGATTTTTTCTGTGTTATTGGTTTTGGGTAATTCACACAAGCTTGATTATATTTAACCTTCATCGTTTACATTGACTTGGTCAACACTTTCACTTATTCTTGTTTATATTGAACTATCAACTTTCATTTTGTTATGAAAAAGACATGAGGGTCATAGGTCTCTTGCTTGGCATTTTGACTTGCATATATTTTGCGTGTGGTTGTCTCTTTATTTTAGCTCGTACACAATATTTTAGAATTGTGTTTTCTATCCTTACACACACACACACACACACATGGGTTGAAAGTGACATGTTTCAAATGGTTTATTTTAAATGAGAAAAATAATAGATATTATAATGAGCCCAACCCATATGTGATTTGGCACAGGTTGTATTGTAAAGCATGTATGTAGGGGGTAATTTCTATGCACTTATCTCAATGCTAATTTTTTTTAATATAAAAGTCAATGGATGACACTTGCTCTACACTGTGTCTCCCACCTGTATCTGCATGCCTCTCGTTTCTTGCTTGAGGTCTCTCCTACAAATTCAAGGTAATATTGCATTGTAAGTTGTTTTTTAGTTGAGCTTGTTGTTAAGTCTTAGCATGGAGTTTTTGTGTTTCTCTTTGAAATATTGTGATTGGATTTCACCTTGGCCTCTAAGTTTGCATCCCTCGTACCTGCAGAGCAATAGCAAGGATCTTATTTTGAGATTTGGTTTATTCTTGTGTAGCTAGCATTTTTGGTTTTATCTTTGACCATTGGCTTTGCAAGTAATTTCAGTTATGATTTTCTTTTTTTGAGCACCACCCATCCTTGCCTCGATTAAATTTTGGAAGTGGGTGCTCATCCTTCGCTCATTTTCGTCATTGGTATGTATTATGTCATTTATAAAAGGTGGCAGGTTCTACCCTACCCATCACCTGACTCTTTAATTGTTCACTCATGGCTATTCGATGCTTTGCTTGAGCTGGTAATTGTCATTGTTATCACCTATGTATCCAAGCCTTGCATGCAGGTTTGGAGAGCTCATGGGATTTGACTGGTATTATTTCACGACACACATACCGAACATGCATCAAGTCATTGGTTTGAAGGTCTCATGTGTTCCTCTCTGCACTAGGTCTCGCTATACCATTACATGAAACAACCTTGGCTCTACCTTCTTATGAAACAACCTTGGTATCATCCTATTTGCCTTACCTTTCAACATGATGACTCAGGGTTGATCTCATGTCAACCCTTTCATTTTGGATAAGAAAATAAATGTGGTGTGGACCTGTTGTTGGATTTGACCTCTACCATATTTTCATTATTAAGGTGATAACTTTTGGGGTGCTTAGTATTTCCCTCGACTTAGTTTTTCGAGCAAGGCTCGTGTCTTCCTAAGCTTACACTTCATGAGATCTTGTTTGTATCTTCCAATGTGATTACAATTTATTTTTGCATATATATACATTTGTTTTCTTTAAAAATGGGGTGCTTAGTATTTCCCTCGACTTAGTTTTTGGAGCAAGACTCGCATCTTCCTAACCTTACACTTCATGAGCTCTTGTTTGTATTTTTCAATGTGATTACAATTTGTTTTTGCATATATATACATTTGTTTTCTTTAAAAATGGGAAAATCCTGCTAGCTTACATCCTGTAGTAGCCTGAATTAAACACTGCCATTCCTTTTTGGCCTCACTGTAGATCCTAGTAGGTGTCATTTCATCCCTGTGCATTACTAAATGTGAATCTCTCTATTTTCTTAGTTATGGGTAATTCATACAGGCTCAATTATGTTCAACTTGGTCGACACTTTCACTCATTCTTATTTATAATAAACTAGTCAACTTTCATCATGAGAGTCACATGCCTCCTACCTAGCATTTCGATCTGCATATATTTTGGGTGTAGTTGTCTCTTTATTTTAGCTTGCACATAATAATTTGGGAGTTTGTGTTTGCCATCCTTGCACACATGCAAAGATATATATATATATATATATATATATATATATATATATATATGGATTGAAAGCGACAAGTTTCAAATGGTTTGTTTTAAATAAGAAAAATATTCGTTATTATAATTAGCCTACCTCGTATGTGATTTGGCATAGGTTGTATTGTAAAACCTAGATGTTGGGGGTAATTTATGTGCATTCATCTCGATGATGTTTTTTTTTCAATCTAATTGATCCATTACTTGATAGAATAGTGAGCCTTATATTGTAGTGATGCTTTTCCTCTTCCCTTGCCAAATTTTCCTTCAATTTGACACCGACCAACCTAATCAGTCATGATTGATAAAAAAAGGTGAATGAATGAAGTATTGTACTTGGCATCGACTCAACTATTTTCAAATTTGGTTATTGATATGCTATTATATGATGAATAGATTGTAATTTATGCATTATGGTTTATGATGGATGAGCTTCTAGAGTCGTGATTCTTGTGGACCTAAAAGAAGAGAGGGAAATAGGCCACATGATATTTTCTCATGTGGGAGGATAAAGAAAATTAGATTCTCTATACATTTCATTGCAGTCTCACAAGAGTCTTTGTCAAAATATTTTGTGAGAATCGTAACACTTTTACACTCGATAAGTTTATATGTGGGTAGACCTTACATGCAAGGATGTTTTTTAGCGTTGTCATGAGCTAGAGCTCAATCTACAATAATGCAACACTTATGTGACTCACTACATGACGCATTTACATGCATGCAAAATTTCAATATGGAATACTCTTCTTAAAGAGCATGCATAATTTTCTTCAATTGATTTAGGAATCTCATCATAACATGCCTTGATTCACTTTTATAGAGATTATTTAGGTTTCTTACTACCGATAAAGCATTTTTTTTGAAGTAACACAACTCTCCAATAGTGATCTAGGTGGATATCGATAGCCACCCACCTATTCCACTGGCTCAAAGGTTAGTTTCCATCTCGGCAATTTTTCTACAGTTTTTCGGGTCCTAAACTTCCGGGGTCGTTTTGAGGCCCTTAACAATGTTTTTTGGGTATGGCACTATAACAACATGTGTAGCCCTCAATAGTTCTTTCCAACGAGCTATCGTTCGCCTAAAATGGAGATCGTATGCAAAAGTTACGACCCTGGGGAGTTGATGTACACACTTACCCCATTGGGGCCCACATGAATTTTGGCTCTTCATCTCCCAGGGTTAGGATTTTTTATGTTTAGGGTTTTCTCATTTATTTTTTATGTTAAAAAGGCCTTTGGAGCCTCATGGTAATCAACTTCTTACAAATGAGCATAGCCGACACATCTCTTCTCAGAGATAAGGTACCACCATTCTAGCTAGCTTATGTGTTTTTGCATTTACAGTCTTTTGTATTTCAGACAATCATTAATAGAATTTGAGCTTTACTGTATTACTGTGTTCCTTGCCATATCTTTGTGTATTTCTTTGTTATATATCTATTATATTTCTTCCTTCATATCGTTCCCAAAAAATAATCTGGATTAATGGTATTAGAGTAGTATGCTCCTTGTTGTTCTTAGTGCATGTCCCCAACGAGGTAAGGGTATAGAGAGTTGGGTCTCGAGCTTGTTTCTCTTGAGGAAAACCGCTTTCTCACACCCAAGCAACCTTCTATGGCGGAAGAAAAGAGGGACGACGGGACATGAGATCCTTTCAAACTGTTGCTCGAGGAAGCCCTTGCATGAAAGAGGAATGAGATGATGGACAATTTCACCCAAATCCTTTGACGACTGTTGACAAAAACAGAGGCACCTTCAACTAGCAATCACTTCATAGGTGCGATGTTCTTCAAGGTATAAGTTAACTTTGATATTCCTTTATTTGAAGGCCAGATAGACACCGATGCTTTGGAAAAATGGTTAAATCTACTAGAGGGTTATTTCTCTTTCCATAGTTTTTCAAACAATGAAAAGATCACCTTCGCGCTTTGTAAGGCCCTTCCCCATGTCAAAGATTGGTGGGAGTCTTGTTGTGAGCAACATGCCGAGGATGAGTCTGTAATTTTTGGGCCAGGACCCACTTGGGAGGCTTTTTTTTATGCCCTCAAGGAACAATATTACCCTGTTGGAAGTTATGATGACAAGTACATGAGATGGACTACACTGTGCCAAGAGAGGGGCCAAACAGTGCAAGAGTTCACCAATACTTTCCATACCTTACCCACCAAGCTAGGTATCAAAGAATCCGAGTGACATCTGGTCCTAAAATACCATGGGGCTCTGCACATGTACATCCAAACCAAAATGGAGTTTCTAGACATCTTGTCATTGGGAGCCGCTTACTTATATGTTGTCAAAATCGAGCAGAAGTTCAAGCAGTAGAACAAGCGGGAGTTTGGGTCTGCAAATCTGTAACAACCAAAGTATGGTAAGGGTGGCCCCAACTCCCAAGCCAAAGGGAAGAGCAAGGATGGCCAACCCTAGATAACCATCCCAAGCCACCAACAAAGAAGGACACTGGAAAATGGTGCAATTTCCACAAAATACCTTGGCACAATACCGATGAATGTCACTCCAAACAGTTTTTGTTGGCTGAGACAAAAGCACCAGAGTCAGATGTTGACTTAGACTTTGATTCAGAACCAGAAAATGCAAGACAAATCATTGATGAAAAACCCAGTGTCACCATCACTACCACAAAAGTCTAGCTAGAGGAACATGAGGAGCCTGAAGGGAACCCCACTCCATGTGGGTGAAGGGAACCCCACTACATTTCATTTTTGACAATGGTAGCTATAAGAACTTGATATCAACATAGATCGTCAAGAGGTTGAACTTGACAACGACACCACATCCTCAACCATACACCATCGATTGGCTCAGCCAGGAACGAGACATTCGCGTCAACCAACAATGTCGCCTGCACTATGACATGAAACCCTTCAAAGATGAGGTATTGTGTGATTCCCCCCCCCCTTGAAGTTTGTGATGTTTTGCTAGGACATTCATATATGTGGAAGTGTCATGTTGTTTATGAATCTAGGCCTCGTAGTGTCATTATTACTTTGGGAGATCAACTCTACAGGGTACCGGAGGCAGTCCCAAACACTGCGGTCTCTTTGATCTTCGCAAAGCAATGTAGAAATGTGGTCTCTTAGACTGATATATTTTTCCTCTGTATGGTTCGATCAAGAGGTGAACAGAAGGTCACTGCAACCGCCAAAACCTTTGCACAGGGTCTCTTTGCCCAACAACAATAGGTGGATGGAATAATAGAGGAGTACAAAGACATATTCGCCTCGCCTACTGGGGTGCTTGTGCACTATCAGGTAAAGCACTCCATTGATCTAACACTCGGTGCTCCTCTTCCTA
>ML777982.1:638081-651093 GCA_009831015.1 Picea engelmannii
TCCAACCTATGATGCGGTAGAATCAAGGTCGCAACACAAAAAAGCATGACAGTAGGCACGAATTATTTTTGGATTCACATGAATGTCCCAAAAGATCAACAACAATGACTTCTTGTAATCTATGAACAATGTGAGAACAAAATGCTAGCAAACATGATGGGCGTGATTGAGATGGCAATCAAGTTGACTCAACATTTTGTGCATGAATGGGTAAGCCAACAACAAAGTTTTCAGATCTGCCTAAAGGAAATTGTGATGGACATGATCAACACCAAACAACCTGCTTCAACATCTGTAATAGTGCAAGAAGAAGATAATCAAATGTTTGTATTGTTAAATTTGGCAGCATCGACAACCATTCTCCAATGAGAGGCCATATGGGCCACCCTGAGGCTAGCCAGGGATATTTGGAGAATCAACCAGTCTTGTGAGGTATTGACAAAAGCCATGGGGAACGTACAACCTCTGTGAGTCAAACCAAAAGTCAAGACGAACGAGATGCTATGTAAGTCTAATGCAAAAGTTAGGGGGAATGTACAACCTCTGTGAGCATAGACAGTCTAGTGCAAAAGTTAGGGGGAACGTACAACCTCTGTGAGCATAGACAGACTAGTGCAAAAGTCAGGGGGAACGTACAACCTCTGTGAGCCTAGTCAAGCCTTTTCAACCATGAGCAAAAGTCTAGGCATCTAGCAAAAGTTGGGTTGAATATAAAATTCCTATGAGCTAGAAACAAACGATATTCCTAATATTGCAAATGATATAAATGTATTGATCTAGTGCGTTGGCACGTGTAACATTATCCAGCATGAAGAGAAATTCAAATTGCCTTGTAAAGAGTCGAGTTGTAACTGAAGTCTCAAGTCTAGTTCTATTTTCGAACTAAAGTGTAATGCTGAGTTGTAACTGAAGTCTCAAGTCTAGTTCTATTTTCGAACTAAAGTGTAATGCTGAGTTAAGTCAAGCATGCTTTCACACCTCTATTTTGAGCCCTCTCCACTTCTCCTCCATTCCTTTATAAGCAGAGGTCGATCCCCTCTCCTCTACACAATTGCTATGCAGGGTAAATGTGAAGCATTAAATGCTGCTATACAGAGGCGAATATCAGTCCATTAAGGACTGCTATACAGAGGCGAATATCAGTCCATTAAAGGCTGCTATACAGAGGGGCATATAGAGGCAGCATACCAGTGCTGTAGAGGCACATATAGAGGCAACAAACAGTGCTGTAGAGACAGCTAAAGAGGCAGCCATAACAGTGCTGTACAGAGGTACATATCAGCACTAAAGAGGCAGCCATAACAGTTCTGTACAGAGGTACATATCAGCGCTAAAGAGGCAGCCATATCAGTGCTGTACAGAGGTACATATCAGCGCTAAAGAGGCAGCCATAACAGTGCTGTACAGAGGTACATATCAGCGCTAAAGAGACAGCCATATCAGTGCTGTAGATCAGCATTTAGAGGCAGCATATAGAGGTGCATATCAATCAATTAGAGGCAGTTTCAACAGCCCATATCAGAGCTGATATATGTCTTTGAAAGAAACTAGGATACATCCCCATATCAGCAAGGTCTCTTAGGTCTCTGTCAGGTCAGAGTCAACTTGGCAAGCTTTTTAAGAGCAGAGTTTTCATGGTGGATGTTTGTAAGTGATCTTATATTATTAATGCAATAAAGTAATATTGTTTGCTGGGGTTTTTCTCCTTGTACAGGGTTCCCCCAGGGTATATGTGTTGTTGATATGCATGCTTACGTATCTACATGATTATTGCTATTCAATTATGATTCTATATTGTTGAAATGTATTAAGCTGGAATCAAAGTGTTGAAGAATTCAAAGAAATAATCCGCATAAGAAATCAAGCTCAAAATTTAACATGTATTAGCTATCAATGAAGATTCAAAAGTCAAAGAAGAATCTAAGGCACAACCTATAGATAATCAACCACCAACTACTTAGGAGAGTGATTTAGAATTTCTTACCACTCCAAATATACAAGCAAAAGCCCTTGCACAATGATGGACACAGAGGTTACCAATTGAAGATTCTTTTCTCTTTAAGTAGCAACAAAATTAAGTGGTTTAGAAGGGAAAGACTTAGAGTAGAAAGCATCAAAATCAGAGGAAAGAGTAACTTTGTCCTCAGTGGTATTGTGGTGGTTCACGTGACTTATGTTGCGTGTTGAAGTTTGATCGCATGAGGTTTGCACTGTCAGAAGTCTCGTGGGACGTTTTCTAGGATTATTTGCAAAGGGTTTCTAGCATTTTATCACCAAAATTTGGAATTGGATCAGGAGACAATGTTGCCATTACAAATAGAAGGATGGTCCTTGGCAAAGAAGACAATTTTGTCATTGATGATTTGAAGCTTCTGCAATATGATGAAAGAATCAAATCCACAACAACTATAATTGAACAAGTTGAGTGGAAGAAAATAGAAGATGTGCTGGTGGTTGTGATTATGTGTTTAGAAATTAGCGTTGTTTTCCACTCCTTCGGGTGGTATTTGCATGTTGTGCCTCCTTGGAATTAAATGATTGTGATAATATTGTGCCTAGAGGAGCATTGGTAGCAAGAAGTTGTGGGATTGGCTAGGTTAGCGATGCTTTGGGCTTGATCACATTTATTGTTTTGTAAATTTTGGTGGCTTCCATGGGGGTGATGATTGTCGGCATGTCATTGATGTTCTTGTTCGCACCAATGGTCCTTGATTTTTGTCTAATTCAAATTTTCATATAAAAGAACTAGTCATCTTATTTCATCTTTGTTGTCACCACCAACTTGCTAGTTGGATGCTTTGTTGTACACCACTACTGGATCTTAATATTTGGTTGGTTGTTATGGCACTCATTGAAATGAAACTGAAGTGAAAAGGGATTTTAAAGATATAATGTCATCTAAAATGCTGAAGAAGAAGGTTTTATATCTGATTTTCACTAGATGACCATTTGATAACAAGCATTGACTCACTAAATACTTGAAGTCGAGATACACCCCTTTCAGTTGCTAATATCAAGGACAACTTTAGAGCCATAAACTTAGTGAAGTTATTGGTTCCATGTCCCAATCCAACTGTCAACTTTACCTATTGAGACATAGCTATGTAAACAATACCCCCAACACCACACACCAAAGGGATCCCTTGAGCTTCCCATCAAAATATAACCAGGCCCCGAATTTGTCTATTCTTGGAGCTGTATCAATTTTTTGCGGAGGAAAACAATTTTAGAATGTTTAAACTTTGGATAGTTGACTGAATAGGCATGATAAGGTTTAAACCTCTCTTCAAAAATAAGAGAGTTTCTAGACAACCAAACTCCCCAAAGAAAAATGATAGGGAGTGCTTTCACATCATTTATGTCTTTATTCTTCATCTAGTCATTAAGAACATCCTCCACTAAGTTCTCACTACAGGCCAATCTCAGGCCTGTCAAGACCTCCAATTCTTTCTAAACTCTACCAATATATTAACAAGAAAGAAAAAGATGGATAACAGATTTATCATAGGAAAAATACAAAGGACACCTACTAGGCCAACAACTTCTCTTTTGCAAATTGTCTCGCGTTAGCGCCTTGTTATTTAGTAATAATAATAATAATCTAATTTTAAGGTCACGACCAAGACAGACACCAAATTGGTGTATGAGATGCCTTTGTTTGTGGGACAAGGGACCCCCTTTGTGCAACAATTTGACCGCTAAAGTCTACGGAGTTATACATGACCTCCCCCCCTCTGGATTTGAACTTGTGACCTCTTAGGAAGAAACACATGTACTGACCACATAAATTTTTTCCCTTTGAGAGGAACTTCAACTTCCACTACAATTTACACTACCAGATTGGAGCAATTTCACCTTTTGCAGAGCAAATCGATTTATACCCTACTTTAGGTGTGTATAGTCTCTACTAGGATTTTTTGACCAAATCAACACATTTGTTAAATCCTTTAAGTGAACATGGAATGCTTTTAGCCTTTTGATAAAGTCACCCCAAACCAAGGTTTTAAAACTTGGACTTTACTCGTTATCGGTCGAGGATCAAATTCGACTCCGACTTAGACTATTGACTAGGACCGATATGATTTCAATGATTCTGTCTACTAAAAAATAGATAAAATATTTAAATTTTAAGAAAAAATGTATTTTAAAGATTCCAAACCATGTTTCCAAACCATTAGAGACAAAATATGCAAAGTCTGCTTATGCATATACCATGTAACTGTGAATATATCAAATTTTTTCAAAATGGTAACTAGTGCAATACACATCAACAATAAAATGCATAAACAATGAGGCTCTAAATGGCCTCTAGACTCTAGAGTTTGAAAAACATGCTACAACCATCTCCTTTTGCCTAGCCTCGTCATCTTCAAATTTCGCAAGCTAATTTTGCAATGTCAATCTAATCTGTCCAATCTCCTCTAATGGGGTCATGCATGGGGCAACTTGGCCTTTTATATTAGCCAAGTGTTCTTTCAACCTATGAATTCCCCCCCTCCTTCCCTTATGCATTTCTTGCAATATTTGCAATAAATCTCCTCATCAACAAGATTAACATGGATCCATTGCAGGGTATTTGACTTTTGGGGCCATGGTAAAATTTCAATCTGCAAATTCAAATATGTAACATTTCAAACCCTATCTTAAATTCTTAATATGTGAAGTGTTGATGATTGCAACTTCGTGAGACATCCTCTAGGACACGTTCTCCTCTGAGACTGAGTTGAGTCGACCTGAGAGGGAGCCCAGTGTTGGGCATACCCACATGATGGGGCATCGTTCTCCTTTGTGGGAGAGTTGAGTCGTCCCCCAATGGTTGGGGCATCGTTTTCCTCTGGAGAGTTGAGTCGTCCCCCAGTGGTTGGGTGTGCCCATGTGATGGGTGTATTGTTCTTCTTTGTGTGAGAGTTAAGACGATGTGGTACTCCAGATGATTCTGTTGAGTATGACGTCCCTGTGGCTGAGCACAGGTGGACGTGTCCCTAGTGGCTGAGAACTAGTGGACGTGTGGATCCCTTGCTATATTGTCTAAGTGTAAGATTTACCTGTAACCCTAATTGTGATGTAAAGGGTACAGGTCGGCTCCACCATATGTGAAAGATAATTAAGGTTTATTGTAATAAATTAATTATTTTTTGAGTTATTGAGGTCAGCCCCGTTGTGCCAATAGACACCACTTTTGCTGTGTCCAGTCTAGTATAAATAAAGGTGATTTCTCCATATTGAGGAAACACCAAGTCACTTGACATTTCAGAATTTCAGCAAGTACATTTCTAGGGCTGAAGTGCGCACCTCTCTTGGGTGCAAGTTTCAAGGTTGTAGAGCACCCTCTTGTGTGCATTAGGGTTTTATGGTTGGGGGATCTTCTCTTGAGAATATAGCAAAGAATTGGTGGGATTTCTTCCCTTGAGTAGAAGGGTTTCCCAGGATATTTCTTGCGTTCTTGTGCATGGTACTTCTTCTTGTGATCTTGGTTATTGCAACAATTGTGAATGGTGTAGCTGCATTTGTTTATGGTTCAAGTAAATGTTAAAATTGAAATAAACCTCATGCTTGAGCCTAGCATAGTGAAAATTCAACATGAAGTTCGTTCTTCAAACTTCAAAGTTCAAACTAGTAGAAGGCTAAAAGTATAAAAAATTTAAAACAGATTTYAGATCTGCAATTTAATGAGAGGAAAACATAGGGACAGATTTATCATTTAACTATTAACATATGGTATACCTAGCTAGGATAGATCATTGYTCTTCAACGYTGCTCCAAAACTCCAAATGCTYAGTGAGAGAGGTGTGATGCAAATAGGGGTGGGTGGGGGGGAATCTCTTTATAGCATTTTGGTAGGGTTTAGAAGTTAGGTTTTTTGATTTTTTATTAAAAAAATTGAAAGTTTGYGACGTTGGGGTCCAGTACCCACTCGGTTGAGGAGGGCYGGTTTGATACTGAATTGGTCGAGTCATKCTTTGAATTYRCTGATTYRATACCAAATCGRCCCTCCRAATTGAGCAGATGGCCTATTCGGTATGATTGGTAGTCATCTTGGTCGAAATGACCAAGTCGGAGTTGACTTGGACCATTTTTAAAAGCTATGCCCCAAACATCAACCTCATCACCAACCAACCCTAGCTAAGCAACTGTCTTCTATTCCTTACTCCAGATAGAAGTTAGAATTGGATCAACAACCTGACATAAATAGAGGTATCCACTCCCTCTCAAAGACATTAGCATATTTTATGGAAGTCTATATCCTTTGCCACACCCAACCCAAGGGTCTTTGCCTAATTTGACATTATCACTGTTATTGCGCAATACAGGTTGGGCAAAGTCCAAACCAGTCCACAAGATGGCGATAACGGTGGGAGAGTTTACCCACTATCACCTCAGATAAACCCTCCCCTCGCTTTAGTGAAGGAAGAATCCAACACAAGGGGGGAGACTCGGGTGATCCTAGGGGGAAATGAGACGGAAAGTGAGATGATGGAAGTGATGCCGCTAAAGGTCAAGATACTAAGTGAGAAAAGGCTTGATAACGAGTCTCGAGGATGGTTTATGGTTGCCAAGCGCTTGATTACTTGTAGAAGAGAATTGTACCTGCCCGAGACAAGAGAAATGACCAATATACAAGCCTGAAATGAGGTGGACAAGCAAGAAAAGCTTACTGTCCTATATTGCAGCAGTAAACAGAAATATATATCAGCAAGAACAATAGCTAGTTACTGCAGATTTAACCATCAAAATTGTCAAGTAGTTTTTGGACAATGAAGTACAAAAACAATGATAACTTTCTAATACTTAAGCATGAACTTTGATGGTAAATTAGGGCTGCCAAATAAAGCTATCAGCAAAGTGTTAGGGCAGCTTTATGGCTGTAGCAAAAAATTGCTACAGCAGCAAGTTCCAACCATAAAAATCAACAAGTAAACCGTTAGAAAGATAGCCAATAATCGGTAGAACAATAATCTATGTTTAGAAGTCAATTTTCACGGTTGAAAAGTGAGTAAATGACGTAAGAAAGCGAGTTTTTCTGCAGCCCTAATGTCTGTAGCATTAATTTCTTAACATCAATGGCAATCACAAGGTTAAAGAAAACCCCCTTAGGGCTTAAGCAAGCTTAAAACATATAGAATTGATTCCAACTTAGACAAATGCAATATCTCGACAAATCACGTGTACCAATGCAATGAATTTATTTCTCCAATGCAATAAAAGATTAGTGCCTTGCCAAATGGGTTGTGGAGTCTTTTTGTATTAGGTTAGGACTACTAAATCTCAAGGGGTGTAAGCCCTTTTACTCCCTTGAGATAGCAACCCTAAGAAGGTAAAGTCTAGGAGGGTGTAAACCCTTTTACTCCTCCTAGCAACCTTTGCAATAGCCTTTTCAACAAACAATAATGATAAAACTTGGTGGAGGATATAAATCCTTATAATCCTCCAAGGATCTAGCCAATAACAACCATGGAACAAGAAAGAAAACTAACAAAGTGCAAATTTTCCTTACCAATTCCAAGAAATGCGAAGACAAAACCCTAGTTACCAATCAATTTTCATCACCAAAGCAAAGAGAAAGAGCCTCCAAGAGTAGCGCACCACTTCACTTCATTAGACAAGATAGCAACCATATCACAAAGAGAGAGAGAGAGAGCAAATGCCCAAGAAGGGCGCAAATTTCAGCCAAGAGTGTCTTCTCTCAAGTGAGAGAGTTATATAAAAATAAAATAGAAATGATCTTTATTTATACAAATCCTACTAAGAGTGTTTGTCCACTTAATTTTAGGGTAAACCACAATTTAAGGGGTCAAAAACCCTTACTTTGCCCCTTTTACAAAATAATAATATTTAATTCATAATTTGCACATGAAAGAAATCCTAAAAGTAAGACGTCACCCTCCTAGGGCAACTTTTTGGCACTTTGAAGAAAATCGTTGGGTTGCGGATGAATGGGCCAGGCCTCCAAAGGCCATGTGTCCCTATGCCAAGCTTGTTCTCCATGATCCAAGGTGTTCTTCCTTCAAATCGTGCCATGTGTCCTCATCACCACCAAAACCCTAACCCATGCATGACATCAAGCCCTCTAAGTGTGACGTTTTGGCCTCAAAAGGAAAAACGTTGGGCTAGTAGGGGCATGGGTGAGGTCCTCCAAGGCGTCTCTTCAAGCCCCAAGGAAGCCCAAGGTAGGCTTGTTCTTCCAAATCTGTCCACCAACTAGGTCCTGCAAAGACAATGAATACGCCCTCCAAGGATCTCAAGTCAAATGCATCATGATAAGTAAATCAAATCAACAAAAGAGCCATCTAAGCATGTACATCCAAACCACCTCATAAAAATAAACAAGTACTCAAAGACCCTATGCAATTTTCCAAGTTTAGGTATGGGAGGGTTGACAAAGCGACCTATTGGGTGAATCGTACCTCAAGTTTAGGAGTGTTTCCCAAGTGGACTCCTCTCTAGGCCATGTGGACAAAGTGACATGGATGGGGGCAAAACTTTTGGGCATGGGGTTTATGACATACAAGGGATCGTATTGTCCCATTTATGGGTGCCTTTGTAGAGGGTGTGCTGAACCTTCATTTTCATGCAACCTCTTTCGAAGCCCATTTATTTCCTTTTGTCTTTTTAAGATGTTTCCAAGTTGAAGCCAAAGTGGGGCTTCTACCTAAGCATGAAAAACAATGCCCACCTTGACTCTACCCTAGTCACATTAGGCTTCCCCAAGTTGAAAACAATGTGTGGGGCTTCTACCTAAGCATGAAAAACAATGCCCACACATGCTCCTCCTTGGTTGGAATCTTGTAGTTATTTTTCACAGGTCCCATCAGTTTCTTATGAGAGACATTTCGTCGTCCTCAGGATCCCTAGGCGAGCATCCAGAAGGTTCATGATTGGATTTTATCTCTTGCTAGCTACAAGCCTTTGGGCCTTCAACCCCTTCTTCCCATGAAATGAGGGGCAATCTCTTCTTGGGTCAGTGCACCCGAAAATCCCAAAAGGTAAGGAGATGAGGGGGTGAAGTGTGGAAAGTGACAAGTATGGTTGAGAATGGCACGATGACTCATCAAGAGGACCTCCCAGTAGCAAACCTATCCCTAAGGGTGTGAACACTTACTAGGGAGCAATGTCAACCACCAAGGTGAAACAAGGCAAAGAGCATAATTTCCAAGCAAATGTTACATAATCAAAAGTAGTTTAAAATGTAACAAACTCAAATGCCTCAAATATTGAAATGACACTCACCATAATACTTGGCTTGTACCTCATTGAGCAAGACCCAATGTCTTCCAGAAGTAAACTGATGTGGTGGATACCCTCATGATGAACCTGAGATTAGTGGTGGTGAAGCGGGCCTCTATTTGTGTAAGTGGACACTGTTGGTCAAGCTATCTCTCGGTACTCCATGTTTGCAACCCGAGGGCCTCGAGACATCATCTCCTTAGTTATCCCTAAGAATTGGGGATAACAATGACCACTCCCCACCTTCCAAGCAAACCACCCACCAATTATAGGAAAGGCTAATATAGTAGCCTTTCATATAAGAGAGCCATTTCTATGTGATTTGACTGGATTACGGATCCATTCCTCCACTATGGCAGGCTTAATATATTTCTACACTATTACCTGACTCCATAGACCACAATTCAAATTAATCTCCATACATTTTTCACTACCAGAGCTCTTGCACAGTGATGAGCGTTTTTCAAGCCCCACCCTCTTACTTCCTTTGGAGTGGCCAATCTATCCCATTTTACTAAAGTAATACCTTTCATTTCCCTATTGCCAGACCATAAACTAATTTTCCTAAGCTTTCTAAAACTCCTTTTGGGATGAAAGCTAAGGACATCAAATACACTAGTATAACCTCTAACTCAAACTTTACCAAGGTAAGTTTGACCCCCTTGGATATCCATCTAAAACACCAGATAGACAACCTCTTTTCAAATTTTGCAATGAGCCAATCCAATCCTTCTTCCCATAATCATTTGGTTTGATAAAAAGCCAATATACTTAAATCCGCTTTGCATATCAACCCACTGAAAAGGAAACTGTTGAGAGTAAAATACCTTCTCCACCTCTGAGATGCCTCAAAAGGAAGTAGTATATTTAGTAGAATTTATCATTATACCAATAGCCAAGTAATAAAGATCCAAGATATCTTTTAACTTAAAAGCATCCCTCCTAGAACCATCGCAGAATATCATAATATC
Organism: Picea engelmannii; assembly: GCA_009831015.1. Taxonomy (NCBI): domain Eukaryota; kingdom Viridiplantae; phylum Streptophyta; class Pinopsida; order Pinales; family Pinaceae; genus Picea; species Picea engelmannii. The sequence goes on from ML777982.1 coordinate 648,278, forward strand.
ACCAACAAACAATAAGTGAGACAAATACAAAGTGTCTCCCATCCTATTACCTTTAAAGCTTCCTAACCTTTTAGCCTCAATCAATGCTCTACATCAACCCCTTTGCCACAATGAGAAAAAGTAGGGGCGACAAAGGGCACCCTTGCCTCAAACCTCTGCCTGGTTTGAAAAGACTTGTTGTAGTACCTGTTATCGCACAATCTGTACTTGCCCAAAGCCCAAGGCAGGTGGATGCAAGATTGGCGTAACAGGGAGTGACCTATCACTGTCACCTTGATAGGAAACCCCTTTCTATTTAGGAGTATGTCACAGTACGCCAGGGGAGACATCCCCAGTGACCTGAAGGTTTGAGAAGGCTAAGGTAAAAGGTACAAGAAAGCCCCCCCCCCTCTCATAGGGCACTCAAGTCAAAGGTTCTTTGTGTCTTATAGAGATGAAGCAAAAAGGTAAAATAAGGTGTACCTGCCCAGAACAAGACAACAAATAGGAAAGAGTGGCAACTTTTGAGTACCAAATGATATTAATGCTTCATAGTGGTAGTCTCCATGGCAATCAGAACAATGCCATTCAATAGAACACAACTGTGTCTATCCATAGTAGTACACAACTACTATCCAGTGGTACACAACCACACCTAGTAGCACACGGCTACTAACCAGTGACACATAGTCACAACTAGTGGAACACATCCACCACAGTAGCATACAACAACTGTCCAGAGACATACAGTGTCCACAACAATCATATCATCTGATATCAACCTGCATAACAATATCATGATACAAACTGAGTCATCTGGGCCATTCTTCCACTCACATCTATGAGATCTGGAAGGGCCTCTGCCCTCAAAAAGTAAAACATCAGCCATGGGCTATCTGGACTATTCTTCCCAAGCATAGAAGAATAATTGTCCTTGATTTCTGATCTTGGACCATTCACCTAACTGGGCCATTCCTCCGACACTAATCATAGTGCAACCTAGAGAGAATGAGTTTGCCCTAGGGAATCCCTGTCCCTGATTGCTGAACCTGGACTATTCACCTAACTGGGCCATTCCTCCGACACTAATCATAGTGCAACTTGGAGAGAATGAGTATGCCCTAGGGAATGACTGTCCGGACCATTTCCTAAGGAAATGACTGTCCCGCACCAACCTCCAAAACGGACCATTCTTTGAAACTACTCACAACTGTGAACTTCGAAAGAATGACTGCCCGACGAGGCAGACCATTGTACTTGACCACTACTCAGAGGGACATCAACAATCTGTTGGACCATTTTCATTACGAAAATGACTGTCCGATCTGGACCATTTTTCGAATTGGAAAATGCCTGTCTGTCAGAAATCTTGGGCCATTTTCCCGACTGGAAGGTGACTGCCCAATTTGGACCATTTTCCAAAGTGGAAAATGACTTCCCATAAATCAATAACATATCGGTGCTCCCTCCCAACTTGGGAATAATATCTTCCTTTTTCAATAAGGAAGTCGTCTCCACGAGCCCCAACTTGTCCCTTAAGTACACAATCTTTTCATCTTAGACAAAGGCTTTACCAAAATATCTGCTATCTGCTCATCTGTGGAGATATATTGGAGAACCACTTCTCCCCTCTGGACTTTATGACGGAGAATATAATGCTTGATCTCAATGTGCTTTGACCTGTCATGGAACACTGGGTTCTCTGAAAGCTTCACATAGCTCTGATCATCACAATATATCACGGTCGAATTCAACACCTGATCAGAAACCAACTTACGGGGCCACACTGCTTCCGTACAAGCATCACAAACTGTAATATACTCTGCTTCTGTAGTGTTGAGTGCAACATACTTATGTTTCCTGCTAGCCCATAACATCGTGGCAAAGCTTAAACTGAAACATATCCAAGTAGCACTTTTTCTATCATCTGCACTCCCTGCCCAATCTGAATCGATAAATCCATGCAGATGTATATCATAACTCAAACGTCCCACAAGGAAAATATGCGACTGAGTATTCTCCAAATACATTAATGAGCTAATCAATTGTCGATACAGAGACGAGTCTACTGGATCAGAGTCTCTCAACTTCTTCAGATCTGTCATCATGGGAGTTTGCCATGGATTTTCAATCCATCATCTTGGACTTCTGAAGAACCATTTCAATATACTTCCTCTGTCATAGGAAGTTTTCACCACGCTTCTGCTGTACATGAGAGGCTCTGCACCAAGTTTGCTTGAATCCATACAAGGTTTTCTTCCATCTGCATACAAGGGTCTCTTTCTGGTATACCTCAAAACCTTGAGGTTTCTCTGTGTACGCTTCTTCTTCAATTACTCTGTTGAGAAGAACAATCTTTACATTCATCTGATGTAAACTCCAACCCATGGATACTGAAGGAGATATAATGCCTCAGGTAGAGGTATATCTGGTTACCAAAACAAGTTGTCATCGTAGTCTTCTCCCTCCTATCGGGAGAACCCTCTAGCCTTGAGTCTTGACTTGTATCTATCAATGCTTAAGTATTTTTCACAATTTGTCACATACATTGTTCTTCATCACAGCTTCCTTCCATTCCTTCTGCTTGACTGCTTCTAGTGGGTTCAAACTGGTTCAATTGGTTGTTCTGACTTTTCTTTCTTTCTTGGAATCTTCATGTTCTTCCTCATGTTTTTCTTCAATGTTGGAGTCTGTTGACCACCTATTTCAACTAGGGGGTCAACTCCATGTGCCATGAAGCTGTGTACCTGATGGTGCAACCAAGTTGAAGACATTCTGGTTCTACAAGGCAATTTTTGCCCCCAACACTTCTTTTTGTAATTGGAATTTCCGCTCCC
>ML777983.1:4168-30001 GCA_009831015.1 Picea engelmannii
CAGTCCAGGGGCCCTAGACATATCTAGGGACTTCAAATGCTTGGTCCCAGACCAAGACTCCCATGCCCCAGGCATGGTTACCCTGGACCCAGTCCAGGGGCCCTAGACATTTGTCTAGGGTCTTTATCAATTTGGTCCCAGACTACATACCCCAGGAGTGCACTGGGGGCCCTAGATCTTGTCTAGGGTCTTAGCCATACTCCGAGAGAATGGATCTCGTAGCTGTTTATAAATTTAACATGAAAAAAACCCATGTACAGAGATTAAGTTAATAGAAGAAGGCTTAATTCAGATTCATGGCATTGTAGTTGTTTCTTGTATGTGTATGCTGAATGGTATGTTCATAATTTTACTCTTTCTGTTATACATTTTCTTTCTATGTTGTGTATGGATGATTTCTTGTTAAATTTTTGAAGTCTGAGAGAGAAAGAGTTAGGAAATGAGTTTCAATTGTTTCTCTATTTGAGCGAGAGTTCCTGCAAGGAGTGCAGTTGAATTGTTCGCAAAGAGTGCGTTGACAAAAAGGGTTCAAAGGTCTTGTCTCTGAAAGCTCAGATAGGTTAGATTTTGTTCTCATTTCTTCAAAGGTGCAGTTAGGCATAGGAGTCATGCAATGTGTGCATAGACCAAGCTTGAATCTAGGGTGTGAAACCCAAGAAACTATTGAAGGACTGTTGTTGCAAGGAGTGCGCAGAGTCAAAGGTGTTCAACACTGGAATGTTTGAAGGTTTTCCGCAAGGAGTGCATGTAGGAGTTTTTTGAAAGACTCGAAGTCATGGAAACTCTAAGAGGGACTCGAACCTGTGAAGCCGTCGAAGGGAAGAGACGAATGGTCAAAATTCTTTGTAGAGAATTAGCGAAATCCTGCCAGCCATCTGATTTGATAGAGAAGCAAGGAGGTTAGGGTTGTTACCAGAGTTTTGAGCTCAGGAGATTTTCAGTCGTTGGATCCTCACCTAGTTACCCGTCAGTCGTAGGATCTAACAGGAGTTGCATGGGGGCTAAACTCTCATAGGCAGAGTGAAGGTCCCGAAAGGTGTTGGGATATCGGAACTTCAAAATTCAGGATATTGGAATTCTAGAGGACAGGAGATCGACTCACTTCATAGTGAAAACCCCGATCTTGATCTGGACTATCCATCTGTTGGGAGACGTGGCAGAGATCAAGCACCCATCGGTATTTTGGCTACCAGGGTTTTAAGTTGATAGGGAAACTGCGACATCGGGGAATCCCAAGTCGTGAAATCCATAGATTGAATCAGGATCGTCCATCAGGAGAGACAGGTGGTGACGATCAAGAGCCGTCGGCATTTCACATGTCAGATTTTCGAGGTTCAGGAGGACAGGAGGACATCATCATTTGACTTTGCGAAATTGCGAAAGATCGAGTGCTGTCCATCTTGAGGGGATGCGTGGCAACAAACTAGGAGTCTGGGGGAGGATCCCAAAAGGGAAGGGCATCTCGGCACTTCGGGACTCGGCAATTCGAGAGTCGAGAGACCTAGAGGTCAGGCGCTTGAGTCACGAAACCCCAAAAGGGACCGCGGTCATATAAGGGAAGGTCATGTGGACCAAAGGTATAGCCTAGGGGGGCAGTCGAAGTTAGAGCCGTTTTGGTATATCGGCATATCGGAGATCGAGGGATCGAGAAGGTTGAGGTTCTTGACAGTAGGGATCGCGAAATCCTGAAACCTGAAATTCTTGTCGAGAAGAGACCAGGTATGCACAGAAGCTATGACAGGGGAAAAGGGAGGACCTGTGAGTTGGGTTTTTAACAGAGATTCTAGTGAGGAATCAAAATAGCCACTTCAGTTTGAAGGTGAAGTTAGAACGATCTGTTAATATCGGGAGGTCAATGTAGAGGCTTTGTCGAGGCAAAGGTGACGTTTGCGTCAAACTTCCTTTGTTCTCCAGCTACAATTGCAAGGAGGCTTTGACCCCCTATGTTTTAGGGCTACAACCTGAGGGAATCTACAACTCCCTAATTCTCTGGCTACAACTAGAAGGATTTTACAACCCCCTATGCTCTCTGACTACAATCGGAAGGTGGCTACAACCACATTTCCTTTCCTCATCCTACCACCCTGAAATATAAGTGTCAAATGAAGAAACCACTGTCACACTGTCACTATAAGATATACCACTATAAACATGTACCAACCTATACCACTAACCTATATCCAACATGTACCACTGCCATGTAATCAACCTGTACCTTAAATGATCATGTACCAACCAAATGCAATAGATACACGACATGTTTGTTCTATAGCATGTATATGTACAAGCCCTATATATAATGCAGCTCGCATATGTATGTGACCTATATGTTCTACAACTTGCGTATGACTTCTGAAAAGTAGGGTTTTATCTCTTCTGAAATTTTTTAACCCTCTGCAACCTCTTTCACATCAACCTGCAGCCTATCACTGTGTCCAAACTGTAATTGTTCCCTGTGCATACATCCTCATACATATCCTTTACCCAAAGAATTTATATCTCTCTAGTCATGTGTCATACAAGTGTGTGTAATCATGAACAAGTATAATAACCCTCACATAAACTAGACACCAAACCCTTTCTAATATTTAACCTCTCAATACATCAACTAATTCACAAATACAAGCTCTCAACCATGTACCACAAAAACCCTTAACCATATGCCAAGAAATACAAGATGTGCCTCAACTCTAACAAAATGTATCAACAATAAACATTTATTATACCAACATTGTATTCATGTAGATATGACTTATAAAAAAAGTCCCATGCAGCCACTAATATCTCTAGGGAAAATCCTAAAACCCCCATAACCATTTCTCATGTATACAAGAAAATCCAACTACTCATAGAAATAAGACATACATTTTGAACCAGTAGATAGATTTGATGTACCTAATCACTATATACCTTCATGGGAGCTTGCTTTCGGAATCTAGAGACCTTGCATATTCATCTTCTTAAGTTTCTAAGGATTTTGTTTCATGTACGTGCTCTATTATACTGGTATCCCATGTACATACATGCCCTGCTCCACTGTATCCCACGTACACCTCAAAAACTAGGGTTTTTTCAGTATTTTTTGTAATTCTAAAACTTTCATCGTCAACCCTTCGTGCTACCTCAGACTTGCACAAATTCAGATATATCATTGAGTACCTACAATAAACCTTGCACAATAATAGATATTCAATGTGATCAATAGGTTCTAATAGGAGAGCCTTGCCCTCTTATTTATACTTCCATGTAGCTTCCTCAAGGGGTTACCTTCTAACCAACTTAACCCAATTTCCTTCTTTTAGGGCTAACCCACTTCTAACCACTTATCCACTTCTAGCCCACTTTGGTACAAATAGTAAATTCTCTACTTCTAGTTGCAAATAATTGATTTTTAGTTATTTTCTTATTGCAACAATTTAACCCATGATTAACTCCTAGTTTTACTCACTTGACTAGTCAACTTCCTCTAGGAGCTTCTAGAATAATTTTGACTTCTTTGACCTTCTAGATAACTCATGAGGGTTCTCCAACTTCACAAGGCCATAACTCTCTAAATGTGAGGAGTTATGTGGCATTCGACATATCACTAGAAATGGCATGACATGTATTATCCATCTAGAATAGCCTTACTTGCAACTATATTAAATTTTATACCATTATACATCAATCAAATTGAAGTCCCTTAACCATACTATTGGGGCTATCGTAATTTTCTACTGGACTTGCTTTAAGGGTTGACATTAATGACAACCAACCCAATTAATCAACAGTATGTACTTATATATGTTTAAACTATATCACTATTTTGAGTGTGATTGCAGGAGAAGGGATCTCTTGTCGAAGCAACAATAGTAGATCTAGAGAGATCTCAGATCCATCACATTCGGAGGAACAACACACTCCAAATTTGATTGTTTTCATATGCCTCCAGTTGTTATGGAATTATTGTGATTTTATGAACATCTAGTTGTATTTTGATCTATTGAAGTTATGATTATCATACTAACCTATGTTCAAAGTTAAAGTTAGAAACTAACTTTAATCAAAGTATTATATTGATTAAGGTTGAGATTTTAGATTTTGTTTGCATTATATTCTCTAACTTAAATTTCTATCAAGAAATCATATTGTGTTAAGTACATGGGACAGGTTGAAGAGAATACTTGTCATATTGAGTGAAGGAGACTTGGAATAAAATCAATAGCACTTGCTCTTGAAGATAAGACTCCAGGTTCCAGGTTTGAATGATTAAATTAATAAGTTTCCAATTTGCACATATCAAGTTTGATAATTGCTACATTACTAGTTGTGACAACAATCCTTGAAAGGTTCTATTACTGCTAGGTACAATGAATACTTGGCAGCATGTGAGTACTATTGATATAAATTATTATTGTACTTGTTTGCAAGATGAACTAACATCTCCTCTAGGAGATACTTCTTGTTTTTCTTCTAGGAAGGTCACCTTGGTAATAATATGATGATTACGATGAGATTGTCTTTTATCCTTGTTGACATAGATATGTTCTTATGAAAATGATATTATACTTTTTTCTCTTGTTGCTCTTGTCTCGGGCAGGTTATTTTATAAATTCCATGGAGGTTACCATGGAGATATCATTGTTTTTGTTTTCTTGTTCCAGGCAGGTTACCATGGAGGAATGATTGATCACAACACTAGAAGAATGTTGTTCCTATTTCTTATTATTGTATTTTTATTTTGTCTCTTGTTCCAGGAAGGTCACAAGAAATAGCTCTGAGAAGGAGATATTGTGATTATTGTTCTCATTCTTGTTTTTCATTATTATAAGAGTATTACTCTTGTTTATTGTTTTCCCCTTTGTTGTCCTTGTTTCGGGTAGGTCATAGGTGATAAATCTGAGGGAAGTTATAGAGGCAGTTGCAGGAGACAACATATTAGATGGTCTCTAGTTTGAAACATGGAGCAGACTATCCAGATAAGAAGTTTTATACATGACCATATACATCCATGTACCAAAGAAGAAGAAGACAAAGAAGGCTCCAAATATGACTGAACAAATCCCTCTAGTGTAGTTGATCACTCTTCAGATCATTGAGTAGAGTTAGTAGAGCCAAAAGGGCCTACCCAGAATCATTGCAGTAACCAGGAAGAGACCAGCATAGTCTCATGATACTTTGTAAGATGCAAATACATATAGCATTGAAGAGCCATATCATGAGGAGCAGATGGCTCCACCAGTGGTGAGGCAGGTGGCCCCACCAAGTACCATCTCAGAAGAAGCTAGAGTTCAAAGGGAGTCAGCCCTCACAATCCAGTAAGGAGGAGAAGCCTCCCTAGGACCATTCATAGAATAATTCAGAGAAAATCATCACATACAGAGGGAGTATATGGATTTGGAGTTTATAGAGACTCAGAGTGAGCCTGATCTTAGCAAGATTCAGTGGCTTAGAGACTTTCATTTAGAAAGTATTCCTCCTCAGATTCATATGGGAGAGAGAGACATATTCCATGAATGACAGACATGTGTCATGAGTTGAGGAGGCTAGATCAAAGCTTCAGGGGCTTCGAGGAGATATGAGACCTCCTGGGAAGATTCCCTAGTTTCAATGACAAAGGAGGAAGTCAATCATAAGGACTAGGATATGGATATTTTGCCTTGAGAACAGAAGGGAAGTCAGTAGTGACTTCCAAATTTATCTACAAGATCAAACATGTTGTTGATGGAAGCATAGATATGTACAAGACTGATTTGTGTCCAGAGGATTCTCCTAGGAAGAGGGAGAAGAGTATGACGAGACACTTGATCCAGTAGTCAGAAGAAGTATACATATAGAAGTGACAAGATACACGACAAGGATTATCATGTTTTCAGATCGAATAAATATTTGTATGGGCCTAAGAAGGCACCTAGGACATGATATTCCAGATCAGACAGTTCCCTGATGAGCTTGGGATTTACCAATAGTAAAGTAGATTCCAACCTTTACTACAATATTGTGGCTGGTGGCCCAGTGATATTATTGTTATATGTGGATGATTTGTTTCTAAAAGGAGACAAGAATCTCATCATTGAGAGTAAGAGGAAGCTTTTTGCGGAGTTCAAGATGAAATACCCAAGCATGATGAATTATTTCTTAGGTCTATAAGTGTGGCAGAAACCTGATGAGATTTTCCTGTGCGAAGGAAAATATGTTGTAGAGATTATGAAGAAATTTAGAATGACGGATTGTAAAGCCATGCTGACACCAAGGTAGATGAATCTAAATTTATTGAGTGATACATGTTCGGAGATAGTATATGTTACTATGTATGGCTAGATGATTGGTTCATTGATGTACTTGACGAACACGACGCCAAATATATGTTTTGCAGAGAAGACATCGAGTTAGTACATGGTTGATCCTAGACATGTTCACTTGATTGAGGAAAAACATGTGATGAGGTACATGAAGGGTACAATTGATTATGGACTCAGATATATATTGGATCATGAGATAAGACTGCAGGGCTACACAAATTCAGATTGGGAAGGTAGTGTCACATACCGGAAGAGTACATCCAGATGTTTCTTCAGTTTGGGATCATTTGTGATATCATGGCTCAGTAGGAAGAAAAATTGTGTGGCACTGAGTTTTGTAGAGGCAGAGTATGTAGGAACACGTTCAGCTTGTGGCGATGCAGTGTGGATTCGTAAGTTGATTAAAGGATTGTTTGATCTCGAGTTGGAGGTTACTTGTATTCTTTGTGAAAACCATAGTTGCATAAGGTTGTCAGAGAACCCAGTGTGCCATGACAGGTCCAAGTATATCAAGATCAAGTACCATTTTATCTGAGAGATGGTACAGAAGGGAGTAGTGAAGCTCAAGTATCTCCCTACCGGCAAATAGGTAGTAGATTTGTTGACTAAAAATTTTTCTAGAGTGAACTTCAAGTACTTCAGAGACTTCAGAGACAAGATTGGTGTGATCCAGAAGGAATTTTCCTCATGAGAGGTGTTGACGCTTAAAATCGTAATGATTAATACTACTCACAAATGATTGCTAAGCTCTATTATTTATTTATGATAATAATAATTAACTAGTAGGTGGGACCTCCTTGTAGACTAGAGGTGCTATGATGGATGTGTTACACTTATATGTTTGTTGTTGTTATAATGATGTATACACAGTCTTCTACAGTTTATGGTGCAAGTCATGGTTTTATTTATCATGGAAACATAAGATGGTTGGTCGAATGTGTTATTGCTAAATGGTTTTGATGGACAATTGTAACTTATGGCAGTACTATGTGTTGATTAAATGGGCTGGTCGTCATTGATGTCAACCCTTGAAGAAATTCCAATAGAGAATTCTGATAGCACAATCGTTTGGGTAATGGACCCAAGTTTTTTTTATGGATAATGGTATGAGTTTTGAGATATTTGCAGGTAAGACTATTCCAGATGGATAGTACATGTCATGCCATTTCCGATAGTATGTGGAATGTCACATAACTCCTCACAGTTAGAGAGTTATGTCCATGTGAGGTAGGAGAACCCTTGTGAGTCATCTAGAAGCCCCTAAAATTCAAAGTGTTTGCAAAAGAAATTATTTAAATAATAAAGTTAATGGAGAAATCCCTAAAATAAGGAAAGTGGAAAGCTACATGAAAGTATAAATAAGAGGCAAGTCTCTCTCATTTAAACACACTTGAACACATTGAATATATTTTCTTGTGTGAGGCTTATAGAAAGTACTCATTGATACATCTGAAGTTGTGAAACTCTGAAGTAGTACGAAGGGTTGACGGTGAAATTCTAGGAATTACAGTGAATACTAAAAAACCCTATTTTCTGAGGCATACACGGGCTCACAGTGTATTAGGGTGCGTACATACTAAGGCATACATGGGCTGACAGTGTATTAGGGTGTGTACGTACACGGGATGGCAGTGTATTATGGTGCGTACATGTTGGTAAATCCATGGAAACTTGAGAAGATGAAGATGCAGAGGTTCTATATTCTGAGATCAAGCTCCCAAGAAGGTCTACAGTGCTCAAATACATCAAATCTATCCATTGTTTCAAAATGTATGACTTATTTCTATGAATAGTTGGATTTTTATGTATGCATGACAAATGGTTCTGGAGATTTGAAGATTCTCCCTAGACAGACTAGTGGCTACATGGGATCTTTTGTATAAGTTAGATCTACAGAAATACAGTGTTGGTATATTTATCATTGATACTTCTTGTTGAGGAACATCTTGTATTTCTTAGCATATGGCTAAGGGTTTTTGTGGTATATGGTTGAGAGCTTGTATTGGTTGATGTATTGAGAGGCTGAATATTAGAAAGGGTTTGAAGTCTAGATCATGTGATGGTTATTATAAGTATTCATGATTACACACACTTTTGGAACATGACTAGAGAGACATGTGTATGAGGATGCATGCACAGGGTACATATACAGTATGGATGCAGTGACAGGCTATAGATCTATGTGAAAGAAGTTACACAAGGTCGAAAGTTTTTAGAGGAAATAAAACCCTATTTTTCAAAAGGCATACGCAAGTTGCATAACAGTTTGGTCACATACATATGTGGGATGCATAAAAAATAGGGTGCATACATATGCATGTTGCAGCACTACAGGTCGTGTACCTGTTTTATTTTGTTGATACATGTTCAGTTCAGGTACAGATTGATTACAGGAAATTTGTACATGTTGGCTATAAGTCAATGGTATAGATTGATACAGTTGTACAGTGGTATATCTCACAGTGATAGTGTGACAATGGTTCCATCATTCTAATTCTACTTCAGGGTGGTTGGATGGGGAAAGGATAGGTGGTTGTAGCCACCTTCCAGTTGTATCCAAAGAACATAGGGGGTTGTAGCCTCCTTCTGGTTGTAGCCAGAGAATTGGGGAGTTGGAGCTTCCTTCAGGTAGTAGCCTGAAAAACTAGGGGGTTGGAGCCTCCTTCCAGTTGCAGCTAGAAAGCAAAGGAACTTGGTGCTTCCAATGAATGTAATTATTTAAGAGATATAAGAAAAAACATTATGTGTTTTTCTCTCGCTTTTGCTTTCCATGTAAAAACACTGGTGTACTGTGCATGTGTGTGATTGCTCATTTGTTCATTGTTTATTTACTCTGTAACTATTGGATTATAATGCTACATTGATATAACACTTGCATTTTTGGTGAAAAGGGACATTATTTCTCTATTACTAACTCACCCCCCCTCTCAGTAATCCAACAGTATCGATTAAAGGTACATTTTTTTTACAGGTGTTATGTTTATGCATTAAACATTGATTATTTTCTTTCATATATGATCTTGTGCAAAAGATCATATGGAATCTTTTAAAACAAAAGGGAAGGAATTATATACAAACCTTAAGGTATATGGATTGATACAAAAGAAGGTGTATAACCTTGCTTCTATGCTTATGTGCTTTGATTAAAGGATCATTGTAAGGTATATATCCTAACATTATACATATGGTTGTTGTTAAATGTTTTTGACATGACTTGGGGTGGCACACTATGCAATGGATATGAAATTGAATATAGAAATGGAGATGTGTTTGAATTAATGGTTGATGTTATGGTAATGGGTTGGCTTTTACATTGAATTGAATAGGGCTGGGGGAGGAAGTGATGTGCACTTACTGCACGTCGCTCCAACAAACCTTGATCCCATAACCCTAGCCATAGTTGCATTTGGTTTTTTTGTCTCTGGTGGTAGTGGAAGCTCCGTAATTTATGGTTTTGAAAGGAAAAACATAGTCCAACTCTTCTCTCAAAGCCATTTTTCCAGGTATGGCTTCTTTACTTTCCATCCATGATGGTCCCTCTGTATTATGATTCGATTTTTTTGGCTCAGGGTTTCATGAGGTTTGTGTTTTTCTTAAGTTTTGATTGTGTATCAGTGTTGTGCATATGGTTTCTTCTGTGAATAATCTAAACTGTTGTCATTTTAAAATAAAAGAATGGATTTTATTGCGTGGATAGCTTGTGCATTGGTTTTTTTTAATGTAAAACATGTCAGTCAACTTGGGGTTTTACTCTGGTTCTCTGTGGAAAATTATGACAATGGTGTAACAATTTCTGATTTTTTATTGCATCGGTTATTACCACCAGTCTGGGTATTATTTGTTGTCACTCCTTTCCTCTTGGTGGTCATTATGTTTCATTCTTCTGGGTTGTAATGCAGACTATTGAGAGTTGCATTGTTTGTTTAGCCGAGCCCTGAGCTATCATTTGTTATGGCATGTTGGGCCCTTCATTTTTGGGAAGGAATTGCACAAGTTTTGATTAAGCATGAGTCGCACAAACTTCATCAAAGGCTGGAACAAAGAATAACAGAAAGAAGTTGTGGAAGCCAGTGCAACACCAACTAAGAAACAAACAGTTGCAATGGAACAAGGAAGTGAGCAAGCCGATAAGGAAGACATAACCCAGCTATATATAGGATTGAATATAATTGTAAAAGGGTTCGTTCATTCAGTTTTTGGGTTGATTAGGGTCAAGTTGAGTCGGGTTGATCAAGAGTCACCCATAGTTGGGAGTAACTGTTGGTAACTATTGTGAGTCGAGATCAGATAGGTTTTGATCCTGTGAGGAATGAGACCTTCAAGTTGGGAATTAGAGCTCTATGGCAGGGGCCTAGAGTCAAGAGTCTATACTGGGAATTTCTATGTAATTATGAGTCTATAATGCAAGAAAGATCTCTGAGATAATATGATGAAGGACTAAATTTTCAAATATGAGGCATCTTTGTATGTTTACTTGTGTATTATAGTGTTTCTTTATAGCTTATGAGTTCTATTAGATGGCTCTATGTTTAATTGTTGCTCGCAACGTAAATAGGTTTGGTTCTTGCATTTAGATGTTCCATCTCTGATAACGTCAGTTGCAAAAGAACATGAGTTAGTTCCAAATGCTCTATGGATCTTCTTTATTCTTCTTACTACCCTTCCCTATCTATTTGTTTCAGCCGTGCTTCGGGTGAGACTTGTTCTCTTCGAAGGAGATGAAAATTTCAACACTCTAGACTACACGGTGCCTTTTGTTGGTAACTTGAGAAGGACCCTGTTCTGATCAAATTCGCACCAACAAAATGGTTCCGTTGTCGAGACCTGCATTAAAAAGGAACCTGTAAGGAGAATGTTTCCATCGATCCATAGATCTGGCATCGATTGATGGTGGAAAGAAACTATGACACTTTCATATGGAAAGAAGCAGAGTTGAGGAGAAGGTCGGTGGAAATAACTCATGAAGAAATACATTACTCAGAAAGATCAAGCGACCAGTACGCGATTTTCTGGGTTAAATTCCTAGAAGAATTTTTCCACTAAATAAAAAGACTCCAAGAATCTCCAGAGTTCCAACGACAGGACAAGAAGATCTATGCATGGGATACCGAAAAGTTAGCAGCACTCCAGAGGTTGGATTGCCTAGTTACACGAGCTGTGGATTTTTGGGTTAGCACCACACTAGAGGGATACATAATTGAATTTGTAGCTGAGAACCACCAGTCCTTCTCATGGGCAGAGGAAATTTTCAAGAAAGACGCAAGGGGAATATTGTGGATTAAGGTTTTCTTGGTGAAAGAGGGGATGTTGATCATGGCCCCAACTGTAATGGCAACGTAAACACCCTCGCTTGGGCTAGGGTGAGAAGGGGTGAGATTCATGGAATGAGAGAAGGGAAGAGTTCTTTGATAAATGGGGGGGGGGGCAGCAAGAAATGGACTCAAGAGATGAGTGAGCTGTGAAGAGAGCCGCCATAGTTGAGAAGTGGTAGCACAGCAAGATCAAGAAAGTAGTAAGATAGTCTGAAAAGTTGAGGAAAGAAAGCAGATCAAGTGAAGTAGAGGAAAGACAGATGGAAGAATTGTAGAAGATGAGAAGACATGAATGACTGGACAATCAAAGATTGAATGAGAGAGAAGTGCAAAGAGGAAGAAGTCCCCAGGAGGTGGGACAAGAAAAGGAATGTGCAGACGTAAGAGAGGAAGAAGCTGGCATGAATCTTGGAGAAGAAAGAGAAGATTCAACCCCGATAACAGGAGAGATCGGGAATTTGGATGAAGAAATCATCCTAGAGGAAGAAAATGAGACCCCCCAGATCAAAGAAAACTGCCTCGAAGCCAATGGTTCCAGCCCCGAATCACCCACACCCCGAGCGTCTTCTGTCCAAGCAGTAAGTTTGATACTACTTTATCATGCTAGTTCTATTCCAATTCAAGTAATTAGTCAGTTGCAACTAGGAAGTGCGAGGACGGGGAGGATATTGGGATCCCCTGGTAGATCGCAAGAAGGACCATTAGGATTTATACTAATAAGAACAACAAGATCAACAATGGTTTGTCATGCAGAAGGTTCAATTGCTCGGTACCGAGAATGTTGGGGTAAGGGAGATGAAGACGTTGAACAACATTGGTTATTGTGCGAAGCCATCTGGAGGTCCAGAGGGACACCGGATGCGAACAAGATGGTCAAGTTCCAGATGACCTTGAGAGGTCGTGCTCTCAAGTGGTATATGAAGATCATTGAACCAAGAGTATCAGGGACGTAAGGTCAAGTGTTCACACTTACCCAAGTTTGGATGAGGTTTAAAGCAGAATTTAAACTACCTCAGTCAGAACAACATGCTTTGTCTGAGTTGCGTGAGATTCAGCAGCGGGAAGGTGAATTAGCCTGGGAATATAGCCAGAAGTTTAAAGATGCCATAGGGAGGTTGGCACACCCAATCCACGAAGAACATCAAAGGGAGTGGTACATTCAAGGGTTTCTACCTCTAACTCAAATTTTGCTAACACAACAACAGATAGCCACGTTAACAGACACCTCGAAACAATCGATGAAGATTGAAGTCATGGTGGGACACCCTGGGAGCTTGAGAGTGACCAGACCCCCAGTGGATGTGAATATGGCGCAACTACAAGGGTAGATATTGGCACTTAGAGAAAATATCCAGGAGCTGACGATACCCAGACTGGGACGGCCATAGGTTTGGTGCACTGGATGTTATACAGAAGGACATTTGGCAAAGGAATGTCCACATCTAAGGGAAATGGTACCTCCTCAGAATCTGATAGTAACCCCAAAAGGACCCATGGGAGGAGTTGTGCAAGTTTTGATGAACTTACCATTCCATAACCCCACCCTGTATCATGCTTTCCCAAGAGGCCAAGCAGCACCAACAACCGAATACTGTGAAATCTGTCGAATCCATGGGAATGGGCCAAGACAGTGCCCCATCATGCAGAAATATTTGACAGTACCAAACAGATTCCAGTGTGAGTTCTGTGCATCTACCATGCATACTACCAATCAATGTAGAGCATTGGACACACTTGCAGACAAGTTGGACCGAACAACATTTAGGGTGAATGAAAACCCTCAGGGACTAAGAAGAGGTTGAGGAGGTGGAGCCAAAGGAGACTTCAGAGGAGGAAGAATTGGCAGAAGAGGACCAAGTAGGTGTTATAACTGTGATGAACAAGGTCACTTGGCTAGAGACTATCCTCATCCAAGGTGACCATGGTGCTCTCATTTCATAACCAATGGGCATGCAACTGAAGATTGCCCATAGTTAATTCAAAAATGGGAAGACAAAGAATGACAAAGAGGAACTAACCTTATCAGCTTAGAAATCAAGAGATTCATTAAGGGACAACTGCCCAACATTAATATCGTTACTCGAGGAGGAGTGAAGATAGGAGTTGATGTTGATAATCTACCTCAAATCCAGGAATCAACACCTAAAGGAGACATGCATGACCCTTTGAAATAGAAGCTATTCTTTAAAGATGCCATAGAAATATTTCAGAGTATTCCTAGCCTTGAGACACAAGAGAAACCCGCCTGCACAGTCTATTGTTTACCCTAAGGTGGCACAAGTCGTTGCTTTACCCCTTGCACCCAGAAACCCTGTAACCCTACCAAGACAGCATGAGCAACCCCAGAACGTAGTTGAACTTTGGTTTCAGTTATTCTCTAACATTATAGGGAATGATCAACTAACAGAAAGGTTGTGCAATGCTTTGTACCTATTCTTAGGGAATGAAGAAACCTCAGAAGCAAGAATACGGTCTAATCTTCCTGACAAAAATACTCAGAGAGTGCAACAAAGAAAAGTACGAACTGGGAAGGAGTTTAGATTAGTGGCCCATTTAGATGAATATGAAATTAGGGATGTTATGTTGGACCTCGGGTTAGATGTGAACATTATGCCCAAGAAGACCTGGGAAGCCTTAGGAAAACTGAGACTAACATATTCCCCAATTCAATTAAGAATGGGAAACCAATACTGTATCTTCCCCATAGGAAGACTGGAGAACATGGAAATCAATGTAGCAGGAGTAAAAACAATAGCTAAATTTGAAGTTATTGAGATCATGGGAGATAAGGACCCCTACCCTGCACTACTTGGCATCGATTGGGCTTACGAAAATTATGCAGTAATTGACTTAAATAATGACACCATGACTTTTGAGGTAGTTCAACCCTTGGATCCATATGTAGGACCTAGGTACACAGAACCAACAGACAATAATATGGAGGGAGAACATCTAGACCATTTATACACTGTAATAGCTGGGACAAGAAATGATTATGTAAACCCTACAGTCGATGGATCAGTAAGTTGGAGAAGTATACAGCCAGCAGACGAAGATTCAGAATTGGCTTTTGATAGTTGGAAACAAGGCTCGTACGAACGTTTCTCAAGAAGATGTGCAACTATCAGAATGACCAAATGGGTTGGGACCGAAGTTAGAGAACACCCAGTATACAATGGCACCGTAGATCTAGACAATTTTTTGCAAAACATGGAAAGAATGTGAGAGAAGATCAAAGAATATCGGTACTAGATATAGCTTTTCTAAACACCCCCGCCAGATGGTGGGACACTTATAAAGTTGTACTCAGAACTTAGGATGAGGTCAAGCAAGCTATCAAGTACAGGTTTCAGAATAAGGAGCAGTTAGGATCAGGGACGCAAACAGATCTCCAAGTTGCACAGTGTTTCAATGGAGAATCGGATCCAAGGATACATATTGAACAGTGCGCGACACAGTGGCAGGTTGCGGAGATACCCCCTCACTTCTGGCCTCGAGTATTTCCCCACTATCTAGGCCCAATCTCGAAAGCTTGGTTTATGCATGAATAAACCAGAAGATAGACCAACAATTAGCAAATGTTGGCAGTTCAATTGTTCAAGCACTTCTCATTTACAAGTAAGTACCTTGAGCTTGAAGTAGTCTTGCAACATATTAAAGCATTTCTTTTTATAGATAATGGTAAACAAAAATCAAGCTTAGCGGTATGTGCCAGACATAGCCAAAAACTTCAGACTAAACTCCACATACCCTTGACTGAGAAACCCATGAAATGCTATCATATTAGCAAAGACTCAGAAAACCCAGATGACTTAGAAGCCCTAAGAAACTTATCCATCAAAGAGATAGAGAGCAGAGAAATTCAAAACACCATACCCAGTCAGACTGATAGCTCCTACAATCACCCATTAAAATTGCACAAAATCAACATAAGGACCATAGAGAAACCCAAGATGGCCATGGTGGAAAACTATTGGGATGAGCAAACCATTCAATAAATAGAGAGTTTGTTGAGGGAATATGAGGATTTGTTCCCAAAGACTTTCTTAGAGTTAAAAGGAATCAAAGGAGACATGGGAGAAATGAAAATTAAATTGAAACTATGATCTAATCCTGTCAGACATAGACCATATCATCTTAACCCAAGAGTAAAAGAGAAGGTCAAGAAAGATATAGACAAGATGTTCGAAGAAGGTCTCATTTTTGTAGTGGAAGAAGTAGAGTGGGTTAGCCCGATAGTTATTCAAAGAAAGAAAGACAGAGAGGATATTAGAGTCTGAGTAGACTACTGAAGTCTCAACATTGCCTATCTACATGACCCCTTCCCAACACCATTTATAGATGAGGTGCTAGAATAGGTTGTGGGGCAGGAAGCATACTCATTTACAAATGGATTTTCGGAATACAATCAATTCGGGATCATTGAAGAGGACAAAAAGAAAACCACTTTCATAACAAAATGGGGATCCTTTGCATATAATGTGATGTTATTTGGGTTAAAGAAGGCCCCTGCAGTTTTCTCCAAGATTGTGATAGCAACCTTTAGAGAGTTCATTCACAAATTTATAGAAGTCTACATGGATGATTGGACGATATATAGCCTTGTTAAGGAACATGTAGCACTACTAAGGCTAATGTTTGACAGATGCAGAGAGCTGCAAATCTCATTAAATCTCAGGAAGTGTATCTTCTGTGTGCCACATGGAAATTTGTTAGGCCACATAGTCTGTTGAGAAGGTGTATTGGTAGACCCAACCAAACTTGCAGTCATTGTGAATATGACACCACCTACGAGTGCCAAACAGTTGCACTCCACGCTGGGACACACAGACTACTATCACAGGTTCATCTGCAGATATGCCAACATTACTGCACCTCTGGAAAACCTCCTGGAAAATGACGAAACGTTCCAATGGACCCCGAAATGTGATAAATAATTTGAGACGCTCAAGGAGAAACTTTTCATAGCACCGATTATGATATTTCCAAACTAGGAGAAGGAATTTCATGTCCATGTAGATGCTTCAGGAATTGCCTTAGGATCCATCTTGACACAACCTAGAGACGGAGCTATGGATCATCCTATATATTTTGCGAGTCAGAAGTTGTCGCAAGCAGAGCACAACTACATGACGACAGATAGGGAGGGATTAGCAATGATTTATGCTTTACATAAATTTAGACATTATCTGTTAGGATCTCATTTCAAATTCTTTACTGATCACTCTACATTAAAGTATTTAGTTAACAAACTAGTGTTAGAAGGAAGAATTTGTAGATGGTTGTTGTTATTTTAGGAATTTTTCTTTGAAGTTATCATCAAGCCGGGAAGATGCAAT
The DNA here is from genome assembly GCA_009831015.1 of Picea engelmannii. NCBI lineage: Eukaryota > Viridiplantae > Streptophyta > Pinopsida > Pinales > Pinaceae > Picea > Picea engelmannii. The sequence continues at coordinate 21,101 of ML777983.1, forward strand.
GTAGGACCTGATCTCCTATCCATATTAGAGTCAAGCGAAAGTGGTGGAGCAGTAGATGCTCAGCTCCCAGATGCAAACTTATTCAGAATTGAAGCCATACCAAAGTGTCTGGAAGTCATAGTAGTCTTTCTAAGTACAGGAGGTTGTCCGGAAACATATTCTGCAACTCAAAAACGCCACATGGTTGTTAGAGCAACCGATTACCAGTTGATAGCTCATCCTCAGATGATGTGTCCTAGATCACGAATGGTAGGATATACTCTCAGAATGCCATAGCGATGTTGCAGGAAGCCATGTAGGAGCAAAGTCTATGGCACAGAAAGTTTTACAGGCAGGACTTTGGTGGGAAACACTCTTTAAGGATGTGAAAGTATATGCTAGATCATGTGATGTTTGTCAATGAGTGGGCAAGCCATCATGCCACGATGAACTGCCACTACAACCAGTTAGAGCTCTACAAGCATTTGAGAAATGGGTAGTTGACTTCATTGGACCAATCATTCCCATAGCCAAGCATTCAAAATCAAGGTACATCATTACCGCGACTGACTACCTTACCCATTGGGCAAAAGCAACAATTGTACAGGACTGTTCGACAGACACTACTGCCGGGTTCATTTTTAAAAGTATCATTACTCGATTCAGATGTCCCAGGAGCCTAACCATCGACCAGGGAGCTCATTTCATTAGTAGCACTATAGCAACACTTAGAGAAAAATTTTTTATCCAACATCACAAGAGCAGCCCATACCACCTACAGGCCAATGGAACAGTAGAATCCTTCAACAAGATTTTGGAAAGGGGACTAACAAAGGTCTGTTACACAAACCGGGAGGACTAGGATGACAGAGTTCCATCCGTACTATGGGATTACAGGAAAACCACAGAGAAACTCCATAGGTACACACTGTTCTAGTTAGTTTATGGGAGAGAAGAAGTGGTGCCAACAGAGTTCATCACTCCAAGTTTGTATATTGCACAAGTCACACACATGACAGAAGAGGAATACATTACACAAAGACTTGCGGAACTACAAGAACTCGAGGAAACCAGGTTCTTAGCAGAATTCCATCAGTCAGTTGAGAAAGCAAGACAAAAATCCTAGCATGACAGGCACATTAAGACCAAGGTATTTACGCAAGGAGACAAGGTGCTACTCTATGATAGCCAGTACTAGAAGCACCTTGGAAAGATGTGCATGCACTAGTTGGGACCATTCATCATTGCAGAGATCTAACCCTCAAGAGCAGTCAAACTCACGCAACTGGATGGTGTGTTGTGACCAGGATGGGTGAATGGCGCTCACTTGAAGCCCTACCTGTCTCAAAATTGAATGAGAAGGACAGTCGCTCCAACCTGACGGAGCTTGTACAATAGTTAGATTTGAGTTTCGTTTTCTATCCAAAATTTTGTAAATTCAGTTAATAATGTCCATGTGTGCAGTGTTGCACCATAACACATAGTTCATTTCTTATGTTTAAGTGTTGGTTGATACAAAACTGACGAATCAATAATATAGGACCTGAAGCGTAAGAGAGTTTCTTAATGACAACCATTAACGATGATGGGGACAACCTATGTGGTCAGAGGGGGGATGAATCTAAATATGATCTAAGTCCATGTGCCACACAAACCCAGTCTAGTCACAACCTTTATTTCCATTACGACAACTCGACTATCGCCCGTTAAGTCATAAAGCCATAGTAGGCCAAAATGCCATCGAAGTTCGTATTGAGACACCCACCCGTCAAACAGAAAGGCCTAAATGCGGCCACGTCCCTATTCAACTCAAATAAGTAAATACCGAGATCGTCCAATAGGATATACCTTGATTAAATTGTCCTGTTGGAGAACTCAACCCAGTTGTACCCATACCTTCATGATGAGTAACAGTTATTTCTAAAACTTACACGTTAAGCCAAGTATAAGGCTCTCAGAACTCAGCCAATAATGTGTTGTTTCTAAAAAGAGCATAGCCATTTCTGAAATCAGCCGTGTGAACCATTTGGTACCATTATAAAATCTGAAGACTTCACCCTACTTCTTACCCCCCATAGAAGTGCGAATGCCGAGAGCCACAGCTAGTCGAAGCACCATGACTAAAGAAGTAGTACCAATTGAGATCCACGACCCCCGGGTCGAGATCATAGGTGACCTCAAAGGGAAGGTAAAGCAGGTTAAGCTACTCCACCTTGACCTCAAATATTCAGCCTGATTCCCACAAATGCATCCAGACGTCTTTTGGGAGTTAGCTCCGGATGGAACCAGAGATATGCACTTTATACCGAAAAAGGAGTTCATCAACCTATTTAACTCCACCATCATGAACTTGAGAGACTTACTAGTCTTTGGCACCACAGGCGAAATTGCACGCTGCACAAAATTTTTGATAAGCAGAGTGCATGACAGAAGTCTATGGTTGGATAAGCGATATCCAATTGATGCAGAAGATATTCAACAACTTACTAGACTATCCTTCGAAGGAGAGGATGTGTCGAAGGGATTTCAAGGCCCCGACAAGAATGGGAAGAAGAAAGGCGAGTCTAGCCTATATGAGAAGTTCAACAAAAAGCGAGGAGGATTCACATCATTCATTGAACCAATACTACCTGAAACAGTCCAGACTAGCTACTACATCATAGCTAGCAAGGTTATGAGGTCCTTTTATAAGGGAGAATGCACATTAGATGCACTATTAGTCATCGGCTTTTGCTCATAGGGAGTAGTGTTCAACTGGTGTAGTTTCCTGGTGGAGTAACTACTATTAGCTTGTGAGGAGGCACGGGAGAAGGGAGGCACCTTTACCTATGGATACCTACTTGTGGCATTTGCAATGCTCAAATGGAAGTCACCCATGGGTAGACAACCGAAAATAAAAGATAAAGGGCACCTGGAGAATATGTTTGAGCCATGGTAGTCCAGACTAGACTCGTAGAACACAGCACTCAACAACACAACATTTTCCAAATGGTATAATGCTTTGATAGACACAACACAGAGGCCGCGCATCCCACAGGAGCTCCTGCATAGTAACACAAGGAATATCTCCTTTAGCATGAATCAACACAACACATGCGTCTGACCAAGGAATGCTAGCTGGGAACATTTCCACACATGGCTGCTACCATTCTATTTGGATGAGGAATCTTTCGATAAGGAAGTCATGTCATGGCCAGTAGTTAAACACGGCCCACGTAAATCAGGAATGCACTACATTTTTCCTGCCGAGCTGCTCAAGAAAAAATACAAGGAGGGGAGGGACCGAGCTTAGGCCCTGAGCAAAAGAATCTAGATGCTCCAGTCCAAATAGAATCTGAGGAAGAAGAATAGATCCAGCAGTTAGAGCAGAGGAAAAGATCGCCCCCCCTGTCATCTTCCAGATGATGATGTATTGTCAGGTGTGCAGGTCAATCAGTTCTTGGGTGTTGTGCTTGGTACTGAACCACTAGTGAAGAGAATCAGAACTGGGGTCTTGCTCAACAAACCCCTGAACCCACAACCCCTTGCATCTATCACGCCATGACTAGAGCCACCCCTATCATCGACATGGATGATTTTAGGGTCTAAATTTCACTCATGGGCTAATTTTCCATGGTTTTTCCCAAAAAGAGATTCGTTATTTTAAAAATGATTCTCCCAAATTCTATAGGATAAAATTATTTTAGCTTAAAAATCGCCAAAATTTTATACAAACTATATAAAATCCTTAGAAATTTGAATATTTATAAAAAAATATCGCCAAACATTTTATAGTTGGCATATGAAGGATTAGTAAGATTCACCAAGGTTTCTACATTTTAAAATAAATTCCCATCCTTAAAATCATCCCTGATCATCGATATTCAAGATGAACTGGAGCCTGAAACACTTCTGTCCACATTCATCATTAAGGACCCTCCACCACCACTCCAACTCTCAAACCTCCTCATTGCCACTCCACATCAGACCACAAACCCATAACCGATGTAGCTCGATCACCCAGAGATAGAGGAGCGACAACTCCCAGAAATACCCCAAGAGTCACCCAAGCCATGATCTAAAGTTTCTGGTCCCGACCCTAAAGCCTCAGAGCCCATCATAGAGCTAAATGATTTGAATCCAGACACCCAGTAACACCAGCCTAAGTCTACAACACCAGGAACAGATGCCCGAACTAGGGAGGAGCTAGAACTAGACAACAACCAGCAACGCACCTCAGCAACCAAGGGTGAGGATGTACAAGATATCATGGTGCATGAAGCAGAAGTACTAGAACAGTCAGAGATACCATATGGGCACACCGAACCAGAATAAGAAGCTGAGCAGGATATGACAACCATGCGAGTACAAATGGACCAGGTTCTGTAGAACCCTCAGTAATGTGCCGAATTAATGCAACTTTTCATACCCAAAACAAAGGTTTGGACTCTTTTGCCCGCAGAGCTAAGGCTGAGGATCGCACCAGCGCCATCGACAAAGGAGGAGGTCAAAACTCGTTCGGATCACTCAACGACCAGCGGACTCCCTCTATAGACGAGAGAACCCACTGATGCATCTCCTTCAGCTATAGACCTGGTATAGTGGACAACATCAAAATTGTTTGGGCTAATCATAGCCTCAATAAACCAACTAGAGCAATGGCTCCAGGAAGCCGAGCTTGCCAAGAAAGAACAGTGGAAAAATGTAATAGAATCCTATCCCTGCGCAAACTTGAAAAAGTGCAGTAAAAACTTACTGAAGCCTACCCAGAGATCTGGAAGGTTGCACCTGATCTACCTGAAGCGAGTGAGATAAGTGAGTCAGAGCAATAGATCGAGCTGTTAAAAGAAGCATGGACACAGCTCTCTACCCACACTAAGAAAATAAAAGTGAAGCTACAACAATCCCAACAAGAAGCATAACAATAGCCTTGGCAGCTATAGGAATAGATGCAGAAGATAATACTACAAGGTAATAATTCCCAAGCAGCACTGCACAAGCACATAATGGACTGCACCAAAATCTTTAGGGGAGTCAGCAACTGGATGGGCATCATCACTCGATGGAATCAAGTCTTGGAGGAAGTGCACACAAAGATCCAGGTGTTGAATGAAGAAGTTGCGGAAAGAATGGACCTTATGGAACAACAACAAAAGTTCGACCAAATTCAATAGGCCGACAATGAGTTGAATACACTCTACGAGGCACAATTCGTAGCCAAGAAAGAGCTGCACGAATTTCGACCAGTTATTCAGACAACCTACATGCAAATGCATCAGGTTGACTCAACAACATATTTCGAGTGGAACTCGTTGGTTTCGTCCAAGCCAAAGGAGTACAGAAAAGAGACAACACAATAGTTTATTGCAAAGGCATCACTCCTCGCCCGGAAATGGCGGGACAAAGTTGAAATCTTTCAAGGATTAAAGCACTGAGCCTTAGAGTTGGTACTAGAATTGGGCCCTTCATTTGAGAAGGTAAAGGAAGAAAAGGAACAAACAGAAGAGATCAAAGAAGAAGAAGAGTCAGACAAGGGAAAACAACAGTTTCTCCTAGAGAAGGTTTGTGGTTGATTTGTTGAAGACAAGTGGAAAATATGGATTTTGATTTATGTGTTTATGGTTGATCGGTTGAAGACAATGGACTGCAGAAATTTTTGGACAACAAACTATTTTTTGGGATAATGTGGTTATTTAATCCATGTTTTAAAGTTCAGTTTTTTACTTCTTGTCAGAGTCCTTTTGTATGGTTTTCATCGGGGATATCTAAGTTTGAACTTGGTCCATGCCCTCACAAGGATTTTGTAAAGAGAAAGATACTTTTGATTTTTTGGAATGAAATAAAGTGATTGCTATTTTGTCTCTTTTGTGTGTATCTGTGACTTGGTTACTTTTTATTTTGATCTCCACATTTACTTTCTGCAATCTATATGTTTTCATAAAATTATATAAAAATTTCATATTTTGCAACATTCTTTTCATTTAAAAAATCATCCTAAGCCCTTGTAATTAATACTTGTGGATTGGGAAATACCTTTTGAGGCTATAAAACATAGGGTGATATTCCCAACTATCTTTCCTTAGCCAGGAGGGATTCGAAAATTCTTGAGTAAGATCATTTATATATTTCCCTCAACATTTATTTGGCAACCATATTGGGGAGATCTTCCATATCTCTCTGGTTGATTGTATGCTTGATTATCATTGAATATATTTATATTTATGGTTTTGATTCTTTGATGGTTTTCTTTTCTTCAGGACAACATCAATTACAAGGAAGCCCAATATTGAGCTCATTCTTAAAGATCATACTAGCATTGCTTTAACCTTATTCAATACCATCTTAGAAACTGCTAACACCCTGGCTGAGCTTGAACGCTCATGGGTAGTGCTTGAACAAGGCATAAGTGTCCAAGAACGTTGGGAATCCAGGCAAAGAAAGCTTAGGAATCAACCATAGATTTATTTTTCCGAAACTTTTGATCTTCCTTTCACATCCTTAAACCCACGCAGCTCTAGGAGAAGATGAGGTTTATCACCTGAGATCAACCCTATTGCTGAAATAGGAAGAAGAAACATTGTTTTGTCAAGCCAACAAGGTACTCTAAGGAGAACCTTGTATGATTCAGTCAGTTTGTCTTTCTCTCCCTTACCTATCGTTCACAAGATGGCATCTAGTAGTGGCTTTGGTGGCACTGGAGGTGCCTCTTCATCTCAACCTTCAGCCTCTTCAGTGATTGGTAGCTTGTATAGTCATCAAGTCCCTATCCAATCTACCACCAATCCCACTAAGGTCATAAACAAGTATGGTCTCTTTCAATTTGAAGAAGATGATACTAGTACTCTTTGGTATGTTTCCTCTCCTCTTAATCCAGCACCTGCTACTCATCCACTTCCAAAATTCAAAGAGCATCTCCCTAGGTTTTCAGGAAATAACACGGTCACTACAAATGAACACTTGGTGGAATTTTCTAATTCCTGTCACAACATAGGAGCCAATGACAATGACACTTGTATGTGCTTATTTGTTAATTCCCTTGAAGGGAAAGTAGCGGCCGATTTCTTTGATATTCCTCCCAAGATTCTTTCCACTTGGGAGGAATAAGTTTATTGGTTCAAATCTACTTATGGGTAGTCTAAGAGCCCAGTCAAGCAGTTACGGGAGTATAATAACATTGCTTATAAAGACGGTGAGACTATCAAGTCTTTCAACTTACGTTTCACCAAGTTATATAACAAAATTACTGAACTTATTCGCCCTCATAACCAAGCCTCTTTTATGCATTACTACAATGCTCTACCCTCCCCCTACCGTCATAGGCTTGAAGAAAAATCCATTGACAATCTTGGTTCTGCTCTGCATACTTGTCAAGAGTATGAAGAACAACTTGAGAGAACGGGTCTTCCCTAGGGAGACTTAGTTAAAAAAATGGACATGTCCTCCCTATTACATCTTGTACAATACATGAATAATCGAATGATAGTGTATGAGAAAAAGAGAAATATTGATGTAGGAGCATCTCCCACAGAAAGCGAGCCAGCACGGAATGCAAGTGAATAGCTGGACAAAACCAGCACAAGTTTTGAAATTGTCTCGAAGATAATGCACCAACCTTAAATGTGATATTAAAGAGAGGCGTACTCTTATATTGTAATCAGACCTTGAGTGTCCCTCTCTCGTCTGAAGTAGATAGAGGCATTTATGTTGAGATGAAATAGGTAGATAGAATCTAATATTAGATTAGACAGTTTTAGAAAGAAAGAGGGAAACGGGATATAGACACCTCATTGTGCATTTTTGTATTATTATTGAAGAAGGAAGAGCATAGGAGAGAAGCAGAGAGCTGTGGAAGAACACTCATGTACAGAGTTTGAATTAATAGAAGAATTTGATTCAAATCCATGGTTTTGTATTTGTTTTATGTGTATGTATACTGAATGTTATGCTCATGAGTATTTACTTCCTGTTATGCATTTGCTTTACATGCTATGTATGAATGATTTCTTGCTGAGTGTTTGAAATCTGAGAAAGGAAGTAGAAGAAATGAGTTTCAATTGTTTCTCTATCTGAGCAAGGATTCCTGCAAGGAGTGCAGTTGAAGTCATCCACAAGGAGTGCGTTGGCAGAAGGCTCAGATAGTTTAACTCTTGTTCTCATTCACCCAGAAGTGAAATTGGGTTATAGGAGCCGTGCAAGGAGTGCGCAGGCTAAGGAAAGTCTCAGTTGTGAATCTGAGCGGAGCATTGAAGGACTGTTGCTGCAGGAGTGTGCAGACTCGAAAGAACTCAACACTTGGAAGTCACTACTACATATTGTAAAAATTCCGACGTTTTATTTGCGGCGTTATGGACAAAATTGTCCATATTGTTGCAAAATAGAGGAAATTTATAAAAAAAAAAGTTCATGTTGCCCGATAACGTCGCAATTGCCACGTTAACATCGGTCTTGCCACGTTAACGTCGCTCTTGCCACGTTTTCCACTGGAATGTCGCTCTTGCCACGTTTTCCACTAGAATGTCACTCTTGCCACGTTTGTGAAAATGTATGTCGCAATTGCCACATTAACGTCGGTCTTGCCACATTAACGTCACTCTTGCCACGTTTTCCACTGGAACGTTGCTCTTGCCATGTTTTCCACTAGAACGTCACTCTTGCCACGTTCGTGAAGATGTATGTCGCAATTGCCACGTTAACGTCGCTCTTTCCACGTTTTCCACTGGAACGTCGCTCTTGCCACGTTTATGAAGATGTATGTCGCAATTGCGACGTTTGTGAAGATGTATGTCGCAATTGCGATGTGTTGGAAACTAGGTTTTCCCCTCCAACGGTCACCTTAGTATGTTCACCAAGTCAAAATACCAACGGTCACTTAGGAATTTTTTACGTCGGAATTGCGACGTTACAAAATCTATAAATATGTTGCATTTAACGGATGTTGCGACA
>ML777983.1:30101-68812 GCA_009831015.1 Picea engelmannii
TCTTTCACTCTCTTCCCGTCGCTATTGCCACGTCCAAGACGTCTCTCTTTCCACCTCCAAGATTGTCGCTCCCATAGCAACCACGTCGGAGCTAGTAACTCCTGGCCGTCGCTGTTGCCACTTGATGGACGTCGTTCTTGCGACGTTCAAGAGTGTCGCTCCCATAGCAACCACGTCGGAGCTAATACCTCCTTCCGTTGGTCTTGCCACCTTTGAAGCGTCTCTCTTGCCACGTCTGAAACGTCTCACTTGCCACGTTTGCAATGTCGCACTTGCGACGTTTGAAACATCGGTCTTGCCACGTTTGCAACGTCTCTCTTGCCACGTTTGCAACTCTCTCTTGCCACGTTTGAAACGTCGCTCTTGCCACGTTTGCAACGTCTCTCTTGCCACGTTTGCAACGTCTCTCTTGCGACGTTTGAAGCATCGGTCTTGCCACGTTTGAAACGTCTCTCTTGCCACGTTTGCAACGTATCTCTTGCGATGTTTGAAACGTCGGTCTTGCCACGTTTGAAACGTCTCTCTTGCCACATTTCCAACGTCTCTCTTGCGACGTTTGCAACGTCTCTCTTGCCACGTTTGAAACGTCGCAATATCGACGAAAATTAGGTCGTCGGAAAAACGACATCATTTGAAACGACGTTTGAGGGGGTCTGAGGTTTGTCGGTCGTCCGACAATAGAAAGTGGCAATTGCGTCGAACACGCTGTCAGAATTTGACCCAAATTCAGTAGTGAGTGTTTGAGGATTTGCCGCAAGGAGTGCGTGCAAGAGTCTTCTTGAAGACTCAGAGTTGTGTGGAAGCTCGGGAGGGATAAGGCTTTCAATCTTGTCGAAGAGAAGCATAGGGAGTTTGTGTTGTGGAGTGTTTGAACAGGCGCTATAAAATTATGCACAGGAGGACCAGTTTTCATAGTGGAATACTAGGTTCATCCCGTAGAAATTGTCAAAGGGATAAAATCAACGGTCAGAAATTTGTGGAGAGGATTAGTAAAATCCCGCCAGCTGTCAGATCTGCCAGAGAAGTGAGGAGGTTACGACTGTGTTCAGAGTTCAAGCTCTAGGAGCCGTGAGCCATTGGATCGTCGACCAGTTACCCGTCAGTCGTCCGATCTGACAGGAGTTGCACAGGGTTTAAACCCTCATGAGCAGAGTAAGAACCCCGAGAAGCATCGGGACATCGAGGCGCTAGGGTTCGGGAAATAGGAAGTCCCGTGGACCAGAGGTCAGGGAAATCCATCGTGAAAACCCTGATACGATCAGAACCGTCCATCTACCAGACAGGTGGCAGTAGTTGGGGCCGTCGGCATATCTAGAGTCTCGAGACCAAGGGTTCAAGGCCGGTTAAACCCTGAAACCGCGAGAAAACCATAGCCATGGATCTCGGGAGGGACACATGTCGTGATCATCCAACATCGAAGATCCAGACACCGGAGATTGCACAGGCAAGTGATTTTGGCTTTGTAAAGTAGAGAAACCCAAGGGTTGATCTGAACCGTCCATCCACTGGGGACGCGTGTCAGAAATCTGAAGAGAGTCAGGGATCGACATTTCGAAGGTCCTGAGGATAGGGAACTCTTGCATTTCAGAATCGCGAAGCACGAAATCCCGATGAGAAAGTGAGTTTCATGTGGGGGGCCAGTTGACGTCGTCTCGTCATAACAAGGAAATTAGGAATTGCAAGGGTGAAAACCACGAAGCATATGAGAACCGTCCATCCCTGAGGACTCATGGCCTAGATCGAAGTGATCGGGAAATCGACGTTTTTGAAATCGGGGAAATCAAAGGCCAAAGCATTTCGACAATTGAAGTCACAAAACCCTGAGGGAGATCTGGAGCCATTGATCTCAGCGACTGTTCACCATCGTTGATTTGGGTTATGGTGGAAGGGCATCCTGGTGACATCATATCAGGGATCCGCGAGTTGGAAGATCAGGGATTTCGTGGGCGAGAGATTTAATACACTTCAACACCTGAAACCCCGAATCCCGATAGGGAATATGACTGTGGTCATATAAGAGGAGGTCACGTGGACTAAACGCATAGCCTAGAGGCTAAGGCAACAAAGGAGCGCATCGGGATATTGGAGATCAGGAAATCAGGAACCAAAAGGGTCAAGGCATCAAGAGTTTGAAAACCCCGAAACCCCAATTTTCTACTCTTCTATCACCGAAGAGAATAGTGACCGGCCTAAAGACTGTAAAGTGCCGAAAAGACCCGTGGGTCAATTTCAAAGGAGATTCCAGCAGGAATCAGAAGAGCCATTCTGGCTTGAGGGAGGAAATTGAACGATCCTTAAGACCCGGAGGTCAGGCGTGGGACCTGCTGAGGTAGGTGCCCGGGTGGACACCATCAAGTGGTATCAGAGCTTAGAAAAGCTTCTTTGCTTTTTGTAGCAAGGAGAAGGAAGATTCACCATGCCGCCGAGGAGAAGACATAGACAATCACTCGATCCAGAGGAGGAAAGAGAGATGCCCAGAGGAAGGGGTAGAGAAGTGCATAATCCAGAAGTAGAAAGAGATCTGCATAACTTACGCGCTAGAGTTGTGGACATGGAGATAAGACAAAGGCGCACAGCTGATGTAGGAGATATCAGTGAGTCTGAAAATGAAGATGATGTTGGACATGGAGAAGAAGAAATCACAGCACAAGATGCAACAAATGAGTGCTTACTTAAAGCTGTCATTGCAAAGATGAAGGTAAAATTCATTCCCAGGGATTATCAAATTTCTCTGTTCAGGAGAATGCAGAACCTCAAACAAAAGCTGGTGACAGTGAAAGAATATACTGAGGAATTTTGCAGGTTGAATATGGGGGCAGGTCATCGTGAAAGAAATGACGAAAAAGTGGCCAGGTATATGAATGGCCTGAGATATGAGATCCAGGATGAAATGAGTATGGTGACCATCCGAATGGTGGAATATGCTTATCAAATGGATCTGAAAGCTAAAGACAAGATGAGCCGAAAGCAAGGTCAGAGGGGCAGAGGAAGAAGTCAGCCCAGAGGCAAATCAGTTGCCCAGGAAAGAACCTAGAAGTCCAGGGAAGACTGGAAGAAACCTCAGACACGAACAGAGAAGGGTGGAAGCTCACATCGAGGGCGATATGTTGAACAGAGAGGACAACATAATGAGCAGAGAGGAGATAATGCTGACAACAACACTTTTCCTTATACCAGAGGTAGAGGAAGAGGAAGAGGTGGAGTAATCGCATGCTTCACGTGTGGAAAAAATGGGCACAAGTCTTATGAGTGTCCAGATAAAAAGAAAGATGGAGGAGAAACTCACATCACCGAGGCACAAAGGCGAGATGTTGAGGCAGAAGACGCTGAAGGTGGAAGATCGATGGTAATGCGAAAAGTCCTTTTGACACCAGAGAAAGAAGTGGAAAGTTCAGTCCAAAGGACCAGACTTTTTAGGACTACTTGCAAGACCAAGGATTGGGCATGCAAGGTCATTGTGGATAGCGGTAGCACGAACAATCTCGTTTCAACCGAGATGGTAGAAAAGCTGGAGCTGGAGATGACTGATCATCCAAGTCCATATAAAGTTTCGTGGCTACAAAAAGGACATCAGGTAAATGTCACTAAACAGTGTTTAGTTGAGTTTAAGATAGGAGGATATAATGATAAGATCTTGTGTGATGTTATTCCTATGGATGTTTGTCATCTATTGCTAGGTAGACTGTGGCAATATGACAGAAATGTGATTCATGATGGGAGGATGAATACATATACCTTAGAAAAGAATGGGAGGACTCATATGTTGCTTCCAATTAAGGATAAGGAGGTAAAACCGAAGGTAAGAAACACTGTACTTCTCATGAGTGGGAAGGAACTTCTTACTGAGGTGAAGAAGAAAGAAGAACCGCAATTCTTTGTGGTCAGGAAACTGAGGATTGTTCTGACTAGCACAAGGGTAGATGATTTGCCGGGAGAAGTTCAGGAACTGTTGGAAGAGTTCGCTGACATAGTAGTGGATGAATTACCTCATTCTTTGCCACCGGTGAGAAGTGTGAGTCATCATATCGATCTCATACTAGGAGCCAGTTTACCAAACAAAGCCGCGTACAGATTGATGTCGCAGGAGAATGAAGAAGTAAAAACATAGGTCCAGGATTTGTTGGACAAGGGTTTGGTTAGGGAAAGCTTGAGTCCATGTGTTGTTCCAACAGTACTCAGTCCGAAGAAAGACGGAGGCTGGAGGATGTGTACTGACTCGAGAGCGATCAATAAGATAACCATCAGGTACAGATTTCCATTGCCAAGAATGGATGATTTGATGGATTGCTTAAGTGGAGCAAAATTCTTTTCGAAGATTGATTTGAAAAGTGGTTATCATCAGATTCGCATGAGGGAAGGTGATGAATGGAAGACAACATTTAAGACAAATGAAGGGTTGTATGAATGGCTTGTTATGCCATTTGGCTTAACAAATGCGCCAAATACCTTCATGAGGTTGATGAACGAAGTCCTGAAGGAGTTCATCGGAAAATTTGTTATCGTATATCTGGATGATATATTGATTTTCAATAAAACGGAAGCTGAACATCTGAAGCATTTGGATATTGTGATGAAGAGATTATAGCAGGAGAAGCTGCTGATAAACATGAAGAAATCCTCATTCATGAAGATAGAGCTCATTTACTTGGGATTTGTTATTTCAGCAAATGAGTTGAGGATGGATCCAGATAAGGTGGAGGTAATAAAAAATTGGCCATCACCGAAGAACATATTTAAGGTGAGAAGTTTTCACGGATTGGCTAGTTTCTACCAAAAGTTCATCAGGAATTTTAGTGGAATTAGTGCAGCAATGATGGACACAGTGAAGAAAAGACATAAATCTTTTCACTGGACGGAAGAGGCTGAGAAGAGTTTTAACCTGTTGAAAAGGAAAATTACGGAACAACCAATTCTAGTGTTGCCGGATTTTTAGAAAACATTTCAAGTGAAATGCAATGCAAGCGGATTTGCGATAGGAGCGGTCTTGATTCAAGATGACAAGCCAATTGCATATTTTAGCAAGAAGCTGAATGAAGCAAAAGTGAAGTACTCCACATATGACAAGGAATTTTATTCCATCATTTAGGCCTTGAAAAAATGGACGCACTATTTGATTCCAAAGGAATTTGTTTTGTATAGTGATAAACATGCATTACAGTTTGTGATTCAACAGGAGAATTTGAATCAGAGGCATGTTCAGTGGGTTGAATACATGCAGAATTTTACATTTGTGATTAAACATATTTCTGGTACTGCTAACAAAGTTGTTGATGCTTTGAGCAGGAAGTGTTTGCTGTTGTAGGAGTTCAGAGTCAAAACATTGGGTTTTGATGATATCAGGGACATGTATGCAGATGACCCAAACTTTAAGGAAGCGTATGAAGCAGCTAAGAATCCAGTTCTCAGAGATAGCAGCAAATGGGCCAAATACATGATCTAGGAAGGATTGCTATTTAAGGGCAATCAACTGTGTACTCCAAATTGTTCCATGAGGGAGAATCTGTTGAAGGAAAAACACAGTGGAGGATTGGCCAGACACTTCAGTCATGATAAGACATTTGCAAAGCTGAGTGAGTCATACTTTTGGCCAGGGATGCAATTAGAGGTCAAGAGGTTTGTGGACAAATGTAGGATTTGCTAGCATTCAAAGGGGAGGAAGCAGAATGCAGGTTTTTATCAACCATTGCCCATACCAGAGAGGCCATGGGATGAAATTAGCATGGATTTCATATTGGGATTGCCAAGGACGCAAAGAGGATTTGATTCGATCTTTGTGGTAGTGGATAGATTTTCCAAGATGGCACATTTTATCCCATGTCAGAAAACCAGTGACGTGACTCACATCGCGAACCTATTTTTCAAAGAATTCATTCGACTTCACGACTTACCAAGGAGTATAGTTTCGGATAGGGATACGAAATTCATAGGGAATTTCTGGAGAACCTTATGGAAGAAGCTAGGAACTAACTTGTTATTTAGTTCAACTTATCATCCGCAGATGGACAGGCAGACAGAAGTAGTGAACAGAAGTCTGGGAGACTTGCTGAGAGGCCTGGTGGCAGAACACCACATCCAGTGGGACAACATATTACCACAAGCAGAGTTTGCATACAATGACTCAGTAAACAGAAGCATAGGTCAGAGTCCTTTTCAAATTGTTTATGGATTACAACTGAGGGGAATTTCTGAATTGAGGGATTCAGAACAGACTGCAACTAGGAGTGCTAGTGCAGAAGAATTCGCCGAGGCGATGAAAGAACTTCATAGCCAGGTGAAGGAGCGACTACTGAAATCAAGCCAAGAATATAAACGCAGAGCTGATCATCATAGAAGACAACTTCAGTTTGAAGTTGGTGACTTGATTTTGGCACATCTGATAAAGGAAAGGTTCCTGAGAGGAACATGTAATAAGCTGAAAAATGAAGAAAATCAGACCCTGCAAGGTCTTGAAGAAAATTGGAGAAAATGCTTATGAGATTGAATTACCCAATGGGATCGAAATTTCTCTGATATTTAATGTCTCAGATTTATACCCATATAAACCTGAGGATGCAGAAGCAGAAAATGAGCAATCACTGACCCAGTGGACAAAACAAATGCCAGTTGTAGAGAAGCCACAGATGGAGTGCATACTGGACAAGAAAGTGAGCAAGAGGACCAGGCGGAAAGAATACTTTGAGTATCTAGTCAAATGGAAGAACCATCCAGTGGAAGATGCCAGCTGGGAGACTGAAGAGGAGATACAGAAGCATGGAAATACCATGCAGGAGCTCATGGACAGGAGCCCATGAAAGTTTTCAAGCGAGGGAGTATGATGCAGGAGCATCTCCCACAGCAAGCGAGCCAGCACGGAATGCAAGTGAACAACTGGACAAAACCAGCACAAGTTTTGAAATTGTCTCGAAGATAATGCGCCAAATTTAAATGTGATATTAAAGAGAGGCGTACTCTTATATTGTAATCAGACCTTGAGCGTCCCGCTCTCATCTGAAGTAGATAGAGGCATTTATGTTGAGATGAAATAGGTAGATAGAATTTAATATTAGATGAGACAGTTTTAGAAAGAAAGAGGGAAACGGGATATAGACACCCTCATTGTGCATTTTTGTATTATTATTGAAGCAGGAAGAGAATAGGAGAGAAGCAGAGAGCTGTGGAAGAACACTCATGTACAGAGTTTGAATTAATAGAAGAAGTTGATTCAAATCCATGGTTTTGTATTTGTTCTCTGTGTATGTATATTGAATGCTATGCTCATGAGTATTTACTTCCTATTATGCATTTGCTTTACATGTTATGTATGAATGATTTCTTGCTGAGTGTTTGAAATCTAAGAAAGGAAGTAGAAGAAATGAGTTTCAATTGTTTCTCTATCTGAGCAAGGATTCCTGCAAGGAGTGCAGTTGAAGTAGTCCGCAAGGAGTGCATTGACAGAAGGCTCAGATAGTTTAACTCTTGTTCTCGTTCACCTAGAAGTGAAATTGGGTTATAGGAGCCGTGCAAGGAGTGCACAGGCTAAGGAAAGTCTCAGTTGTGAATCTGAGCAGAGCATTGAAGGACTTTTGCTGCAGGAGTGCACAGACTCGAAAGAACTCAACACTTGGAAGTGTTTGAGGATTTGCCGCAAGGAGTGCGTGCAAGAGTCTTCTTGAAGACTCAGAGTTGTGTGGAAGCTCAAGAGGGATAAGGATTTCAAGCTTGTTGAAGAGAAGGATAAGGAGTCTGTTCCGTGGAGTGTTTGAACAGGCACTGTAAAATTACACGCAGGAGGACCAATTTTCACAGAGGAATACTGTGTTCATTCCATAGAAATCGTCAAAGGGATAAAATATACGGTCAAAAATTTGTGGAGAGGATTAGCGAAATCTCGCTAGCCTTCAGATCTTCCAGAGAAGTGAGGAGGTTACGGCTGTGTTTGGAGTTCAAGCTCTAGGAGTCGTGAGTCATTGTATCATCGACCAGTTACCTGTTAGCCGTCCGATCTGACAAGAGTTGCACAGGGTTTAAACCCTCGTGAGCAGAGTAAGAACCCCAAGAAGCATCAAGATATCGAGGCGCCGGGGTTCGGGAAATCAGAAGTCCCATGGACCAGAGGTCGGGGAAATCCATCATGAAAGCCTCGATACAATCGGAACCATCCATCTACTAGACAGGTGTCAGCAGTTGGGGTCGTCGACATATCGGGAGTCTCAAGACCAAGGGTTCAAGGCTTGTTGAACCCTGAAACCACGAGAAAACCACAGTCGTGGATCTTGGGAGAGACACGTGTCGCGATCATCCAACATCGGAGATCCGGACACCGGAAATTGCACAGGTAAGTGATTTTGGCTTTGTAAAGTAGCGAAACTCGAGGGTTGATCTGAACTATCCATCCACTGGGGACGCGTATCAGAAATCTGAAGAGAGTCGGGGATCGACGTTTCAGAGGTCGTGAGGACATGGAACTCTTGCATTTTAGAATCGCAAAGTGCGAAATCCCGATGAGAAAGTGAGTTTCGTGTGGGGCCAGCTGACGTCGTCTCATCGTAATAAGGAAATCAATAATTGCCAGGGTGAAAACCCCAAAGCATACGAGAACCGTCCATCCCTGAGTATGCGTGGCCGAGATCAAAGTGATCGGGAAATCGGCATTTGTGAAATCGAGGAAATCGAAGGCCAAAGCATTTTGACAATTGAAGCCGCGAAACCTCGAGGGAGATCTGGAGCTGTTGATCTCAGCGACTGTTCACCGTCGTTGATTTGGGTTGCGGTGGAAGGGTGTCCTGGTGACGTCATATCAGGGATCCGCAAGTCAGAAGATTGGGGATTCTGTGGGCAAGAGATTTAATACACTTCAACACTCGAAACCCCGAATCCCGATAGGGAATATGAATGCGGTCATATAAGAGGAGGTCGCGTGGACTAAATGCATAGCCTGGAGGCTAAGGAAACAAAGGAGTGCATCACGATATTGGAGATCGGGAAATCGGGAACCAAAAGGGTCGAGGCATCAGAAGTTCGAAAACCCCGAAACCCCGATTTTCTACTCTTCTGTTGCCGAAGAGAATAGTGACCGGCCTAAAGACTGTAAAGTGCCAAAAAGACCTGTGGGTCAATTTCGAAGGAGATTCCAGCGGGAATCAGAAGAGCCATTCCGACTCGAGGGAGGAAATTGAATGATCCTTAAGACCGGGAGGTCAGGCGCGGGACCTGCTAAGGTAGGTGCCCGGGTGGACGCCATCAAATATCCCTTCACTTACCCTTGGGGCCTCATCTTCTTCTTCACCACCCTTTAGGAATCCTAATGAAAACAACTTTCATCCTAAATCCATCATGCCTCGCAGTTGGTGTAACTTTTGCGAGGAACACCATGAGTAAAGTACTTGTGAGGTAAAGAAGAGTGTCAGAGATAAAATATTTGGTAAAAGGCATGAAAATACTATTGTTGTTCTAGATTTTGCAGAACTAGAGGGTGTCATGATCATACATACTAAGAATAAATCTTATGCTTTGAAAGGTAAATATGATCCTCCTCACACTTCTTCTAGCCCAAGCTCATCTTCACCAGCGGCTATTGTACAAGTTTCTAAAACTCCTGATAGTCAAGGAACTCCCTCCCCTTTTCCCTCTTCCAAATACAACATTCTCAATCAATTGGATAATATTAAAGTCGATGCTACTCTTCTGGACATGGTTGTCGTCCCTGAGCAACAAAAGAATCTGAAAAATTTCATGGAAGGAAAAGCTTCCATTGTATCCAATCTCTATGAAGAGGTAGATGAAGAGGACTCAACTATAAATAAAGTAGGTGTACATAATTTTATACACTCTATAAAAAAATCCTTCATTTTTTTTTATTTCTGTAAAGATTATGGAAAAGAATAGCCCCTTGTTGTCTGATTGATGGTGGTTCGGGCCCAAGTGTAATGTCGAAGATTATTATGCAAGAGTTAGGCTTGTCTTGTACAAATGAAAATGCCAGAAGCATGCTCTCTTATAATAGTTTACAACAATCGACCATAGGTGAAATCAAGGACGTGACCTTGGTTTTTTGCATGCATCATGAAATAAGGATAACCCTTAATATTCAGGTAATTAACATGCCAATGAGTAATCATTCAATCATCTTAGGAAGAGACTGGCAAGTCTTGACAGGTGGATACCTCTCACTTGACAGGACACACTTATTCGTTCCTCGGAATGGGAAGAACATCATAGTCTAAGAATTTCACCTTACATAGAAAGCATCCCGTAGCCTAATGTAAATTATATCAAGGAGGACCTAGGAGTCTATTCCATCTTTGCAGATGAGGACAACACTACCTTGGAACAAATTGACCTAGAGGATGGGATGTGGCATATGCACTTTGATGGTTCATGCTCCAATAAAGGAAATGGAGTTGGTATTATCTTGTACTCTCATGTGGGTAAAATTCATAACTTTTCCTATAGGTTAGAGTTTTCTTGCAAAAACAACATCACCGAATTTGAAGCGTTACTGCTAGGCATTGAAAATGCCTATAATTTAGGTTGTGGTCACCTTACAGTTTTTTGGGACTCTGAACTTGTTGTAAAACTTGTACGTAAGATATATTTTTCTATCAACAAGTTAATGAAACACTACACCCAAATTGTTTGGGCGTTTATCTCAAATTTTCTCTCTTTCAACATCACTCATGTTAAAAGGGAATTGAACTCAATGGCTGACAGGCTAGTTGTTTTTGCAGTATCTCCTACTCGGAAACTTCTACCACAAATACCTCATTGCACCTTTGAATATTTGTATCATACTCATATCCCTGACAATGTAGAGTCATGGCAGGCTTCCCTAGTGATGTGAGCATCTGTTCTTTCATACAAAATGAGCCTTATAAGCCTAAGGAGATTATATCAATGGAAGATAACAAAATTCTGAAGGGCTTGAATCCTCTAGAAAGTTCATTTTCATCGAGTGATGTAGGAAACAAAGAAAAACATAAAGAAGAGGAGTCAAAAAGGAAAGTGGATGAAACCATTTCCTTGAAAATTGAGACACTCGATTCCCCAAAGAATGTCAAGATAGGTGCCCAATGTTCTCATGAAGAAAAATTGAAGTTCACTGAGTTACTTCATAATGTCAAGATGTTATTGCTTGGTCTTATGAGGATATTTATGGTTTCGATCCTTCTCTTATACAACATGTCATTCCTATCAAAGAGGGCATAAAAATGGTTCAGCAAAAACAAAGACCCATTAACCCTGCACTGGAAGCAAATATTCGAAAGGAGTTGGAAAAAATCTTGAAAGCTGGGATTATTTTCCCTGTTAAGTATTCTGAGTGGGTTTCCAATTTGGTTCCCATTCGGAAAATGACTGGCCATATTAGATTCTACGTTGATTTTCATGCATTGAATAGAGCTAGCATAAAAGACCATTTTCCTCTCCCTAATATGGAAATGATTTTGCAGCAAGTTGTAGGGTCACAGATGATGTCCTTACTTGATGGTTTTTTTGGTTACAATCAAATCAAGGTAAAAAGGACAGATAAATATAAAACCACTTTTATTACACGTTGGGGAACTTTCTCTTATGAACGTATGCCTTTTGGTTTATCTAATGCAGATGCCATTTTCCTAAGAGCTATGCAAATATATTTTGACGATTTGATCGGAAACATTATTCAGATTTATCTTGATGACTTAACTGTGTATTCAAAAAACTGATCACATCATTTTGGTCATCTTAGAAAGGTTCTTATGTGATGCAGGAAATTCAGCATTTCTTTAAATCCTTCTAAGTCTATATTCAGTTTTACTAAGGGTAAACTCCTTAGGCACATTGTCTCTGATTCAGGAATAAGCATATATCTCGAAAGGATTGTTGTTTTCCTAAATCTTCCTGCTCCTAGTTACAAAAAGGTGGTTCAACCCTTTATGGGTATTATCAACTTTGTCCATAAGTTTGTTCCTGATTTTGCTGTAATGGTCAAACCAATTCACAATATTCTTTAGCAAGATCTCTCCTTTTCTTGGACTGATGACGTCGAAATTTATTTTGTAAGGATCAAGAAGGCAACCATTTCCGCACGGGTTTTGGCGAAGCCAAATTTTGAGAAAGAAATTATTATATATACTAATGCCACAGAGGAAGAAGTTTTTGCTATCCTCATGCAATGTGATGACCAAGTTAATGAGAAACTAGTAGCTTGCATGAGTCAAAGCTTGTCAGATGATGAATTTAAATTTTCTTATATTGAAAAGCATGCTTTCGCTCTTGTTAAAGTTGTTGAAAAATTTCACCACTTTATCTTAGGTAAGTACACGCTGGTAAAAGTCCCTTTACCTGTTTTCAAGTTTTTTCTCTCACAGACTTATCTTTTAGGGAAGCTTGCACATTGTTTTGTCAAGATCCAAGAGAATGATTTAATTATCGTGACTTCTAAAACCATTAAGGGACATGACTTAGCCCTTCACTTAGCTCAACATGCAGAAGCGAGTGAAGAAATTTACGAAAAATATAGCTATCTATCAGCACTATTTTATATTGATAGTCAAATCCTTCATGTAGTTGAACATCCCTAGTCAAGTATCTGGTGTATTACTTGCAAAATAAAAAATGTCCAGATAACTTAGATACTCATCAAAGGAGAAGGCTTCGTCTTGAATCTTCCAGATATGTCATTTTAGGAGACTTCTTGTTTAGGAGATATGTTGATGGTATGTTACTTCATTTTTTGAATAATGAGGAAGCACATAAATTGTTACAAGAGACTCATGGATCTTCCGATTCTGGTATTCATGTAGGAGGTCACTTTTCTACTAAAACTACCACTTTTAAAATTATCAGGAAAGGGAACTATTGGCCTTCAATCTTTCGTGATTCTTATAATTTTTCAAGATCTTGTGACAAGTGCCAGAATTCCACTAGGAAATAAAGTCTTTCTGCCATGCCTTTACAACCTATCCTCCCTTACTTTCCTTTTTTAAAATGGGGTCTAGACTTTATTGGTCCTATTAATCCTCCATCTTCAGCAGGGAACGTTTTTATCTTGACAACCACGGACTATTTTACGAAATTGATTGAAGTTGTCCCACTTAAGCATTCGCAGGATGAGCAAGTGATTTCTTTCCTTGAGACTAATATTTTTTCCAGATTTGGTCTTCCTTTGGAAATTATTACAGACAACGGTCTCGCTTTTGTTTCTACTAAGATGAATCAGTTTCTAGCTAAACTGGGGGTTAAACATTTTACCCCATCATCTTATTATCCCTAAGGAAATGGGCAAGTCAAACCTACTAGCAAGAATATGGTTAGAATTATCAAGAGGCTCATTGAAGATAATCCTCATCAATGGCACACTTTCCTCACTTACACCCTTTGGGTAGATCGCACCACCACCAAGGTGAGCACTAGTTGCACTCCTTTCCAACTTGTTTATGTTCAAGAAGCCATTCTTCCTTCTGAGCTGGAAATTTCTTCTCTATGGCTGATGCTACAAGTTGAAGAATTAAGTTATTCAAATATCTCTCAAAGAATGAATTCACTCTTGGCTTTAGAGGAACAAAGGACATTTTCCTTGGCTAACATTAAGAAAAGACAACAAATTGTTAAAAGATATTTCAATAAAAGTGTCAAGGCTGTCAAATTTAAAGTTAATGAGAAAGTATTGTTGCGGGATTCATCTCATGTTGATAGAGGAAGGCATTCAAAGTTCCAAAAGTTATGGTTGGGTCCTTTTAAGATTGCTTTTGTCCTGGGTGCAAATTCCTATATCTTAAGGGACTTAGAAGAGTGATTGTTTTCCTATAGCACCAACAATTCCCACTTAAAAAACTATGTGGAACCAACTTGAAAGTTTAAATGTTGTATCAATTTTTTATGTATTATAGTTTTGTTTTATTCCTTTGATTTTATTTTGTTGTTATTTCATTTCTGATGTTTATTTCTTTATTTGACTTCTTTTCTTGTCAGAAATAAAATTGTTGGATCAATTTTTCCACAAACGACGCTATTCTGCAAGTATTGTTAATCAATAACAATTAGGTTACACATATTTCATGGTGTTCTCCCTTGAAGACATCATTGAAATAGTTATCTACTTCAGTTGTTGTTAGATAAGATAGTTGGTTTTATTCCCTATTCTGCTTTCTTTTTCTTCCATCTGTTCCAAGATTCAAAAGAGCACACCAGAAAAAATTTCTCCTTGAATTCAAGAATTCTTTCACTATGATTAATCAGATGATTATGCAAACAAGGATAAAACCCCTCATACTTAATACTTTCCATGAGTTATTCCCAAAATCCAAAATCATTTTTTCCTTTAAACCGCTCACTTCCCCCTGTTGCATAATCATTTTGATGTCTATTTCCTTGATCTAATGTTCGCATGGTCTACAAAACCAGACAATTTGAGTTCTTAATTTGTTGGAAATAGATTTCCCTGTGGAGTCGCTAGTTTGTTGATTCTTAAAATTGCAATGATGAATACTGCTCGCAAATGATTGCTAAGCTCTATTATTAATTTATGATAATAATAATTAACTAGTAGGTGGGACCCCCTTGTAGACTATAGGCGCTATGATGGATGTGTTATGCTTATTTGTTTGTTGTTTTTATCATGATACCTACACAGTCTTCTACAGTTTATGGTGCAAGTCATGGTTTTATTCGTCATGGCAACATAAGATGGTTGGTCGAATGTGCTATTACTAAATGGTTTTGATGGACATTTGCAACATATGGCAGTATTATGGATAAAAGGATCATTTGTTTTATAGGTGTTATGTTTATGCATTAAACATTGATTATTTTATTTCATATATGATCTTGTGCAAAACAACATATGGAAGCTTTTAAAACAAAAGGGAAAGAATTATATACAAACCTTAAGGTATATGGATTGATACAAAATAAGGTGTATAACCTTGTTGCTATGCTTATGTGCTTTGATTAAAGGATCGTTGTAAGGTATATATGGTAATGTTATACATATGGTTGATGTTAAATGTTTTTGACACGACTTGGGGTGGCGCACTATGCAATGGATATGGCACTGAATATAGTGATGGAGATGTGTTTGAATTAATGGTTGATGTTATGGTAATGGAATGGCTTGTACGTTGAATTGAATAGGTCCAGGGGAGGAAGTGAAGTGCATTTACTGCATGTCACTCAAAAAAACCACGACCCTGTCACCCTAGCCATAGTTGCCTTTGGTTTTTTTGGCTCTGGTGGTTGTGGAAGCTCAGGGATTTCTGGTTTTGAATGGAAAAACACAGTCCAAATCTTCCCTCAAAGTAATTTTTCTAGGTATGGCTCCTTTAATTTCCATCCATGATGGTCCCTCTGTATTATGAATCACTTTTTTTGGCTCAGAGTTGCATGAGGTCTATGTTTTTCTTAAGTTTTGATTGTGTATTAGTGTTGTGCATATGGTTTCTTCTGTGAATAATTTGGATTGTTGGTGTTTTAAAAGAAAAGAATGGATTTTATTGTGTGGATAGCCTGTGCATTGTTTTTTTTTAGTGTAAAACATGTCAGTCAGCTTGGGATTTTACTCTGGTTCTCTTTGGAAAATTATGACAATGGTGTAACAAGTTCTAAGTTTTTATTGCATGGGTTTTTACCACCAGTCTAGGTATTAGTTGTTGTCACTCCTTTCCTCTCGGTGGTCGTTATTTTTCATTCTTCTGGGTTGAAATGCAGACTGTTGAGAGTTGCACTATTTGTTTGGTTGAGCTTCAAGCTATCATTTGTTATGGAATTTACTTCGCTGCCGCTATTGCCAAAAGTGTTGCACAATCCAATCTTGTATCGCCCAAAACTTTGAATGGAAGCATGTATATGTGTTGAGTGGCCACGGGTTGTGCTCAAGCATTCTTTCCACAGTATTATAAGAATTTTCCCCTCTCATTATCCATTGGAGGTGGTTGATTGTTATGTTTGATTACCCTCACTATCAAGTTTTTGGGTTATAAGTTAAACGACTGTGGTGATTTTAAAAGAGCACAAGCTCTCTGTTCTTCCAAGACTCTTCTTGATTACCTGTGGTTTCTTCTCTGTGATAACTTCTTTTAACAGAAAGGGGGGCATGAGTGATCTATGTTTTCAAAGACTTTTTCTCGATTGAGCCATCTCTCATTACATCTCTGCAATAAAAAAAAATTAAAGGATCATGAGATATCTCTAACTTCAAAGATCATCTCTTGATTGAGCCTTTGTTATTACCTCTCTGTGATAAATTTGTTTGAAAAAGAAAGGGGCCATGGGGTATCTTCATCCTCGGGGGACTTTCCATTTGGTTGAATTCCCTCCATTGTTGTGTTAAACCCTAGCATGATCATGGTCTCGTCAATTTTTAAAAGGTATCTGAGAGTGCCTAGTTTGTTGAGCATGACTTTTTTTTTGTCTTTCAAGCACGAATTGGTTCTGTTTATATTTGAGCATGACTTGGCTCTATTGAGCTCGACTTGTTTATGTTTCTCCTCGGGTACTTTTTGACTCTGTCTTTTGTTGGGAATTTTCTTTTGAAGGAATTATGTAAATGTTTAAGTGTACACAAATCTCGGACTCAGAGTTACATGTTCTTTGATCAAGGGTTGGTTTCCAATCAGGATTTGTGTTGATGAACACATGTGTGTGATTAAATCGGGGCTCGGTTATGAGTTTTGATGACAGTGGATTGTGTAAATAAATGTTGGAAAGTCGACTATTTTTGGATTAATACTGGGTCTATTATTATTTGATTTCAAGGAATGAATATTGGATATGGATGTTTGGAATCATTGTGTATTTTTTCATTTTGTTTTAAAAGGAAAAAAGTTTGCATTAGAATAGGAAGGATTGTGGCTCAAATGGTTATGATGTTATTGGAAATGATATTAATATGATGTTGCATAGTTATTGTATAAGATGAAAATATTGATATAATTGAAGAATTCTAGGAAATTGAATTGTCTTTTGATTGAAGTCAGCAAGCATTATGTCTGTAAATAAGAGATAGTTTAATGATTTTGGTTCTAGAGTGGATTCTTATTGGATTGTGGTCTGAACAGAGTTATGGTTGTTGTTGATTTAAATTATTTTTTGTGAACAATATCTGTATTATTCCCTCTCATAATCTAATTTTTTCACTCCTTATACCCCCCTCACGATCCCAATTTCATTTTTACATGCCCTGTTCTATAAAATAAATTTAAAACTTTGTATGACATTGATAAAGATATGACATAGAAATAGGTGGCAACTGATATATTTTGGTATTGATTGCACAATTAGTTATTTAATGAATTGTTGAGCAGTACTTGTGTTCTTACTCCCTGTCATTCTACCACTTTTTCGCTCATTACAATCCCTCCATATATCTCATAAATCCTATTTCACCCCCTGCTCATTTGGCAATTATTAGATAATTATTATGGATTGAATTTCATGGGTCTTATGTCAATTTCTGAGCCAAACATTGTTTCATATAAAGAGAATGTCATGTATGGTATGTTAAGGGCTAGTTGCTAATGAATTGTTGCATACAGGATGAGTTTCTTCAATAGAGGCAGTCATGGTAGAAAAAATAGAAGAAGAGGTAATTGGAACAGGGGACCTAGAAGACCCATATTCTCAATTCATTTTGATGTTGATCCTCAAGAGTTGAATCATCTTTTTCAAGTTGTGTTCTTCAATTGGATTGAGCAAGGGATAATTCATCCTATACCAGAGAAGCCTCCCTTTCAGCCCCAAAATATCCCTGGTATCCATGTGCTTCCTCATGTATCTATGCAACCAGAGGTTCCCGAAAATGATGGATGGTAGGAGATTGTTCATTTAGTAGTCTCCCACCATCGTGGTTGGCCCAACTTGTCATTGGCTCCTCCTCCTCCACATGTAAACCCAAATGCTCAAATTTCCCTTGTACACTCACATGTTCAGTCCTCTCATGCTAGCAAACGACTTAAAACCGAGGCTCCCCATGTGCAAGACAAAGGTAAAGTTGTTGTTTCCCCCTCATCTCCTTCAAATGACTCAGCAAAACCAGTGTCCTCATGTATGCACTTGAGGGACGATTTTTCCCATGTTATTAGTGAGATTAAGCCTCAAGGTTTGAATCAACCTAAGGCTAATTCTGGGAAGTCCAAAGGGGACAACAGTGACAGAAGAAGGATTGCCTCTCAAAGTGGAAAATATGGATTTTGATTTATGTGTTTATGGTTGATTTGTTGAAGATAATGGACCGCAGAAAGTTTTGGACAGTAAACTATATTTTGGGATAATGTGGTTATTTACATATTTTGGATATAATTTGAATTATTTTTGATATTTAATATTCAAATTTTAGAAATATTTATGGGAGTTACAAGGAGGCATGTGTTTAAATGATTATCTAAATTTGGTTTATTTTTGTAAAGAATAAAAAAAAGGGAGTCACAAGGGGTCCCACCTGCTTAGTTATTATTTAATAAAGACCCTTAATTATTATTATTATTATTACTTCCCCTAAACTAAAATTAGTTAAGTTTAATTAACTAAACTAAAGGAAGTAGTTGAACTACTTCAACTGATTTGGAATGCATAAAATCCAAATGAGAAGGACGAATAAGGAGGAGAATAACAGGAAAAAGCAATACTAAGGTCTGCTCATTTGTAGACAGCAAGGTTCAAAGTTGAACCATGTCATTCAGATGTTTGTTTCATAGGTGTTGATCTATCTTTGATAGTCTGTGTATACTTGTCTGTTTATGGATTAGATTTCATAACTGATAAAGGATATTGTGCAGATTCAAGTTGGCAGCAGTCTATGGCAAGCTGATCTAGATTTTAAAGTTCAGTTGTTACTTCTTGTCAAAGTCCTTTTGTATGGTTTTCATCGGGGATATCTAAGTTTGAACTTGGTCCATGCCCTCAGAGGGATTTTGTAAAGAGAAAGATACTTTTGATTTCTTGGAATGAAATAAAGTGATTACTATTTTGTCTCTTTTTTGTGTGTCTGTGACTTGGTTACTTTTTCTTTTGATCTCCACATTTACTTTCTGCAATCTGTATATTTTCATAAAATTATATAAAAATTTCATATTTTGCAACAATCTTTTCATTTAAAAAATCACCCTAAGCCCTTGTAATTAATACTTGTGGATTGGGAAATACTTTTTGAGGCTATAAAACATAGGGTGATATTCCTGACTATCTTTCCTTAGCCAGGCGGGATTCGAAAATGCTTGAGTAAGATAATTTATATATTTTCCTCAATGAGAGGGAGTGATGTGTTACAGATGCGACTCTAGGTGCATCATAGTGTGGTGCAGTAACAACAGGTTCATGTTCAGGCACTGACTGTGGCTCCAGTTGGCTTGAACTCAGACAAGTTCAATAGACATGGATCCTTTGGGGAGGGCATGTGTTCCTAGCTTCAGGAAGTGTAAATCACAGATCCTTCAAGGAGGGCATATTTCCTTGATATCTATAGGGATAACCTGTGTGGTTGGAGGATGAATAGCTTAGGGCTAGTGGCCGGACTCTGGGTCGGATGATAACTAGCATGGGGTTAGTGGGAAAACTTTGGGTCGAATAATTCCTAGCCTAGGGCTATTTGGGTAGTGTGTGTGTACTACATCACCTAACCCTCCTGGTTATATTCTTGGTCTATGTGACGCTAGAGGACTAGTGTGCCAACCAGGGGACTAGCATGGGGCTAGTGGTCGAACTTTGGGTCGGATAGTCCCTAGCGAAAGATATATGCCCAACATTGTGTGAGCTGGAAGAAAGGCCCGCGATGACTGTTGAGCCCACTCATGAGATGTTGGTCATTTACTGAATGTTGTGAGCTAACGAGTTACTAGTTCCTTGTGAACTAGATTACATATTCAATGTGATCTGGTGAGTTACTAGTTCTGTATGAACTAGAGGTCGACCAGTAGTGTTGGAGATGATTACCAATTAGAGTGTCAATTAGCAGCATCAGAGTTTACTAGCTAGAATGCCAGCGAGTAGGGTTGGAGTTGATTTCTGGCTAGATGACTAATATGTGGCTATGATACTTGTTACATGATTTGTTTGATCATGACATGGCCATGTCGCCATGCTACTTGAGACATGATTTGTTTGATCATGAGAAATATTGTATGGCTATGGTGATGCTACCTGTAGACTAGTCTACAAGACCATGTGAGTGTTTCCCATTCCATGTGATATGGATGGGTGTGTTTGAGACCACTACATAAACAACATATTAGTTAATACCTCCCTAGATAAGAGGGAGCGTTGATGTTTTGGTAGCTACAAGAGGTATTAACCTCCAAGTGTAACCTTTGTACTTAGATTAGAATATTCTGAAAGTAAGAGAACCATTAAACAGATGTACGGAAATGATGGAAGAGAATTCGGCCCGAGAAGAATAATAATAAATAAATAATACACACAGAAAGAGAAGTTGGCCCTGCCAGAAAAGTAAAAGTAAATTATATTTTCCAGAAAATATAAGTCGTCCCTGTGGGAAAAGTTTGCTAGCAGAATAAGTATAAATAAGGTGATGCCTTAGCTCATTTGTACACTCACTCACTTAGAGTGTGCAACTCTAAGGAGGAACTACAACAATAGATAGGGTGCAATTATGGAGAGTTTCAATTGCAGCTGGAGAGGGCAGAAGTCTGGAGGAATGGTGTAGCAGTCTTTCTAGTATCTCTTGTGTGCTTCTCTTGGTGTAAGGTAGGCTATCTTTGTATGGTTATTGTTTTTTTTCTACAAAATTATTGTGGCTAGGGTTTATCTATTGGTTCTAGAGTAGACTTGTCAGAATTAATCTAAGTAATGGTTAGTGTGCTTGGGGGTGGCATATCTCAATGCCTATCGTTGGGTGACAATGATGTGACATTGTCTATGGTTAAATGAGAATACCAAAATTTTAACATATTTGAGGGAGATTTAGGATTTGATTGCTTCCATGGACATGACCAATCCACGTGTAGGCAGATAACCCACATGTTCGAGGATAAAACACATAGACAACTTGATATCCTAGAATTGGTCTTCATCAAGTGGTATCAGAGCATGAAAAAATATTTCTTTGAACATGAGTGGGTAGGTGTAGAAGCCTAGAGAATAGGGTGCTTAGATGGTTCTAGGAGAGAGAATCGGTGATACCAAAAGGTCAATCTCATGAGAAATCTTGATAAGGTATTGGGTAGCAGGTGTGGAGGTTTGCTAAAGAGGAAAGGATTAGTTGCAACTCATTTTTGAGCATGAGGAGAAGCTCAGCATATGATGGAGTGATGCATGAAGAAAAAGGAAGATCAGAGAGTGAATATAAAGAAACAATGAAGACATGTGACCAGAAGGTCATGAAAAATTTTCTACCCTTGGAGTCTGATGTAGGAGAAAAAACCCCCATAAATCAAAGTCAAAATCTGGAAGCTTCGGGAAGGTGCAGCGTGCCCTTAAGGATGCAATTTCTTCGAAAAGTGTGTAAATGATAGGGTTTGTTTTGATATTATAATAGATATTAATGATTTTGTTGTGGATAGATCAGATATTTTCATGATCTGATCGTTGTTGTATTTTTTCTCTATATCATGTAAGCCTTTTGATCATTTGAGGGGAGGCCTGGTACAATGTAAAACCAGTCAAGAATGTGGCCTAGCCCAGAGAGGTCGTATTGTATTCGACCTCGATATAATGAAATGTGTTATTGTGTATTTTCGTGAGTTCTATTTTATGGGTCAATCTGTGTGAATAAACCCTAATAAATCCGCAAGTTTTAATCCAGATGTGTATGTATGTGGAGGCCACAAATGTGTTGCAGGTTTGTATGGAAAGGATAAGACGTATTTGAGTGAGGAACAATATCGATCTTTTATCACTAGAAGGATCGATGGCACTCTAGCTCTAGAAATAATATCTTGAGGAAGCCATTATCACTAAAAGGAAAAT
This sequence comes from Picea engelmannii, assembly GCA_009831015.1. Taxonomy (NCBI): domain Eukaryota; kingdom Viridiplantae; phylum Streptophyta; class Pinopsida; order Pinales; family Pinaceae; genus Picea; species Picea engelmannii. The sequence continues at coordinate 51,975 of ML777983.1, forward strand.
ACCCTCTAGCGGATTTTTTTGCGGATGCCCCTATAAAATAATCCCAAAAAACCATTTATAGAGGATGATACTAGTGGAGGTAAGTGGGCGTAGGTTTTAGCATATTTTTTTACATCAGTTCTTTTATACGTACATAATGCACTGGTGTATTTTCGACAACAAGCGCATCGGTTCCCTCAAAACTAGCACACTATAGCAGGGTTATTTCAAATAAAGAACAATATTATCTGGTGTGCTACGGAAATAAGAACACATCGGGAAATAATGATGCGCCGTAATAGATTTTTTTTTAAATATACAGTGTCCATCGAAACACTGGAAGCACTGGTGCGCTATCAGTAGAGCGCATCGTCATATGGTTAAATAAAAAACATTTACACAGCAATGTAGGATAGTGTCAAAAAAATATAACGGTGCCCTCCATTGTATCATGTGCACCAGTGCTCCAATATGTAGCACCGTGTTAAGGTTAATTTCCAAATTTAGGCGGTGCGCTTTGTAAACCCAAGTGCACCAAGGCATCTATTATTATACTGCACTGTGTCATGGTTAAACAAAAAAATTCACACTATTGTAGTTTTTCAAAAAAATGTGTGGCAATGCATTATGGCATAGTATAGGCACCAGTGTGCACCCAAAAACGCGTGCGTCATGATAGGGATATATATTTTTTTTAATTTTAAATATATCCGGTGTGCTCATTAAACATGTATTGCCCGGTGCGGTTGTGAATCAAGAGCACTGAACAGGGTTTTATTAAAAAAAATTTACCGACGGTAAAAATCATTTTTCCATTTTTTAGTGTTTTAGAGCTCAAAAGCACTGCGGAAACCTTTGTCTATCTGAAGCGCCCTTCCATCAATGCTTTCCTTGGTTGTGTTCCTTTAATATGTTACTTGGTGTGTGAATTTTGAATTTTTCCAAATGGTGGGCAAATTTAGTTTGGTTTTAGTATATCGCAGTCATGCCTCCTCGACGACAAAGTGTCCAAGTAATGTCCTTGTTTCTTCATAACTTAAGTTTTCACCGGTTTAAAATTTAAAATTGAGTGAAATTTTAAGTGTAAAAAAAAAAACTGTGTGGTGTGTTTGAGGCGCTCGACTTGCACCATGTATGGTGCGACCTGTAAATTTATAGGGGGCATCGCATACCTTGTTACATTTTTTGGCGGTGTGTTGGTAAACATAAATGCACCGGTGTGTTTGTTTAACAATGCACCGAATAAATTCATTAACTAGTGGGGCGATGTGTCAAATTATAGTTAACACATCAAGGTGTTAAATTTCATAGCTAATCTAGGTGGATATTGGTGGCCACCCACCTGTTCCAAATTCCAACTAGCTCATCTTGATAGTTTTCAGTTTAGCATGTTTCTCTGTAATGGGGACATTTCTTTGTAATTGTGAGTTCTACACTTACGGAGTTGTCCTGAAGCCCTACACAACATCCAGGTGGATATTGGTGGTTTCCCACCTATTCCAACTGGCTTATTTTGGAAGTTGTCATGTCAATACATCTTTTTTTACTTCCAAGCTCATTTTGGGGCTCCAAACAGTGTTTTCTTGGCTTTCCATAGTCAAATTGTAGATGGAATCAGATTTTGATGACATAATGTGTAGTTCTCTAAAAGACCTTTCCAATGGGCTATCACACACCTAAAATAGAGATCATATGCAAAAGTTACGACCCTGGGAAGTTAATGTACTAACTTACCCCAATGGGGCCCACATGAATTTTGGTGCTTCATCTCCTAGGGTTAGGTTTTTGGATGTCTAGGGTTTTGGAATTTATGTTTATCATAAAAATGCCTTCAGAGCCTCATTGTAATCATCTTCTTGCGAATGAGAATAGTTGTCACATCTCTTCTCAGAGATAAAGCTGCCACCATTCTAGCGAGTATTGCACTATGTATTTTTACAGTCTCTATACATTTCTTTCATTAATAGAAATCATGTATTGTTGTATTTCTCTGTTTTTGGAAATTTTTATGTGTATTTCATTGTAATATCTGTGCTTTCATTTTTTCCGAAAATAACCCAGATAAGTGGTATTAGATCAGGCTTCTCTTGATCGTTTTCCAGTGCATGTCCACGGCGAGGTCCAAGTATAGCAAATTGGGTCTTGATCTTGTATCTCTTGAGGAAAATCACTCTCGAATGCCCAAGAAACCCTTTATGGCAGCAGAAAAGAAAAATGGTGGAGCAAAAGATTCTATTAACATGTTTCTTGAGCAAGCTCTCACGCGACAGAGGGACAAAATGATGGAGAATTGTTCCCACATCCTTCAACGCCTAATGATAGCAACAGACACATATTCCTCAAGAGGCCACTTTGGAGGAACCTCTCCCTTCAAGGTACAAGTTAATTTTGATATTCCCGTATTTGAAGGTCAGATAGATGTGGATGCCTTAGAAAAATGGTTGAATCTGCTAGGAGGTTATTTCTCTATTCACAATTTTTCCAATAGGGAAAAGATCACCTTTGCACTCCTCAAGGCTCTCCCCCATGTCAAACACTAGTGGGAAACTTACTGGGAGCAAAGTTCCACAGAGGAATATGGAATATATGGGACCGAGCCCACTTGGTATTTTTTTGTGGATGCAGTCAAGGAACAATACTACCCTGTTGATAACTATGAAGACCGGTACATGAGATGAACCACACTGGAGAAAGAGAAGAGATAAATAGTGTCAGAGTTCACAAATACTTTCCATACCTTGTACACCAAGTTGGGTATTAAAGACTTTGAGAGGCATTTGGTTCTAAAATATCATGGGGCTTTGCATAGGTACATCGAAACCGAAATGGATTTCCTAAACATCTCATAATTGGGAGCTGCCTATGATATGTTGTCAAAATCAACCAGAAATTTAGGCACCAAAACAAATGAGAGTTCAGGTCTACAAATTTGCAACAAGAAAAGCATGGTAAAGGCGGCCCTAACCAACAACCTCTCGACAACCAATCCAAGACACAGAAAAATAAGGGTAAAGAAAATATGAAGAATGGCACTAGGAAGTCATTGGTGGTCGAGGTCAAAGACAAAAAGTCGAACCCTGATTCAGAATCTAATCCAAAAAATATTGAAAACAGACAGATCATCAAAGCAGGCCCTACTACTACTATCGCGACCACAACAATTCAACAAAAATAACCAGTGGATCCTGAAGAGGGGGAGCACCTCTTCCATTCATGGATGTGGGTGAAGGGGACCCCGTTGCATTTCATTATTGATAGAGGAAGCCAAAAGAACATCATCTCAGTTGAGGTCATCAAATAGTTGGGATTGTCAAAAAGTACACTACACACATAGCCATACAACATCGGGTGGCCTCACTAGGGACGAGATCTTTGTGTCAGCCAGCAGTGCTTCCTGTCCTATGGCATCCATACCTTCAAGGATGAGGTAGTGTGTGATGTTTCCCCTCTTGATGTCTATGATGTTGTTTTGGGCCAACCATATATGTGGAAATGTCATGTTATTTATGAGTCTCGACCCTATAGTGTCATTATTACTCCGGGGGTTCAAATCTACAAGATACCAGAGGTATTTCTCACTATTGTTCCACCAAAATAGTGTGCAAGGTAATCTCTCATACTGTAAAATTCATCTTATTCATAGTTTGTTCAAAGGATGCACAAAAGACTACTACAACCACTACAGCCTCAACACCTTCTATCCAGCAAAAGTAGATTGCTGAAGAGAAAGAAGATATTGTTTCTTCACCTACAATGGTGCCTACACAATTCTCCGTCAAGCCTATAGACAACAGGTTGGGGGAAAAAATTCAACCCCACCAACAATAGGTTTGTGACATCCTTCCACAGACCATGTAGCGCAACTTATCCAACAAGGCACGCAGCTCACCAAGATTCAGATTCAGAAAATGCTTTCCCCTCTTCCCCGGACACTCAACGCAATGGAGACCATTTCTTTCTAAGGGAGGAGGATTTATCCAGGTGGATATTGGTGGCCACCCACCTGTTCCAAATTCCAACTAGGTCATCTTGACAATTTTTAGTTAAGCATGTTTCTCTATAATGGGGAAATTTCTTTGTAATTATGGGTTATGCACTTATGGGGCTATCCTGAATCCCTACACAACATCTAGGTGGATATTGGTGGTCTCCCACCGATTCTAACCAGCGTATTTTGGAAATTTTCATGTCATTACATATTTTTGTACTTCCAAGGCCGTTTTGGGGTTCTAAACAGTGTTTTCTTGGCTTTCCATAGTCAAAATGTAATCGAAGTCAGAGTTTGACAAAATAATACATACATATTGAAAACACCTTTCCAACGGGCTATCACATGCCTAAAATAGAGATCGTATGAAAAAGTTACAACTCTAGGAAGTTAATGTACTAACTTACCCCAACATGGCCCACATGAATTTTGGCGCTTCACATCCTAGGGTTAGGGTTTTGGATGTTTAGGGTTTTGGAATTCATGTTTATCATAAAATTCCTTCAGAGCCTCATTGTAATCATATTCTTTTGAATGAGAATAGCCGTCACATCTCTTCTCAGAGATAAAGATGCCACCATTCTAGCGAGTCTTGCACTCTGTATTTTTACAGTCTCTATACATTTCTTTCATTAATAGAAATCATGTATTGTTGTATTTCTCTATTTTTGGCAATTTTTATGTGTATTTCATTGTAATATCTCTGCTTTCATTTCATTCTGAAAATAACCCAGATCAATAGCACACCTCCCTTATCATATATATTTTTACGCAGTGTGTTGGTAAATGTGCACACTGAGGCATTCATGTTTACCAAACGCACCGTCGAGAAATGTAACATTGTGTTGCAATGCACCCAGTAATGTTTTTAGTTGGACCGTGCACGGTGCGATAATAATAATCGGAATGCACTGTAATAAGTTCCATACTCGAAAATTTGTTAAAGTTTATGTGACGGTGTGACTATGTTAGTTACACGCACTTGTGCATATAGTGAACGTATACACACCACATTTTTTTTCTAATTTTAAATAATTGTTTTCCTACTTTAACATTTTAATTTCTCTTTTGGTTTAAGTGGTGCATATGATAAAAGTAACGCACCGGGGCATATTTTTTGTAGTGTTGTGCCTCGATGTTGTATCGTTTTCCAACGCATCGCCTAACACAGTGGAACATATTTCATTCGGTGTGTTATTTTACACTAACGCACTGGTCACGGTGGTCACAATATCTATTGGCGCACTGTCGACAGTGCGTGACTATTTTTTTGGTGCACCGTTAATGCAATTATCTTATTTTTTAAAAGAAGTTATTTTTCTGTATTTATAGATAAATTTACCATTCAGTAGATTTTTTTAATGTTTTATGTATGAGTGAGGCTGATGTAATTCATATGTTAATCATGCAGAGACATGAAAAGAGAGAGCAGTGGAAACAGTAGGAGCAGAGGGTGGACGTGTACAATATTGTATGGTAATGGGAGGCAAGGGAGAGGGAGAGGGATTTGTATCCTCTCCCTATTACTCCAGTGACTTGTGCTCTCTTGAGGGATGTAGGCCTCCTTAAGTACTATGAGGAGGCTACATCCCTTAAGGAGCACTCTAAGTTGTTGGTGCATATGATCCTTCAATGGTATGTCCATCGAAAATCTTTATGTGTGGGTCCAGATCAGTGGTACCATCCCACTGAGGAGGATATTTACTTCATCATTGGGCTATCCAGGAGAGGGGAGGATTTTCCCAAGTTCCCAGATGTCCCAGTAGGTGTTCCCACTAAGAGTCATCTCATGTACTCTCATCGATATATTGGGGTTGAGGTACTACCCCTAGCTAATTTTTAGGTGTCCGGTGGACAACTGAAAATCGCCTCTTCCAATGCAGAGGAGGTTAGGTGCCTCTCACACTTAGTGACTACCATAACTCATTTTACCAGTGATGGGAAACACATTATCTTCCCTCTTTTGTATTATGTTGATTCGTTGGTATAGAGGCCACAATGTATCATATGGTATGCCATTTTTTTAAGGTATTTTTGTATAATGATCGACAAATTTCAGGCTATGATACATGGGAGGTCGAACTTCCCATTTGCCTCAGAGTTGTTTTTCTTATTTTTTGAGAGGTTTCCAGAGACGAGGCTGAATTTTGTCTTTTAGCTTCCTAGGTCGAGAACTCATTTGTGGATGCACATGTGGGGGGAGATGATGCCCAAGAGGGGCCAAGCAGAGTTTCCAGCCAAGATTGCGCCAGACACACTAAGGCTATTAGGTAGTGCGGTGGATCACATGTTCATCATGGTTTCATGTCCTTATGCAAGTTTGGATTGGTGAGGATGTACAAACATCCTCTTCACAACATATGAGCCACCAGATGATATAGGTAATATTAGTGTTTTGTTTAAATTAATATAGTTTCATTTTATTGTATTACTTAATTAGAACAAAATTAATTCTAACATGTTCTTTAACTTGTTTTATTAAATTGTTTAATGAATTAATGACGCAAAGAGGTCCTTCCTATCACCCGCAGGGTCTCTCCACCTTTGACCTCCTTCTCACAGGATCGTTCTCAATTTCCCTTATTCGATCCAAATTAGCTCTTTAGATCCCCTCGGGAATCACTGTGCAAAATACCCGATCCACAGGTCCTTTAATCCCTCCCCAGGACCTTCAGTACTTGACCGTGGTTATCCCTGACTCTCTATCAGGGTTTGGGGGTTTGTCCTTCCTGTTGTCGAGGATCACTGCCCTCTCCAATCCCCAATTTGCGATGAGCTCTCGGTTCCTAGGCGCTAGCCCTCCGGCTAAGCTTCCACCATATGACCACTTCCTCCGTGTCCATGGCCTTCCCTCCTTATCGGGACTTTTGAGCTTCAAAGCCCCGATGCGTTCTTTGTGCGCTAGCCCTCTTGACTATATCTCTCAGCCAATGTGACCATCACCCGTGACCGTCACCTTATCCCATCGGGGCTACAGGGTTTGCGATGTCAAAGTGCATACGCCCACGGAACTCAAGATTTCCCAATTCGTGACTCTTCCTGCCTGTCTGACACCTGTCCTATCTGAGATCCATGGCTGTGGTCTCTTCTCCCAGCTTCAGGGTTCAACCAACCTCGAACTCTTAGTTTGGAGACTCCTGATATGCCAATGATGCCTGGTCCCACACGACTCCTCCAGCTGTCGGGATATCGCTTCTCGCAACCTCACGATCCCTATGCCCAAACTCTCGAGCTTTTTCTCGCGAGGTCCCAACATGCAATACCACGCACAGGTCCAACGGTCGTTCTTCGATCTGGATCCAATGGTTATCTCCTTCTCGCTGCTCGCGTCTTCGCGACTTTGCATACCCAATGTTTGGGCTCTCACCCTGCGATCTCCCGAGTTCGCGAGATCTCTCAATCTCTACCACCTTTCCTCCTCAGATGGATGACTACAATCCTCTCACTCCTTCGCCGCCTCATGACTCTGAACACCCAATACTTGGGCCTTTACCCTGCGAACCCCGGAGTTCGCGAGATCTCTCGATATCCGCCACGCATCCTCTCCAATGGACAGTCTATATCTCTTTCGTTTTTTCATGATTTCTGATGCCCCGATTTATATGACCTCGAGAGTCCCGGTTCTCCGATGGTCGATGTCCCGATGCTGGCTCCTCTCGTCGGGATTTCTCCTCCTATCCACGAGGACTTACCCTCCGCGTAACTTCCGTAGATCCGACGGCTGTCGGGATCTCTACTTAGATCTAACGGCCCAGATCTGTCTTCATTTGTGCATGCTCCTTTGGCTACTCCCTGGACTCAAAGATCAACGGCCTAGGTTCTATCAGTCGATCCAACGATTTATATGCTCCTCCCTGAGCTTCCCACACGCCTACTCCTGCACTTAACCTCTGCTCAGTTTTCCCCAATCCAAAGGCTGACGGGTTTTTTTAATGTGAGATCCGACGGCTGTCGCTCTCCTCTTATGTGCGCTTCTTCTAACGCCTTCCTGGACATGAACCTTCGATGGTCTAGATCTCTTCTCTCCTGCCGATCAGATGGCTGGTGCTGGCCCTCCCGAACCTTGAGTTTCACCACGCGTATAAGAACGTTGACTCCTCCTAAGTTCTTACTCTCGAATCCTTAGAGTATTTCGATGTCTACGCTCCTGCAGAGTCTTCTCATGCACCAAAGTGCTATCTCTTCTAATCTTTCACAAACACTCAGACCCCTTGGGGGATTTAGTCTTTCTTCTCCCTCAGATGGAGAATGAAATGGATGCCCTCCTGGATATCCTTCTACTCAAGCCTCTTCTTGAGTACTTCTGGGTATTCAACAACCCAGTGGAGGCCCTTCAGTGGAATCTCCCTTCACAACACAAAACTCAAAGAGTTCTCTCCTCTTCGGTGCCTATCTGCATGCTTCCTCGACGCCCTCCTGGCGGAGTATCTTCTCCATAGAACGTTCAATAGTTCTGGGTTCCTTTTGTTCACTCTTTGCACCTGCTCAATGCCCTCATGGCAGAGCTCTCAGAATCCTCAATGATTCTGGTCTTCCTTCTAACTCTCAGCAAAGTTCTTTTCCAATGCAACCCGTGCGTATGCTCAATGCCCACTTGGCAGAGCTCTCACAGAACTTACAACAAAGTTTTGTCTGCAACTGTGTTTCTCATACATAGCCTTGCCTCCAAGGTATTCAGCAACCTTGAGGTCTTCCTCCTGCGCTGTTGACTTTAGTCTCTTGTGCCTTAGCACGTCTTTGTCTGAACCCCGTAGTGTTCAGAAGTGCACTCATGCACTGGTATTCAGAGTCCATATCACTTTGTCATGCCCTCATGGCATGAAACCTCAAAGACCTCTCAAACCTGAAATCAAACAACTCCTACAGAATGCATCAACACACATAAATTCACAGCATACATAGAGAACACACACAGACATCCATTCAACACAGAATAATGCAGGAAAAACAGCTCTGTTATATATTAACAAATGGAAAAATGCCTGTATCTTTACAATGGTGTTCTCAAACTCTCCTCATTTCTTCTCTACTCTACCACTCTACCACAACCACTCTAACTCAAAATGAGATCTCCAAATCTCTTTTACCTGAGGTGCTCATCGAGCGCTTCCCTCCAGGTTCACCTACTCTAATAAATTACAATGAATGGTTGTCTAGTCCAGCGTATGGATCTAGATCTCAGTCAATCTGGCATTAAAGCCGATCTACCTAATGCTTGCTCAAAGGCACGGCTTCCATGGCTCACCAGCCTAACACATTTAATTACATTCAATTGAAATTTTACATGAGGCTGCGCCTCCTTTCTAGCATTTGAATGCATGTGCGCTGACATGGCTGGCTGGCTGGCTGATGTGGAGAGATGCTCCTACATCATACTCCTCAGCTGCAAAATCATGAGTTCCTGCTCATGCGCTTCCCCTCTGAGCTGTTGGAAATCCTCCTGGATCCCAAATAAGTCTTTGGAGCTGTCCATCTATTCCATTATGCTGCTACTATTGCTTTTGCTACACTACTGTTGCTGCTTCTCTTCTGCTCAGCTACTCCCTGCTGGCAGTCTTTGCCGACTTCAACATCAGCTCCATGATCTCACTGATCACTTCATCCAGTTGCTCCCATGGTTGGTTCTGTTTTTGCAGTCTCCTCAGTTGCAAATATTTTTGGCCATTGGGCAGATCATCATGATCCCCCATGCCTCCTTCATCATTTTCCAATTTTACCTGTTGGATGTGCATGCCCTGCACTTTCACCCTTTCTTCCAGGGCTTCAATCCATTCCCACAGATCAGTAAAACATATGCTATCCGTGTCTTCTTTTTCTTCTCCTGCTACAAACTCCCACATTGCAGTCTCTTCAGCTTCATCGCTGAATGTGTTGAGCAATTCCTCAGTATGCTCACTCTCCTCTCCATCTGCATCTTTTGCTATCAGCTTCAGTGCTACAACTTCTTCCCTTTCATCTCCTTGGATGAAATCATCGAGTCGTTTCTCAGAATGCTCGTCATTCTCTTCATCTGCCTCTGCTTCTGCTTGGGCAGCTTTCAAAGCCTACTCCAATTCTTCTTCTTCCCTGACAGTCATCGTCAGCTGTGACTATTCTGCTGTTGCACCATTTGCAATACTGATTTCTGCCTCCTCCTGGGCAGATGGTAGGAATATTTGAATTCCCCCAATCCTCATTCGGCTCCTCATATATTCCGCTGTCAGTTGTACCTGCTGATCCAAATTCACCTCTGATCTCACCTGCTCTGTCAGCTCCCTCGACTGATTCCAACACAATTCTGAGTTTATGAGACCCACATATAGTCTCATCTGCTCATCCCTACCTTTCTGGCAATATGGGATTCTTCCGTGCTTCCCTGGCAGACCATGAGATCAATCGATCCGATCTTCATCAACACTCCTTGCTAAATTAAACTCTTCATCGAGCCCATGAGACCTTCAGATGGCCTCGCATTTTCATTTCTGCCCTCCTGGTAGTCTTCGATTTTTCTGCTGCCTTCCTGACAGTCTTTGAGATCCCTCAGCAATCTCTCATCATTGCCCAGCTGGCAATGTGAAATTCCCTCACTGTCCTCCTGACAGTCTGTGAGATCCTCAACTGATCTCAACTCATTGCCCTCATGGAAAACTGGAACTTCTACTTCTTTGCCCACCTGGCAGTGCTTGAGATCCTCAGATGATCCCAATTCATTCTCTGTTCCCTTGTCCATCTGGCAATATGGAAACTCTCCACTGCCCTCCTAGCAGTCTATGAGATCTCGCAGCGATCTCTGATCATTCTCCTCACCGAGAATGTCTCCAATATCTGGTTCACAGATGTAAACCATTTCTTCCTCCTCGGTGGCCTTGAGGTTTTCAGCATATCTCAGCCATTTTCTCAATAGCCTACGCTATCTCATGACCATCAACTGCTTGACTGGCCAACTTTCCTTCGGCTTCCTCATGGGCCATTCATAAACCCATCTCTATTTTTTATCTTGCCAAATCTTCAATTCGATCTCCTCTATGTCTGCCTTTAATTCATAGAGATTTCTAGTCTCTTATTCATCCCATTCGGCAAGCTTTTCTGCCTTGCTCTTCCTTCTATGGCCTTTAGTAGCCATCTTGCCGTGTCTATCTGCCTCCCTAACAGATCAACTGTTGTCACCCCTGAAATCCTAAGTGCTCAGTTTCATCCTACAGTCTGAATGTCTGCATTCTCGACTGTTGTCCTCATGCAAACAGTCAACACAGAGTCCTCCAACGCTCTATCTTCTTACTGCTTCCTCTGTTCCCCTCTTGCCTGAAATATACAGACAAGAATTCAGCTTTGATACCACTTGATGCAAAGAGGTCCTTCCTATCACCTGCAGGGTCTCTCCACCTTCGACCTCCTTCTCACAAGATCATTCTCAATTTCCCTTACTCGAGCCAAATTAGCTCTTTAGATCCCCTCGAGAATCACTGTGCAAAATACCTGATCCACAGGTCCTTTAATCCCTCCCCACGACCTTCAGTACTTGACCGTGGTTATCCTCGACTCTCTATCAGGGTTCAGGGGTTTTTCCTTCTTGTTGTCGAGGATCACTGCCCTCTCCAATCCCCTATTTGTGATGAGCTCTCAGCTCCTAGGAGCTAGCCCTTCGGTTAAGCTTCCACCATATGACCACTTCCTCCGTGTCCGTAGCCTTCCCTCCTTATCGAGACTTTTGAGCTTCAAAACCCCGATGCGTTCTTTGTGCGCTAGCCCTCCTGACTATATCTCCCGGCCAATGTGACCATCACCCGTGACCGTCACCTTATCCCATCAGGGCTACGGTGTTTGCAATATCAAAGTGCATACGCCCACAGAACTCACGATTTTCCGATTCGCGACTCTTCCTTCCTGTCTAACACCTGTCTTATCTGAGATCCATGGCTGTGGTCTCTTCTCATAGCTTTGAGGTTCAATCAACCTCGAACTCTCAGTCTCGAGACTTCCGATACACCAATGACGCCTGGTTCCTTGACAACTATCTTCCACTATTTCCCACTGTGGCCAACACGACTCCTCTAGCTGTCGGGATATCGCTTCTCGCAACCTCGCGATCCCTGTGCCCAAACTCTCGAGATTTTTCTCGCGAGGTCCCAACACATGATCCCATGCATAGGTCCAACATTCCTCCTTCGATATGGATCCAACAGTTATCTCCTTCTCGCTACTCGCGTCTTCGCGACTTTGCGTACCCAATGTTTGGGCTCTCACCCTGCGATCTCCCAAGTTCGTGAGATCTCTTGATCTCTGCCACCTGTCCTCCTCATATGGACGGCTACAATCCTCTCGTTCCTTCGCTGCCTCACATCCTCACACCTCGCAACTCTGAACACCCAATACTTGGGCCTTTACCCTGCGAACCCCTGAGTTCGTGAGATCTCTCGATCTCCGCCACGCGTCCTCTCCAACGGACGGTCCATATCTCTTTTGTTGTTTTGGGATTTTTCATGTCCTGATTTATATGAACTTGAGAGTCCTAGTTCTCCGATGGTCGATGTCCCGATGCTGGCTCCTCTCATTTGGATTTCTCCTCCTATCCACGAGTACTTACCCTCCGCGTAACTTTCGCAGATCCAACGGCTGTCCGGATCTCTGCTTAGATCTAACAGCCTAGATTTGTCTTCCTATGTGCACGCTCCTCTAGCTGCTCCCTAGACTCAAAGATCAATGGCCTAGGTTCTATCGACCGATCCAACGACTGCTATGCTCCTCCCTGAGCTTCTCGCACACCTACTCTTGCGCTTAACCTCTGCTCAGTTTTCCCCGATCCAACGACTGACGGGTTTTTTTAATGTGAGATCTGACGGTTGTCGCTCTCCTCTTCTATACGCTTCTTCTAATGCCTTCCTGGACGTGAACATTCGATGGTCCAGATCTCTTCTCTCCTGCCGATCAGACGACTGGTGTTGCCCCTCCTGAACCTTGAGTTTCACCACACGTATAAGAATGTTGACTCCTCCTGAGTTCTTACTCTCGAATCCTTGGAGTATTTCAACGTCTGCACTCCTGCAGAGTCTTCTCATGCACCAAAGTGCTATCTCTTCTGAGATTTCACAAACACTCAGACCCCTTGGGGGATCTAGTCTTTCTTCTCCCTCGGATGGAGAATGAAATGGATGCCCTCCTGGCTATCCTTCTGCTCAAGCCTCTTCTTGAGTACCTCTGGGTATTCAGTAACCCAGTGGAGGCCCTTCAGTGGACTCTCCCTTCACAACATAGAACTCAAAGAGTTCTCTCCTCTTCGGTGCCTATCTGCACGCTTCCTCGATGCCCTCCTGGCGACGTATCTTCTCCACAGAACGTTCAACAGTTATGGGTTCCTTCTGTGCACTCTTTGCACCTACTCAATGCCCTCCTGGAAAAGCTCTCAGAATCCTCAGTGATTCTGGTCTTCCTTCTAACTCTTAGCATAGTTCTTTTCCAACGCAACCCATGCGTATGCTCAATGCCCACCTGGAAGAGCTCTCACAGAACTTACAACAAAGTTCTGTCTGCAACTGTGTTTCTCATACACAGCCTTACCTCCAAGGTATTCAGCAACCTTGAGGTCTTCCTCCTGCGCTGTTGACTTCAGTCTCTTGTGCCTCAGCACATCTTTGTCTGAACCCTGCAGTGTTCAGAAGTGCACTCATGCAATGGTATTCAGCGTTCGTATCACTCTGTCACGCCCTCATGGCATGAAACCTCAAAGACCTCTCAAACCTGAAATCAAACAACTCCTGCAGAATGCATCAACACACATACATTAACAGCATACATAGAGAACACACACAGACATCCATTCAACACAGAATAATGCAGGAAAAACCGCTCTGTTATATATTAACAAATGGCAAAATGCCTGTATCTTTACAATGGTGTTCTCGATCTCTCCTCAGATCTTCTCTACTCTACCATTCTACCACAACCACTCTAACTCAAAATGAGATCTCAAAATCTCTTTTACCTGAGGTGCTCATCAAGCGCTTCCCTCCAGGTTCACCTACTCTAATAAATTATAATGAATGGCTATCTAGTCCATCGTATGGATCTAGATCTCAGCCGATCTGGCATTAAAGCTGATCTACCTAACACCTTCTCAAAGGCACAGCTTCCATGGCTCACCAGCCTAACACATTTAATTACATTCAATTGAAATTTTACACGAGGCTGCGCCTCCTTTCTAGCATTTGAATGCATGTGCGATGACGTGGCTGGCTGGCTGGCTGATGTGGAGAGATGCTCCTGCATCAATTAACTGTGTAATTATTGTTTTGTAGTATATATAATGTATATATTGTCACTTTTATTGGGACATGCCTCCTCCCCCAACAGATGACAATGAGGAGATGATGCCTGAGGTCACGGCAGGTCAGGGTCCTCGATTGTATATACCCGACAACATGCGCCATAGGCTCGATACCAGATTCGGGTTGGATTTGGGCAACCAACTCTCTACACTTTTGATTAAGGTGGGAGTCTTCCATGCCATGATAGGAGACATCAAGGAAGATCATATGCTCTTGGATATTTGGAGGGATATGTCGCATGACTTGATGCCTCTTATGTGTCATATCGTCGGAGTTGTCAGGTTACTAGCAGTGAGGAGGGATCCCGATGATAGGCACAACTCTTCTTCCAGTACAGGTTGTTCGTCCAGTACCTCGTCGATTGATGAGGGTGGTTTTGATCATCCTTCTCCACATCCTCCCTATCCTCCTTCACCTCACCCAAATCATGAGGAGGTAGCACATATTCCTCATCCTCCTATTTCACCTCACCTAGATGAGCATGTCGAACCTATTTATCATCATCTATCATCTTCCATTGCAGACCAAGCCTCCACTACTATTGTAGATATGAAAATTATGCCATCGGCTGGACCAGATATGTTATAGTAGTTATTTGACTGGTCCATGTTATATAATATATATATATATATATATATATATATATATATATGGTGTTTTTTTTTCTATTGATCATGTTGATAATGTACTTAATTTATATGTTGATGTTGATGTGTATATTGTTAGGTCATGTTAGTTTTGGATGTTAAATGTTATTGATAGATGTGTGTGATGATGATGTTAGAAAATGCTTTTATTTTGTTAGATGTGATCACAATAAAGATGTCATGTTAAATTATTATATATGTGTGCTAGCTAATTAATGATGTTTGTAACGTCCTCCTCGTTACGACAACAACTCTTTAATAGGTGCAATTTTTTTATTTATTTAAGGTGTGTGCACATGTGTAAAAATGAACAGACACATTTGACTCTACGTCGCCACCCGAAAACTAACAAGACGCAACCACGCTGATCACAACAAGAAGACATAAGGCACACAACAAGTAAATGGAAGCATTAAATGGCATACTGTGTTATGTACAATACGAACACAGGTGGAAGAATCCATAGTAGTAGATTTTACTATTTCTGCACAGGAAAGCAGGGCATTTAATCTTAGTTCTCTGCTCTGGAGATAGAGAATGTCAGATAGGCTCCTGGACGACTGCTCAGGCAAAAACTAGTAATCTCTGTCAGGAGGTCGCAGTGGTGGGATCTCTGCCTTTAAAGAGCCCGTGACTACTGAAGCGACCTTAGAGGTGTGTCGCAAGAGTGGAAACCCTGCCTTTAAAGGGCCCGAGACTCTTGATATGGCACTGGATTCTTTACACATAAAATAATCACACACACAGACTTATATACAAAGCGACTAGCTTTATCAGATCGAAGAGTCTGATATCATATAACAGTGAGTTTGGACAATTCCAATTATAGTACTAACCCTGAATTTAACCCAACCCTAAACGTCAGCATAGAAATAAAAAACAACTTTATTAACCCTAAATTTAACAACCCAACCCCAAGCTAATCAAATAAAAGCACCTTGCAGAAGGAACCCAGTGGAGAACATGGAGGTGTCTACATCCCGCCCGACGCAAGTAGACCAAGCAAGAAATTAAACAACCAAGCACAACCCCAAAACTGAGAACTACTACGTCCTCTACAGCGACGCAAGACAAAAGGACTCAGACAACGACCCAACAAAATTAAGACAAGGAATGGTCTATGACTCGACAATGATTGATTACCAACCAATTACTCCATTGATTTCATTAACCGACGGGTACTTTTAGCATCAAGTGAATCTAATTAATCTCAGTCCTCCATTTATTAAGTCATAAAATCTTATTGTACATAGTTCAAGGACAGTACATAATGGTAACATATTACTAACAATAAAAATGGTAATAGCATTGCTATGGAATGATGCCCATAATACTTTCTTATCACAATGACTTGCAAACTCTCACGCATCCTGCATTTTAGGTGTTAACCACATAATTAACTGCGATATCATTACCCGAATGATGAATACATTAACATTTACTTTACAATGGATATTAGCCTTACATAAGGCATTACACCACATTGCCTTAAGATTTCATTTCAATCCATTACCTTTCATTAACATTCCAGTATATTACCTCGACCTTACTTTCACAATTCCTTACCTTATAATTCATTACATTCATCCTATTATAGTTCCTTAAAATAACATTACCTTACATTCCTTACAATAACATTCCATTACTTATTACATTATCTTAACATCTCGTTATATCATATCACATTCCATTATGTTCAATAGAATATATAATGTCAAGACTTTATGGAAGGAAAAACATAACTAAACCCATCTAATACTATAAACCAAGACAACTGTAATGTAATCCACCATACCCTTTTTAACTTGTTCTTAATCAACAGTAACCATGGTGATGTTTTAATTTCTGTTACCCCTACAATAATAAATTGTTCCACCCCATTTAAATATCGTCAATGAAAATTTTTATCATCTAGCAATCACA
>ML777983.1:68929-84976 GCA_009831015.1 Picea engelmannii
ATATATATATATATATTTTTATGGCGCTACCTGTCAGACCTTAAAATATAAAAATATATAAATGTAATCTAGTGCTATCATGTTAACTACCCTCTGTCCAGTGCTAACGATCTGTGCTAAACATTTAGAGAAATATATAATAATAAATAAACCTGTCAGTCTTGAAAACATAAAAATTATATAAAGAACTCTAATGCAATCGGGTAACTATCCCTTGTCCAGCGTTAACAATCGACGCTATTCATTCAGAAACAATATATAAAATAAAAACCTGTCAGTCTTTAAAACATAAAAATATATACTGATAAAACTACCAAACTTAGAAAAAAAACTCGTTGGATATTAACCTTCTGACAACATCTCGTTACCAGTTGTCGTTAACGAATAAGAGGGCGAAGATACCTGCGTTTTACAAACCAGTACAAGGAGTTTAAGAGGTAAGGCCTTTGTAGATGTTTCCCTTGGGAAATAGGAACTTGGGAGAGGGCACGCGCCAAGTAAGAGGCCATCAGTAGTTTAGAAAAAGGGGAAAAATTTCAGAGGCAACAAAATCAGCGTTAGGAAAAAGGGGTGTGAGTGCATATGAGGTGGTCTTTACAAATTTACAGTCATGCCCAAAAGGTACGCCGATTATATGAATAGGTGAAGCTGCGAGGGGGTTGTTGCTAATTTATAGTCGCGCCCAAAAGAGATTAACTCCAGAGAGAAATGATAATACAAAAGAGCAGTGGCTAAGTAGGATGCCACGGTGTAGGTAGTTTTTTTTTTTTATAAATAATCCCTCAACCATAGCTGCCACTCGACCAGAAATCAATTTCGATTCAACATAGAATTACAGAGAAAAATAAAGAACCAAGGAAGGCGGTGTCATGCACAGGTAAATCAAGTACTGCCATTGATTATTTTGTTACAGCTGGTATTTTCTTTTAAAAAAAAAAACAAGGGGCGGATCGGAATGAAGGTTGGTGCCATTGCACCTGAAGGGAAACACATAGTGTTTATTAAAATAATAGCTTGGTCGTAGTACCAACGCTCCAACGATGGGGTTTTCTAGCTGTCAGCTAACGTAGGGAAGGAACTTCCCAGATAAGAGATGGTAGTTTCAAGGCAACACAGTCTCCTAGAAAAATTTCGCCAGAAGAATAAATCTATCCAGGAGCGCAGTAGAATCAATGCAGATCAGTAATCATGGGTTATCTCTGTCCTCAGGATGACAATCAGAGTAGTAAAACCGGTTCTTAAATGCAGTCCAAGCCATAGCCAGACAGGAAAATATATTACTACACTAGCGGTCTTAACACTAGCACATACCAGAGTGTTATCCAGCCATGGGGATGCGCTCAGGGTAACCAACAACACAAAAGGATAACTCATAGAAGAAGATATAACAATCGCAGGGTTAAGAAGAATTATTTTTATATATGTCACAAAATCTAAAATCCTCGAAGAATGGAAAAAGAGAACCAATCATTCTGACGAGAACCGACACAGCTTTAAGTCAAGTAATTTTTATCTCATTAAGACAATATACAAATGTTGATAACTTTAAGAGAGGGTCAGTGTCCTAATACCTTATTTTATGAAAAAATGGAAAACATACTGTTGCCTTATCACTTTCTCCGTGTGTCGTCCGCGCGCTCCGTGCCGCTCCCACTCGCCGACCGTCGAGACCTCACCGGTACCTCCCAAACAATTGCTAGGGGTAATCTGCTTCCCCCTTAGCCCCCCAAGTCGCAAAGGGGCCACACGCTTTCCAGCTGGAACGTCTAGCTTCCCAGCTCGCCTTGCAAGGCCGAGCTACCACTCCAATCCGAGCTGAGAAAATCCCAACTCCCCACAAGTAATCAGTCAAGTCACAATTCCGGTAGCGTAATGTTACGCTAACCACCGATCCCCTTTCTTCCTCATCTTCCCTTTCTTTTATAGAGTTTTTAGAACCTCCCACTTTCCCTAAATCACATTTTAATTAAGTTTTAATAAAAATATTCTAAATATTCTCTTTCACACAAGTGTCGTCCATCCCCCTCTTTCCTCCAATAATTATTTTCTTTAAAATCATTATTTGACTCATTTTCCTCACCCACCTAGATTTTCTCCTAAAAATACTCCTAGGTGTTCCTAGATCCCCTTACATGTTTTAAATACTTTCCCTGAAGTGAAGTTGCTAATTTTAGTTCATTTTAGAAGGTTCTTAATTGCAGATTCCTTACTATGTTGACCTCGCTTTTTACCATAAGTTCCCATCTTTCCTTTATTATGTTTCCTCCATTTACTTAGTTTCCCAATTCTTATTATTCCCTTTTTTCCCCTTTTTATTAAACCCAAAATGGCAGTTGTGCTATTAAATCTTTCCCTTTTATTATTTATTTAATATCTTTTATACTTTCACAAGTTAAGAAATAATTTCTTCTTTGCAAATTTTTTAAATCCCTTAGTTTAATTAAATTCTTACTCTCTTCATTTACCCCAAGAGTTTTATGAAGACTAAACTATCACTTAAGTGGGTTTTTGTTTAAATTTTTAATTTTATTCTAGGGTCTTTTTCTTAAGGTTAGACAAAATTTTTACCCTAAAAAGTTTTAGACTTAGGACTTAGATTCTGAACTGGGTGACACTTGCTTAGGGAAGTTGTTTAAGGATTTCTTAAGGTGTTAATGTCTTAGGACCATCTAGGTTTGTTTCTTCATATCATCAATGCGACGTTCCCTTCAGGACGCACCTCGTGCTCCAAGGATGCGACTCGCCTCAGTTGTTTCTTTTGCACGATGTGCCCTTCAGGATGCACCACATGTTCCAAGGGTTCCACTCGCTAACTTGTGTTTCTTTCGCGCGACGTGCCCTTCAATATGCACCACATGCTCCAAGGGTGCCACTTGCTAACTTGTGTTTCTTTCATGCGACGTGCCCTTCATGATGCACCATGTGCTCCAAGGGTGCCACTCGCCAACTTGACTGATTGGTAGACATGTATAACCCCTGGAGTCAACAATCCGCCAGGTGAACTTGTGGGAGACTAATGGCTCTAAGGAATAAGGCCCCCACCTTATTGCGCGCCCCTTACAATCATCGTGAGCGACTGTCGCAGTCTTCCCTCACGACATCGTGGATCCTCTCGAACTAGGTAATCGTTAACCTACAGCTCAAGCCACGGTAGGAGTGCTAGTAGGCTGTGGCAGGGCTGTTATCCACACCTCTCCATCAACCTCTCTAGAAATCATGTGTGGCCCCTTTAATCCATATGTGAGTCTGGTCGACAAGATATCGTCAGCCTGCATCATCAGTAGTCGTGTCAAAACATGTCAACATCATATCATCAAATCAATGAAATATCACAGTAAATAAATCAACCCAAATAGCCCACTCCCTAACTCAATCTGGAGTCCAAGGGGTTCCATCGATGCCTCTGCATCCTCAAGGTCCAAAACCCTGCACACTCAATAAAACTGAGTCAATAGCACCTGTCTACATCCAAACAGTAAAACATCATGTCATCTATCATAACGCATCATAATCAAGGATAAATGTTTTAACATCATAAAAGTCCAGATCACTTGCGAGCAAGTGTCCTCAAAGAATAAGTTTTCTCAATGCGCCAGAGCGGGATGTTACATACACCCCCTCTTGGTCTAAACTTCATCCCGAAGTTGCCGAAATAAATGTATCATAGTATCATAAGTCTATCTATCAAACAAAAATGGAAACTGTTGGCGCATATCATATGCGTCTTGCCAGGTCGCCGAGTTCGGACTATAACTATCCCACTAGACCTTGACCTGATCTACCGTTCGACGTCATAACTGTCAAACGTGATGATCCAATATGTGGACTGGCTCAGCCGTGAGCGCTCCCTCATCCGATACCTGCAAGGAACTCATGTCAATCACATGCGTAGGATCACTAATATAATGTCTCAAAATAGATACATGAAAAACATCGTGCATACACTTCAAAGAATCAGGCAAGGCTAGTCGATAAGCCATGGGCCTCTTTCTCTCCACAATATCGAAAGGTCCCACGAACCTAGGAGAGAGTTTAGCTCCCTTTCCAAACTTGATCGAACTCTTATTCGGCTTAACCCGCAAGAAGACTCGATCGTTGACCTCGTAGCTACGGTCGACTCGGTGCACATCAACATAACTCTTCTGTCGATCCTGCGCTTCTTTAATCCTTTGTCTTATGGTTTGCATTTGGTCTTCCATTTCTTGGATCACTTCTGGCCCCACCAGAACCCTATCCTCCAGCCGATCCCAACTCAAGGGCGTTCGACACGGTCGCCCATAAAGAAACTCAAAAGGCGCCATCTTAATGGTGCTCTGGTAACTGTTGTTGTAAGTGAACTCTACTAGAGGCAAGAATTCCTCCCAATGCTTGTGTTGGTCCATCACATACATGTGCAACATGTCTTCCAAGGTTTGGTTCATTCGTTTAGTCTATCTGTCAGTCTCTGGGTGATACGCAGTACTAAAATTAAGTTGGGTTCCCAAGGCCTCTTGGAGACTCATCCAAAATCATCCAGTAAACACTGATCCTCGATCGGATATAATCTTCTTAGGCATGCCATGCAGCCTCACATTCTCAATGATGAAAAATCTCACTATGTCAGGTGCCTGATACGTCATATGCACAGGAATAAAGTGAGCACTCTTCGTCAGAGTGTCTACTACTACAAAAATCGAGTCGTGTCTCCTTGCTGTCAGTGGCAATCCAACAATAAAATCCATTGAAATAACTTCCCATTTCGATTCCGGAATGGCATGTGGTTGAAGTAATCCTGTCGGGTGTCTATGTTCAGCCTTTACCTGCTGACACTCTAGACATCTAGCCACAAAGTTGACTATGTCGGCCTTCATTCCCTTCCAGAAGAATAAAGGTTTAAGGTCTGCCCTCATCTTCGTGACTCCTGGGTGAGCCAGGTAAACGACTCTATGAGCCTCACTCAGGATCAACATCCTCAACTCATCATTTGGCGGTACATAAATCCGACCTCTAAACCTCAATAACCCATTGCTATCAAAAGAAAATCCCTCATATCGTGGTACCATCATTGTGTTTTTTCCAAAAAAACCCTCGACCTCTTTGTACCAGTCATCATCACGTTGTAAAGTGAGAATCTTCTCACGTAGATTCGTCTGAAGAGGCAACACCGAAAAGATGCATGGCCTCCGACTCAAGCATCCGCCACCTGGTTCACCATTCCCTTTATGTAAGTAATCTCAAAATTGTACTCGCTAAGCAATTCCGACCAACGTCGTTGTTGCGCGTTTAGGTCACTTTGCGTAAAAATGTGTTGCAGTCCACAATGATTAGTCCTTAGTTCAAATTTTCATCCCAGAAGGTAGTGTATCCAAACCTTCAAGGCATATACAATGGCTAATAACTCTAAATCGTGCGTTGCGTAGTTCTCCTCATGCCTTCTTAGTTTCCTCGAAATGTAAGCAATCACTCGTTCATCTTGCATCAAGACTCCGCCTAAACCTTCCTTAGATGCGTCAGTGCATACCAAGAAGTCTGCGTCCATGTCAAGGACCCTTAGTATCGTCACTGTGGTCAACAACTCTTTATGCCTTCGAAATGCTTCCGTGCATTTCTCGGTCCAAACAAACTTCTTGTTTTTCTTCTGCAATTTCGTGATCGGATTTGGTATCTTCGAAAATCCCTTGAAAAACCATCGATAGTATCCTGCTAAACCCATAAAACTACGCACTTTTGTGACATTCATCGGTGTCGGCCATTCCATAATAGCCTCAACCTTGGCTGGATCCACGACGATACCTTCGTCGAAGATGACATGCCCTAAGTAGTGAATCCTCGATTGATAAAAAGAGCAATTGGACAACTTCCCATACAATTTGTGCTCTCGTAGACACTGTAGTTCCAAGCGCAAGTGCTTGTCATGCTCCTCCGTCATCTGAGAGTAGATCAAGATATCGTCAATGAATACTTGGACGAACTTGTCCAAGTATTCGCGGAACACCCCGTTCATCAAACTCATGAATGACCCTAGGGCGTTTATCAGTCCAAACGGTAAAATAGTAAACTCATAATGTCCAAATCATGTCTTAAAGGTGGTCTTAGGGACGTCATCCTCCTTGATCCATAACTGGTGATACCCTGATCGCAAATCGATCTTGGAGAACACCGTCGCACCCTTCATTTGATCGAACAAATCATCAATTCTTGGTAAGGGATATTGATTCTTGATCGTAGCCTTGTTCAGTTGATGGTAGTCAATGCAAAGCCTCCATGATCCATCCTTCTTTCATATGAAAATAACCGGTGCACCCCACGGTGACACACTAGGACGTATCAATCTTTGGTCTAGCAAGTCCTTCGGTTGCATTTTCAACTCTTGCAACTCCGGGGTCGACATCCGATAAGGCGTTCTTGCTATCGGTTCGGTCCCTGGTTTCAGGTCTATGGTAAACTCCAATTCCCTTTCCGGCGACATCCTAAGCAACTCCTCTAGAAATACGTCCGCAAACTCCTTCACCACCGGAAGGTGTTCTAGACCTTCCACTACTCCCTTTTCATTTAGCACGAGGATCGCATAAAGCTTGCACCCCTTGCGCATACTCTTCCATAATTGTAAGGATGTGATGAACCTTAGGGATACCCCCTGGTTCCATCCTACAATCACACGTCTCTGTCCCTCATCATCGATCAAGCTCAACCGTTTCGTCTTACAGTTGAGTATCGCCTCATGCGATTCCAACCAATCCATACCAATCACAACATCATAATATCCTAAGATCGTGATGTACAAGTTGACCCTCATGACAAACTCTCCCAGGTTAAGGGAACAGCTCGTAACCTTTCCTCCAACCTTTTGTTTGGCTCCTGAAGCCATCTCTACAAAGCTAAACTCGTCCTGTTGGACTGCCTTTACCTTAATCCTTTTTAGCACTACACCAGAAATGAAACTCTCAATAGCACCTGGGTTTATCAAAATACTAAGGGTTTGGTCAGTGACAGTACCTGTCGTCTCGAGCACAGTCAGTTGGTGCTCTGCTTGGCGGTTATTCACCGCTACATGAATCCGATGGGCCTTGCCCATATCTCCCACTATAGTGGGTTCAGCTGATCCAGACACTCTGGTCCTCTCCACAAGACAGTCGCACTAGTAGTGTGGCTCCCCACACGTCCAACACCCCTTCTTCAGCCCAGTAGTCCTGGTACCCGAAGTAAAAGAGGACGGCCCACTGGCCTGGAACCCTGGTCTGTTCTGCTAGACAGGTCTAATTTGGTACTGTTGCGGGCGACGCTACTGCTGATGCTGTGGTCCCTGATAAAGTGTCCGCTGTTGAGGTGACATTCCTCGGGGTGTAGTGAAAGTGGATCCTCTCTGGAAGCCACGATATCCCGACGTATGTCTCGCTGGTGTCTGATGCTGTAGTGTACCAGATGAACCCTGCCCTACTGGTCTCACTGGAGTCCTGGTTTCACCCCCACTGATAAGCTCCTCCTCTGCTATGAGGGCCTTTTGGACAGCTTCGTACAAGGTTTGAGGCATCAAGATCCTAACCTTTGCACGTAGGCTGACGTTAAGGCCAAACATGAACCAATTGACCTTGATCTTCTCAGTGTTAAGGTGTGTAGCATATCGGAGTAGCTCCATAAAATGTCCCTCGTACTCGGGCACCGTACGACATCCCTGTTGTAATGCGTTGAACTAATTGAGCTGATGCTCAATGAATTCCTCTGAAAGGTACCTCTCTCGGAACCGTTCCTCGAACAGTTCCCATGACACGTCTTCAACGGCCATGTTCAGCTGCGGCAGGAGCGTCTTCTACCATAGAAGAGCGCTCCCCTTCAGTTGAAAGACCGCCATGCAGACCTTCATGTTGGAGGTATAATCACAAGTGCGAAGCACATCGCCATATTCTCCAACCATGCCTTGGCGGCGGCGCCATCCGGGGCACCCAAGAACTTGGGAAATTTAACCTTCTCGAGTTCATGGTGAATGCTACCTGTAACGACCGGTGCGCGCAGTGGAACCTCAACGGGTGTCGGTGCCCCGGCCTTGTCTCTGTCCAATCGGCTGATTAGTGCCTCAGACATGCGCTGAAAAGATCTCATCATCCCAACAACATCTCCAACTGCTATTTGCTCTTGTCCGAGAGCATGCTCACCTCCCTAGGGGTTAGACCCCTCAGGCGTGGATGCTACTGGAGGTGTCACGCCTCCTCCCCTAACACCCCATCTTCTGCTTCCGCGACGTCCTCTAACCATGATTACCTACTCGCACACAATCAACTCGATCAGCAACAGTATAATCCAATCTAATCATGTCAACGAAAGCTGTAGCGAATCCCAAGCCATGGGTTGAACCAACTCTGATACCATATGTAATGTCCTCCTCGTTACGACAACAACTCTTTAACAGGTGCAAATTTTTTTTTTTGTTTAAGGTGTGTGCGTGCATGTAAAAAGGAACAGACACATTTGACTCTACGTCGCCACCTGATGACTAACAACATGAAACCATGATGATCACAACAAGAATACATAAGGTGCACAACAAGTAACTGCAAACATTAAATGACATACTTTGTTATGTACAGTACGAACACAGATGGAAGAATCCATAGTAGTAGATTTTACTATTTCTGCACAGGAAAGCAGGGCGTTTAATCTTAGTTCTCTGCTCCGGAGAGAGAGAATGTCAGATAGGCTCCTGGCCGACTGCTCAGGCAGAAACTAGTAATCTCTGTCAGGAGGTCGCAGTGGTGGGATATCTGCCTTTAAAGAGTCCGTGACCACTGAAGTGACCTTAGAGGTGTGTCGCAAGAGTGGAAACCCTGTCTTTAAAGGGCCTGAGACTCTTGATACGGCACTAGATTCTTTACATAGAAAATAATCACACACACAGACTTATATACAAAGTGACTAGCTTTATCAGATCGAAGAGTCTAATATCATATAACTGTGAGTTTGGACAATTCCAATTATAGTACTAACCCTGAATTTAACCCGACCCTAAACGTCAGCATAGAAATAAACAACAACTTTATTAACCCTAAATTTAACAGCCCAACCCCAAGCTAATCAAATAAAAGCACCCTATAGAAGGAACCCAGCGGAGAACATGGAGGTGTCTACATCCTACCCGACGCAAGCAGACCAAGCAAGAAATTAAACAGCCAAGCACAACCCCAAAACCAAGAACTACTACGTCCTCTACGGCGACGCAAGACAAAAGGACTTAGACAATGACCCAAAAAAATTAAGACAAGGAATGGTCTATGACTCGACAGTGATTGATTACCAACCAATTACTCCATTGATTTCATTAACTGATAGGTACTTTTAGCATCAGGTAAATCTAATTAATCTCAGTCCTCCATTTATTAAGTCATAAAATCTTATTGTACATAGTTCAAGGACAATACATAATGGTAAACTATTACTAACAGTAAAAATGGTAATAACATTGCTATGGAATGATGCCCATAATACTTTCTTATCAAAATGACTTGCAAACTCTCACACATCCTACATTTTAGGTGTTAACCACATAATTAACTACGATATCATTACCCGAATGATGAATACACTAACATTTACTTTACCATGGATATTAGCCTTACATAAGGCAATACACCACATTGCCTTAACATTTCATTTCAATCCATTACCTTTCATTAACATTCCAGTATATTACCTCATCCTTACTTTCACAATTCCTTACCTTATAATTCATTACATTCATCCTATTATAGTTCCTTAACATAACATTACCTTACATTCCTTACAATAACATTCCATTACTTATTACATTATCTTAACATCTCGTTATATCATATCGCATTCCATTATGTTCAATAGAATATATAATGTCAAGACTTTATGGAAGGAAAAACATAACTAAACCCATCTAATACTATAAACCAAGACAGCTGTAATGTAATCCCCCATACCCTTTTTAACTTGTTCTTAATCAACAGTAACCATGGTGATGTTTTAATTTCTCTTACCCCTACAATCATAAATCGTTCCACCCCATTTAAATATCCTCAATGAAAATTTTTATCATCTAGCAATCACATACCAACCACCTGGTCTATTCAGCATTCTAATAAGCTATAAATATATATATATATTTATGTCGCTACCTGTCAGACCTTAAAATATAAAAATATATAAATGTAATTTGGTGCTATCGTGTTAACTACCCTCCATCCAGTGCCAACGATCTGCACTAAACATTTAGAACAATATATAATAATAAATAAACCTGTCAGTCTTGAAAACATACAAATTATATAAAGAAATCTAATGCAATCGGGTAACTATCCCTTGTCTAGCGCTAACAAATGGCACTATTCATTCAAAAACAATATATAAAATAAAATAAAAGCTGCGAGGGGGTTGTAGGTAATTTAGAGTCATGCCCAAAAGCGATTAACTCCAGAGAGAAATGATAATACAAAATAGCAGTGGCTAAGTAGGATGCCACGGTGTAGGTAGGTTTTTTTTTTATAAATAATCCCTCAACCGTAGCTGATACCAGACCAGAAATCCATTTTGATTCAACACAGAATTACAGAGCAGAATAAAGAACCAAGGAAGGCGTTGTCATGCACAGGTAAATCAAGTACTACCATCGATTATTTTGTTACAACTGGTATTTTCTTTTTAAAAAAAAAACAAGGGGGGCAGATCGGAATGAAGGCTGGTGCCATCACACCTAAAGGGAAACACATAGTGTTTATTAAAATAACATCTTGGTCATAGTACCAACGCTCCAACAATGGGGTTTTCTTTCTGTCAGCTAACGTAGGGAAGGAACTTCCCAGATAAGAGATGGTAGTTTCAAGGCAACACAGTCTCCCAGAAAAATTTCTCCAGAAGAATAAATGTATCTAGGAGCGCAGTAGAATCAATGCAGAGCAATAATCGTGGGTTATCTCCATCCTCAGGATGACAATCAGAGTAGTAAAAATGGTTCTTAAATGCAGTCTGATCCATAGCCAGATAGGAAAATATATTACTACACTAGCGGTCTTAACACTAGCAAATACCAGAGTGTTATCCAGCCATGGGGATGCGCTCAGGGTAACCAAAAGCACAGAAGGATCACTCATAGAAGAAGATATAACAATCGCATGGTTAAGAAGAATTATTTTTATATCTGTCACAAAATCTAAAATCCTCGAAGAACGGAAAAAGAGAACCAGTCATTCCGATGAGAACCGACACAGCTTTAAGTCAAGTAATTTTTATCTCATCAAGCTAATATACAAATGCTGATAACTTTAAGAGAGGGCCAATGTACTAATACCTTCTTTTATGAAAAAATGGAAAACATATTGTTGCCTTATCACTTTCTCTGTGTGTCATCTGCGCGCTCCATGTCGTTCCTGCTCGCCGACCGTCAAGACCTCACCGGTACCTCCTAGCAAATCGCTAGGGGTACTCTGCTTCCCCCTTAGCCCCCCGAGCCACAAAGGGGCCACACACTTTCTAGATGGAACGTCTAGCTTCCCAGCTCGCCTCGCAAGGCTGAGCTACCACTCCAATCCGAGGTGAGAAAATCCCAACTCCCCACAAGTAATCAGTCAAGTCACAATTTCGGTAGCGTAACATTACGCTAACCACCGATCCCCTTTCTTCCTCATCTTCCCTTTCTTTTATAGAGTTTTTAGAACCTCCCACTTTCCCTAAATCACATTTTAATTAAGTTTTAATAAAAATATTCTAAATATTCTCTTTCGCACAAGTGTCGTCCATCCCCCTCTTTCCTCCAATAATTATTTTCTTTAAAATCATTATTTGACTCATTTTCCTCACCCACCTAGAGTTGCTCCTAAAAATCGTCCTAGGTGTTCCTAGATCCCCTTACATGTTTTAAATACTTTCCCTGAAGTGAAGTTGCTAATTTTAGTTCATTGTAGAAGGTTCTTAATTGTAGATTCCTTACTATGTTGACCTCTCTTTTTACCATAAGTTCCCATCTTTCCTTTATTATGTTTCCTCCATTTACTTAGTTTCCCAATTCTTATTATTCCCTTCTTTCCCCTTTTTATTAAACCCAAAATGGTAGTTGCACTATTAAATCTTTCTCTTTTATTATTTATTTAATATCTTCTGTACTTTCACAAGTTAAGAAATAATTTCTTCTTTGCAAATTTTTTAAATCCCTTAGTTTAATTAAATTCTTACTCTCTTCATTTACCCCAAGAGTTTTATGAAGACTAAACTATCACTTAAGTGGGTTTTTGTTTAAATTTTTTATTTTATTCTAGGGTCTTTTTCTTAAGGTTAGACTAAATTTTTACCCTAAAAAGTTTTAGACTTAGGACTTAGATTCTCAACTGGGCGACACTTGCTTAGGGAAGTTGTTTAAGAATTTCTTAAGGCTTTAATGTCTTAGGGCCATCTAGGTTTGTTTCTTCATATCATCAATGCGACGTGCCCTTCAGGACGCACCTCGTGCTCTAAGGGTGCCACTTGCCTCGGTTGTTTCTTTTGTGCGATGTGCCCTTCAGGATGCACCACATGCTTCAAGGGTGCCACTTGCTAACTTGTGTTTCTTTCGCGCAATGTGTCCTTCAAGATGCACCACGTGCTCCAAGGATGCCACTCGCTAACTTGTGTTTCTTTCGTACGACGTGCCCTTCAGGATGCACCACGTGCTCCAAGGGTGCCACTTGCCAACTTGATTGATTGGTAGACATCTATAACCCCTGGAGTCAACACTCCTCCAGGTGAACTTATGGGAGACTAAGGGCTCTAAGGAATAAGCCCCCCGCCTTATTTCACGCCCCTTACAATCATCATGAGCGACTGTCACAGTCTGCCCTCATGACATTGTGGATCCTCTCGAACTAGGTAATCGTTAACCTACAGTTTGAGCCACGACGAGAGTGCTAGTAGGCTATGGCAGGGCTGTTGTCCACACCTCTCCCTCAACCTCTCTGGAAATCGTGTGTGGCCCCTTTACTCCATATGTGAGTCTGGTCGGCAAGCTATCGTCAGCTTGCATCATCAATAATTGTGTCAGAACATGTCAACATCATATCATCAAATCAATGAAATATCACAGTAAATAAATCAACCCAAATAGCCCACTCCCTGACTTAATCTGGAGTCCAAGGGGTTCCATTGATGCCTCTGCATCCTCAAGGTCCAAAACCCTGCACACTCAATAAAACTGAGTCAATAGCACCTGTCTACATCCAAGCAGTAAAAAATCATGTCATCTATCATAACGCATCATAATCAAGGATAAATGTTTTAACATCATAAAATTCCAGATCATTTGCGAGCAAGTGTCCTCAAAGAATAAGTTTTCTCAGTGTGCCAGAGCGGGATGTTACAATGTTTATACGTGCTAGAGGTATATATAATTAGATGATGTTATCTAGCGAATATAAATGTGTATTTTAGATGTTATTTATGTTTGTTATAATATGGTTATCATCATCATGTTTATTTTTATAAATTACAAAGTTCAATATGGTTGAAACTATAATTATAAAATTGGAACTATAATTGCATAGATAGTTCATTATACATATTAATTCTAACTAAAAAAAAATTCAAAAAACAAATTACATATGAATAAATATTGTTTTCCATTGTACTAATTACTCTTTTTGAATAGACTCTTCTACACTAAAAATTGTTATTATAAAAAAGTTATGATCTCCAATGATAAGCATTCTATTGGCTTTAAAATTTTATGCATGCAAATCTTCCTATTGTTATTTTTGTCATTATTTTGTAAGTTGATTGCTATCAAATTTTAAAATATTACTTCATTAATTGTGGTTTTACTCAACATTGGGGGTATACTTTTATAAATATTTTCAAAAGCAATGATAAAAGTATGTAAACTAACAAACACTACTTTAGTTAAAAACCAAATTATCACGAAATCATGTTATAAATTTAATTTTTTAATTATAAACCACATTTTTTGTTAATCTTACTTTTAAATCTACAAAATAAATGAGCATAAACTCGGTTTTTGAATCATCATGTTAACATATCCTCAAAAATGTTGTAATATTAAACGTGCATATCAATCATATCATTACATCTAATTATATCAACATAAAAAGTAGATTTTTATATCCCATTAAAAGTTCAACTAGACATTTAACATTTTTTCAGGATTTCACAATTGGAAATACTTAAAGAAGATGAAACATTTTTAAATATATGCAACGACATATAAATATGTTGAAATAACAAACATTATGTGTAATCACAAATAATTTAAAAGAAAAACACATTACGCATCAAACTGACTGTTAACCAACTAAAATTGTTCAAAGATTTGTTATAATTAACTTAGCATTTCATGTGTTAGAAGATGAATAAAAAAAAATATAATTAGCAAAATAAAGAATATAACAAAAATATACAACAACAATATTGAAGATGAAATAAAACATGTACATATCACTCTGTGTTGTCATCACACTCATTATCTTCCTTGCTTTCCATGATAACAATGTTGTTAAATATGTTTTGATCTAGAGTCGTGTCTTTATACAAACCACCAATCCCTATTCAAAACATCTAGGTAAAAAAACACTTGGTTGCAGTGTTTTGGGAAAACATAAGGCTCCTTAGCTTCATCCCACATCTTTTTAGATTTGATACATATCATCCCACTATCATCATCTTCCTTTACATTATATTGATCAAAGGTTTCACACCACTTGCACCTAAAAATAACACATTGGAAAGAAGAGAAGTCCACTCGAATGATCTCTTGTATCTTTTCGGCGTATCCTAACTTCCCTTGTATGGTGTTTTGATCTTGGTGGCTAGCATGACTAGATTGGTCGAACTCAAATTCCACTCCACAATCTTGTTCCATGTGTCCATTATTAGCATCCTCTATGCAAAAATGATGTTCATGTTCCCACATAGATGGGAACAAATGCACCTATAAAAAATTGAACAATTCACAATGTCAATATGTGTCTAATAACCCAACCATTAAAATAAAAAACAATATATGTGTACTTACAATTCAAATGTGCATTGCTAAGTTAAAAATTATGTACACAAAAATATTATTACCAAGTTGTTGCAACTAATCCCTATGTTTAGTGCATCCTCTTCTTCACACGAGTAATGACCGGATGCACCTTATTTCTCTCTGAATTGGTCAGAAACCCAACTGTTGGGGCATATCATTGGCATATTTTATTTTAAATGATCAGGATAAGGCATGCTTCTACCATTCAACCGTCTGAATTTTTTCCTGTCACTTTCCCATTTCCTCCTCTTTTGTTCATACAGTGCGACCCACGACTGTGTTTCCTCTAAATTGTAAAGAATGAATTTATTGATGGCATCAATTTTTGAATTCGTTGATGTATTCATGAAATCAAACAACATATAGTACATATGAGATCATGAAAATATACATTATTAAGTTCAGCGTGAATAGTTACTGTGTAGAAATTTGACAAGCGATAAGTCACTTACTATTTATCAAGCTCCTTTTTCCATTCATTTGGAGAAGCTCCCCTTATATGTTGTCTTCATCCCTTTTGTCGTCCCAAATCACTACACTTGGTGTGTTGTCGATCTGCTTGATGTACTCACTGGCATAATAGAAAGACTCATATGATATGTACCCCTCTGCCATAAACCCCTCGGGTTTTACCCTTTGACGAACAAATCATTTCAATTTCTTCATGTACCTCTCTAAAAAAAACATCCAACAACAAGAGACCACCTCGACTAATTCAACCTCATCTACTAGGTGAATTAGAACATGAACCTGCAAGTCCATGAAACTCGGCAATAGTTCCTTCTCAAACATATAAACAATATCAACTATCTCTTGATGCCACCGGGGAATGCTAGCCATATGAATCTCCTTTGATGTGATCCAACATACAAATGCAGATAATTTAGATATGGCAGGCCTTAGTTCATGGGGGAATTCATGGTTCACACACCCATGCACGAGCAAAGGATAATGACACTACAAAGTAAACACATAAAAAATTAATTATGTTTTATCCCATGGAATAAAAAAAAATTACAAATAATAAAATCATATTTTTGGCATATGTC
>ML777983.1:85136-111975 GCA_009831015.1 Picea engelmannii
AAAATTAATTATGTTTTATCCCATGGAATAAAAAAAAATTACAAATAATAAAATCATATTTTTGGCATATGTCGTACATTTAGAAGGTTCAAATGGTCATGTGATTTCAACCCCAACAAATGGTCTTGACGCATAGTGAAGCAGCGTCGTGGGGAAGAGCCATATAAAGAAGGCACCTTCACACCCAATATAACTTCCTTTGCCAAAGAAATATCTTCTTTTTTCAAAATCCATGGGACATCACCTTCTTTGAAATACCAAGAGGAACCAGCCTCTCCTCTACTTTCTTATCTTGGCCGATGTTTCTTTTTAGTTTTTGAAGAAATAAGATCTCTCCTCACAACCAATTTGTCACTTTCTTTCGATGATATGTGCCTCCATAAAGACGATGAAACATTTTTAAATATATGCATGCGATCTATTAAGTGGGCAATCTTAAGATACTCCCAATATGGGAGCTCATAAAAGATAGATTTCATTTTCATCCCAATGGGAAATTTCTCAACATAGGTGTCGAATATTTCTGGATCATCGAACATAGGCTCCCCATTTGAATTGAACATTTTTGTAATATCCTTCTCCTTCTCTCTCTCATATGCTATAAGCCATTATGTTGGTTTCATTATTGTAGGCATTTGGGTTCTCTATGGTTTACCATTGAAAGAGGATGTTGCTCTTCTATAAGGGTGTTCTTCTGGGAGAAATACCCTTGAGTAGTCGTAC
This sequence comes from Picea engelmannii, assembly GCA_009831015.1. Lineage (NCBI taxonomy): Eukaryota > Viridiplantae > Streptophyta > Pinopsida > Pinales > Pinaceae > Picea > Picea engelmannii. The sequence continues at coordinate 85,860 of ML777983.1, forward strand.
ACTGGATTCCGTAGGTGGTTTGACCACCTAGCCTTCAAGGAAGGTCCACAATTATTGTATACATAACACGTTAGCGTTTAAGAATAGAATGTCAATCACAACAAATAAAATATGCAAATAAATATTGTTATGTATATAAACAAATCAATAAAAATGTTAATTACCAAAGAAAACTCCTAAGCCTAGATAATCATGTGTGGTGTAAGCACATATTCCATACAAAATAAAACTCTTCTTTGTTGTGATGGGTATTGATACATCGTATACATGTACCCCTTCCCATAATTCCTTCAATTCATGTACCAATGGTTGTAGGTAGACATCCATATTATTCACTTGTCTTCTACCAGGGACTATAAGAGCCAACATAAGATGTTCATTCTTCACAGACAACCATGGAGGGATATTTTTATCGATCACTACTAAAGGAAAAATAGAATAGTTGGTGTTTTGGATGGAATATGGGTTCACACCATCCATTTCTATGTTGAGTCGTAGACTTCGTACTTAATCCTTGAATTTTTCTGGCCATGTATTCTCTATATTCTTCATGGCTATTGAATCTATTGGGATTTGCATAACTCCCGACTCACTTATGTGCGAGGCATGCCATCCCTTCAACATAGCTAATTCTTTGCAACAAAAGAGCCTTTGAATCCTTGGGATTATAGGAATGTGCCTCAATATATTATGAGGAGGACCATGCGATTTACCATTTTTATTTGATTTATGGTACATTTCATGCCCACATTTCAGACATATCTCTTTTTTTGCATATTCTCCTCTATATAGAATACAATCATTCGAACAAGAATGATATGATATATACACAACACCCAACACTTTCAACAGCTACTTTGCCTCTTCGCAACTACCAGGCAAAACATTATCACTAGGAAGAACCTCATCTTTGAATATCCTATAGTTAGTGGGCAATAGAATTAATGTACAAGGTCATTTAATGTTTATCAAAGCACCATTTGTAATGTTGATTGTACTATGACAAGATTTCAAAAAATTAATATACGGAAGTCGCTGATCAATTACCTCAATATTGCTAAGAAAGATGCATTTGACATGCAAAAATTTTCTTTCACGTTGTAAAGTAACATTATTGTCCCAAGCTGGGTAGACTTTGATCGAGCACTAGGTCCAAAGAGAGGGGTCCTGGAAGCAGATTTTAAGCTTTCAAAAATGGTATCATTGATATGAGCATCATCCGCTAGCTCATTGTTCTGGAATGGATCTAACAACATTGTCTCCATGGAATTTGTATCCCATAAGTAACCATCCATACCAACCTCTTTTTGATTGTCTCCATTGCCAACTTATGAAGAACTAATATTGTTGTAGTCATTTCTAATTGGTAAATCTTGACGTAGTGGGAATTGAATAGGTGGTTGATTCAACCAATCTTGGTATGCTTCCTCTCTGAGTCATGCTCTCATTGCATCCTTCTCTTGGGTTGACATTGTTGTGGGGTGCAATGGAATATGGTAGGTAGGTTGTTCATCATCATAAGAATCCTAATTTCAAAAATATTGAACATTAGTACATCGATGATATTAGTAAGCACAATGCAATAATTTGTTTGTTCAAATTACGTTATACCAAACAATTATTACCATCGTCGACCAAGGATTGTGGCTGGAAGATGGAATGTCATAATTGGAAGGGTAAAGAGGCTATTCATTTTCATTTACCAACTACTTGCGGTATGTTGCTCCTTATAAAACCTTTCAACGTTTTTGAACCGGTACTGGAATATTTTCTACATCTAAACTCGATTCTGAATCAGGATCCTGCAAATTTGGATACATTTTTATTTAGATTGACATGGATAAAAAAAAATTCAATGAGATAATCAAAACACAAATAAAACAAGTTAAACTTATTGGAGATGGAAAGGGAGAACTCTGCGATGGACTTGGAACAACATGGAATGGGATGGAATTTGAAGAATTGGCCATTTGATCATATAATAAATTGTATCCCTGCATTTCAACAAAATTAGCAACAAATTTTCATGTACATATCTAAAATAAATTTCGAGGACCATACCACAATTTGAGTTTGAATATAGTTTTGAAACCATTTTTTAAGAATAAAGCGACATAAAACGTAAAATGTATACTGAAGTATTTCTTGAGTCATGTGAATTCATCCTAAAATATAATTTGAGTTGAATATACTATTTATGTGCAAATAAAAGTTCAAATAACTTTAAATGCATCATGGTGTGCTCATAAATCAGAAACGCACCAGTGCACATATTAACAATAAGCATCAATTGGTTGAAAAATCAACCACGCCGTGTTTCTAGATTTTGTTAATAAAAAACAATTATATGTCTCTGGTGCATTAAATAATATGGACACATTGGTGCATAATTTAATATGGACACACCGGTGCGTCTTACATAAACGCACCATCGTGCCGAAATTTAAAAAAAAAAAAAAAACGCAAAATTTTTATACAATTAAAAAAAGATCGGGAATCGGATTTCATAAAGTCATTTAAAATACTAAAAAACTATTCACTATTTCATTATTTTGCAGGGGAGAGACTTGCAAGAGAGACATGCGGAGGAACACTATGGAGGACTATAATACTTTGGAACCACAATATTATTCAGAATATGAAAATTTGAAGGGTATGGTGATTCACTCTAAACCATTTTCATAAAGTGTTTTTAATATTAAGAAGGTATCCAATATTTTCATTATTTTTCCAAAATTTACATGACAGATTTGGAAGAGAGACATACTGAGGAGCAGAAAAATACTTTGGAATAGAAAAACTATTCAGAAAATAAGGATTTGGAAGGTATGGTGATTCACTCAAAACCCTACGTTCAGAAAAAAATAAAAATAAAAAAATTCATACTTACATTAAACCCTTGTTTTTGTTTTGCTTACATGAATGCAAAATTTCACCCTAGGGTTTAAATCCCTCTATCATTTCAAAATTAGGGCTTTTTGTTTTAGGTATTTTAGATCTAATGAGTTTGTTTTTCTATATATAAGTGTTTGGTATGTGATGCAAAGGGACCACTTATTGCATCAGATCCCAAACACAATCGGCCATCTACCTTATTTTATTTTATTTTTTTAAATGGTTTTTGATTTGAAGTTTTTTTTTTTAAATGTTTTCCGCTTTTCTGGTGCACCTTTACGACTAAGCCAGATTTAAAAAAAAAAATTTAAAAAATGGTGCATAAAAAAAATATCGTCAATGTTCTCATCTAAACAACACAGAAAATGTAGTCATATAATTTTTTTAATTTTTCTTCTCATCGGTGTGTAATTTTTCTATTATTATTTTTATGAATGTTTAATTTTTTTGCAATGTTTTTGTTTTTTGATGTAGTCCTTGTGATGTCTTCTCTATATAACATATTGTTGTAATTCACAATATTTTAAAAAATAAATTAAATTGTTTGGTGTGTGTTTTTTTATGGAACGCACCGATACTTTGTATATAAAAAACGCACTTGTTACAACGATTTTTTTCTCTGAAAATTATGTGATTTATTTATAAAATATATTTAATAATTTCGTTATTGAATGGTACAGGTTGTATATTGATAAAAATATGAGTGAAAAGAGTTCAAATAAGAAAAATTTTTGTCGACACAATGATGACACATCCAGAAAAACAAAATTCTATACAAAATTAATATGGTTGAACTATATGTAAGTTTAACTAATATGTATTGGTTAGTGTGTGTCATGCAGGGCCACAAAAAGAGGAAGCTCGATAACATTATTTCTGATCTAAGTGCAAAAGAGTGTAAAATATTGATGGAAAAATTGCAGAGGGATGAATGAGAGGAATGAAAAAATACTATTCAATATGATTTTTTTTTGGAATTTTCATTAATAATATACTTAGGAATATTAGATGACATGTTTCAAACAATATATTAATTCACATATTTTTAATGTTCTACAGGCACCAACAATGATGGAAAAAAATGTCATCATAACAAAACAAAATTAATTAATTTAGAAGATGTAAATGATGATAAATTGGTACTTAGCTCATCTGGAGTGGTGTTGGAGATTAATCAAGGGGGGGGTGGTGGACTTTTACAAAACTATGAGGGATATAATGGAATGAACGTATAGATGTACTTTCCACTTACAATATAGAAATCAATCCAATGATTCCAAGAACCAGGTTATATTTAAACTACGGGAAGCATTTCCAGAGCAATGGTCAATGAGACCTGTCAGACTTGCAATAGCAAAAACATACAACAACAACAACAACAAAAAGCATTCAAAAAGTAATATTCCTAAAAAAGAAAAATTATAATATGTGTGTGTGTGTGTGTGTGTGTGTGTGTGTGTGTGTTACAAAGTATTCATTTATTAATATATCAATTTTTGTGATATTTAGTTTTCATATATCAATATAAAAATACTTTATTGTCATGTTTTTTTTTCAGGAAAATTGTGAAAATCCCAGAGAACCAACAAGATGATATTCGAAATATGTCGGTAGGAATGTCCAAAAAAGTGTACAAGGAGATGGTCAAATAATTGGACATAATTTCATCGTAGGAGGAGCTATCTCAACAACAACGTGCTTCAAATGTATGCAATCATTGAATTTTTCTATTAGGTACAAATAATTAATTATACATTAAATATTAATTTTCAAATATTCTCTTACAGAAAAGAAAAGAAAATGGAACTCATTATGCACATAAAATTGGACGACAAGGAAGAAAAGAGTTGATAGCAAATTTTGTGAGTAATTGTTATTTCCTTATAACAACTTAAGGTTTTTTTTTTGTATATTTTAAGTTGTTTTACAACAACCATCCTTGAATGTTTGCAAACAAGTGCTAACATACAAAGAAGAGCCATCTGAAAAATTGATTGACATTGGGTTAATTAAGGGTTGTGAGTATATGTTGTCATATCAAAAATTAGTTGTCGAATTTGTAAGTATAATCTATGTTGTTTTACTTTCATCATTTTATAATTAATGAAACAAAAATAATAATTTATATTAAATCTATGATTTATTATGGGGTATAAAACTTCTAGGAAATAAAGTATGGAACTGAGCCAATAGAAGAATTGTTGAAACAAGGCATGAGATTTGATTTTGAACATATGTGTATGATTCATGAGTCACTTCTTGCTTTGGAGGTACATCGTTTTTCAATTTACATTCATGTATATTTTTTATTTCAATTTTCATTATTCTCACCAATGTAGATAGATTCATTACAGTTTATTTTTATGTTTGTATATGGAACTTCAAGAAGAACAAAACAATTGTGAAAATCAACCAAACATTCAGCAAAATAACCCAAAGGCATGGAAGTAGCTCGAGCACTAACAACATTTCCAATGAAGAAAGATGACCAATATATTTGGATATCAATGCAAGATGCAATTGTATTTTTTTTGAAATAATTGTCTGTGAAAATCATACATTTTTGTTTAATGTAATGGACATATTGTCCCAATTGAAAGACAAGGGATTACAGATAAGTGTCCCATTTTGTATGACAAAGACCCTCTTATTCATATAACAAGATATGTTTTAATTTATTCTATTGCATTGTCTGATGTCATTGTGAAATGTTTCATTGTTGATTAAATATATGGATGACTAAATATTATAATGAAGAGATGCAAAATCTAATGAAATAACAAATTAATCCAAACATACTTTCCAAATTCACTAATAAAAATATAAGATATATGTAAATTTTTTGATAAATAATGGATTTAAAAAATAACAATAATTGCACTATCACAGGTCGATGTTTCTCAATGTATTTTAATTATTGATCTCATCAGTGTGTTTAATATTAAAACCCATCAGTGTGTTTCATATGAAATTTTCACCAGTGCTTTTATGTAATCAATTAGCACTAGTTTCAATATTAATTTGATACCACAAAATTATATTAAAATTGTTTCCATCGATGCGTTAATCTTATACGAAGCATCAATGTGTATGTGCTATTGATATGAACTTGCACTATTGTGTTATTGATAAGCATTGGGGCTTTTTTATTACGGAAAAGCGTCGGTGCTTTCGATTTTTAATGCACTGGGGTATTTTTCCCTATAATGCACCGATGCGTATTATTTTATACAACATCAATGCCTTCTTATTAATAATGCATCGGTGTGTTGTATGTAGAAATCCCCAGTGCTTAATTGTTTTTACTCTCCCGATGCATTTTTTGTTAAATCCCCAATGCTTGAAGTTAAGTGGACAACATTGGTGTTGTAGGTGTATGTACGCATTGGTGCTTGTGCCTTATATAAATGCATTGATTTGTAAACATTTGCTAACACCTCCAACCACCCATATTTTTTTCGTTATAATCAACTTCCATTATAGTATCTGCAAAAACATCCTCTATTGATAAGAGATGTTGTAACAGAGGTTTTTTTGCCAATTTTGTAACACTAGAAACCTCCACTATAACCTCTGCTAAAAGGTATTTTCCTTGTAGTGGATCCAGTTGTTCCTTGTTTTGGGAAGGATTATCGATGACTCAAAATGAATTATCAGACCCTAGCGAAATGAGAAACCAAGTGTTTTTTTTTAGGGTCCAATAGAATCGACATTCAGGAGAGCCAATAATCTTGATGCCTAGTAGTCTGGTAACCAACCAGACCAGAACCAAATTTGTTAAAGGTGTAGGTAAGAATACCAGTGGCCAATGGTCGGTGCCCAAATGGCCCGGTGGCCAATCACCCCGATGAATTGGTAGTGATTCACCAGATCAGGGAAATGAATAGAGTGTGGAATGGTGTTAAGTGCAAGGCCCTGATAGTTCAATGGCCTAACACTCCTAATAACCCTGGTTCCTGATAAGCCTGAAAAGCTAGTAGTCTAACCTATCTGGTCAGAATCTGGTGGGACGATGTTATGATGGAAGGGTCAGTGAAGACATTCTGACATCTAATCGAAACATGTTTTTTTACTTTGGTTCTACGAATATTTAGTTCCAATATTAATCACTCAAGCGATTGATGAGGTGTTGGGAAGGAGCACAAGACCAGCACAAAATGGGTGTTCGAAAATGGTGAAATTCCTATGACTTTCATAGGGTAAAATGAAAGCACACAAGACTGAGTTGAAGACTCCAAGATGTGATATAAGGTGTATTCAAGGGAGATTTAGGAGTTTATTGTTTCCATGGACGTGACCAATCCACGTGTGGGAAAATAACCCACAGGTCTGAGGATCGAACACATAGAAAACTCAATCCCTTAGAATTGGTTTTCATCATGTGGTATTAGAGCATGGCACTTGATTTCATCAAGTGGTATCAGAGCATAGGGAAATATTTATCTGCGTGTGAGTGGATAGGTGCAGAAGCCTATAGAAGAGGGTGCTTAGATGGTTCCAGGAGAGAGAACTAGTGATACCAAAAGCTCAAGCTCGGGAGAAATCTTTATGAGGTATTGGGTAGCAGGTGCAGAGGCTTGATATAGAGGAAAGGATTTTATTGCAACTCATTGTTGATCATGAGGAGAAGCTTAGTGTATGATGGAGTGATTCATGAAGAAAAAGGAAGACTAGAAAATGAAGATGAAGCAACAATGAAGACACATGACTAGGAGGTCATAAAAAAATTTCTACCCTGGGAGTCTATTGCAGGAGAAAACACCCCCCCCCCCCAAATCAAAGTCAAAACCTGGAAGCTTCAGGAAGGTGCAATGTGGCCTTGAGGACGAGATTTCTTCGAAAAGTGTGTAAATGATAGGGTTTTTTTAATATTCCAAGAGATATTAGTGATTTGGTTGAGGATGGATCGAATATTTTCATGATCTGATCGTTGTTGTATTTATTCTCTATATAATGTAAGCCTTTTGAGCGTTTGAGGGGAGGTCTAGTACAATGTAAAACTAGTCGAGAGGGAGGCCTGGCCCAAAGAGGTTGTATTGTATTCGATCTCGATATAATGAAATGTATTATTGTATATTTTCGTGAGTTCTATTTTATGGGTCAATCCATGTGAATAAACCCTAATAAATCCACAAGTTTGAATCCAAATGTCTATGCATGTGGAGGCCATGAGCATGTTGTGGGTCTGTATGGAAAGGAGAAGATGTATTTGAGTGAGGAAAAAGATTGATCGTCAATCACTAGAAGGATTGATGGTGATCTAGCTCTGGAAATAATATTGTGAGAAATCCATGATCCAATAGTTCCTTGTTTTGGGAAGGATTAACAATGGCTTAAAATGAATTATCGACCCCCGATGAAATGAGAAACTAATTATTTGTGTTGAGGGCCCAATAGACCTGACATATGGGATAATGAGTAATATAGACGCCCTATATTCCGATAAGAAACCTTACTAGAACAAAATTTGTTAAAGGCGCAAGTGAGAAGACTAGTGGTTGATATCCCGGTGCCCCAACCCGATAGTCGATCACCCCGATGAACCAGTAGGGATTCACTAGATCAAGGAAATGAATAGAGTGAGGAATGGTGTTAAGTGCGAGGCCCCAAAATTATGATGGCCCAACACTCTTGAAAACCCCGATACCTGATAATCTCGAAAAGTCGGTAGTCCAACCTATCGGATCGACTCCATCATATCGGGTTGGAATCTAGCGGGATGACATTATGATGGAAGGGTTTGTGCTGACATTCTGACATTTGATAGGAAAATGATTTTCAACCATGGTTCTATAGATATTTATCTCTAGTGTTAAGTGCTCAAGTGATTAGTGAGGTGTTGGGAAGGAGCGCAATACCTACATGAAATGGGTGTTCGAAAATGGTGAATTCCTATGAACTTCACAGGGGAAAATGAAATCACGTGAGACTAAGTTGAAGACTCTAAGATGTGATCCAGGTTGTATTCAAGGGATATTTTGGAGTTTATTATTTCCGTGGATGTGACAAGTCCACATGTGGGAAGATAACCCATAGGTCCAAGGATCGAAAACATAGACAACTTGATCCCCCAGAATTGGTATTCATCAAAACACATCTTCATATTCCTTCAAAACTAGATAATTTTCAATATTTCTCACTTCATCCTTGGTTGGCTCTTCCATGTGGGTTGCATATAGCTGACACCCTTTTCTAAAAAATATTCTCAAATACAATGTTGAAATCTCTTTGATAGATATAGGCCTTGGAATAACTTGAATTGTCCTTAAATTTTGTTCCTCATCAAGACATGTGAAAGCCTTGTTGTAGCAATATAGGACAACATGATGTTTTTCCTTTTCTTTCTTTCCTCTTTATTCCTATGCGGAGGTATACCCATGAAGAGGATTATAACACCCACATGTTCTTCCACGTCCACACTCTACACCTTTTTGGGAGTTAGTATATTTTCCATTCATACAGAGGATTAGAATGCCCGCAATTATTTCACAATCTCCAATTCCTTGGGACTTAACCTATTTTTCCAATTATCTGTGTGGAGGAATAACCATGCAAAGGATTAGAACACCTTCCATACTCTGCATTCTGCATTCTGCACCTTTTTGGGACTTAGTAAATTTTCCTTTATGTGGAGGAATAGAACACCCACTTCTACATGACATTCATCATGCATTCTGCATTCTGCAAGGTTTTGGTACTTATCCAATTTTCAAACCTTATTGTGGACAAATAATACTACTACTTCCACATGACATCCATACTACATTATGCATTCCACAAAGCTTTGGGACTTAGCCAAATTTCGAAATGACCATGCACTACAAACCTATAAGATTTCCATTATGACCTACCACTATGGTAGTCCATGTCATTGTTTCCACATCACCACTACCATGTCACCTGACACATGGCCTCCATGACACCTACTACAAAAAAAATCCCAGTTTTCCAAAAATTTGAAAAATTCATAATTTTCCAAAATTTTATATTTTGGCCGAAAATGTTCTTTTCTTTTCTAGTCACCATGGGAGCTATGGAATTATATTCCCATGGCCAAACTTGTCCTCATAACTATCAATTTGAAATTTCTTTTCCAAATTACATGCATATTTCACCCAGAATTTGGGATTTTCACTCTAAATTTTACCATTTTCCCAAATTTGACAGAGATTGATGCTCTACAATAATGAATTTGTCAAATCCGCACCAGTTTGTATCCCATACAAGTATGTTGTTGAGCCAAAATATTTGATACCAATCTTTGACATCCCCAGATACTCACTGAGGCATGCTACCACAAAAAATTTCTCTGATACCATTATGTAACATGCCCAACTTACCATTTTGATACCATTCTCTGATATTGTTCTGGTTGGGACATGTTACTATGAAATTAACTATCATTTGATTCAAATGTGGAAATGTTAATAGCATGAGATACACACTCATGAMAATATMATTAATAATTAGCCTCATGAATGCTACTAATTTAAACATGCACATAAACAATTAAACACATACAACATCATTCATATATACAAAATATAGAGTAAATGCAACATTCAATCATAGCATTAAAACTGTAAATAACACAATGATTAAAACACTTTTCTATTAAAAATTATTTACACAACTAGATGTAGACAAAGGACGTTCTACCCAACCATAGACTATGTTGCTCCAATTCTCTCACCAACAAGTCACCCCCGATATGGGGCACTGAATTCAAAATGACAAACAAGCTCCTATGGGTGTTTACATACCACTCGAATAGATCAAAACCCACTAAAAACGCAGTGACACGACTCCTATAGCAATTATAACCACCCATCTCTCTTCCCCACAGTTAATCTGCACAACCCAAGGGATGAGATTTACTTCTTTGCATTATAGTCCCTCGGACAATCTCCATCCCCTCCAGGGATCCAACACATACTATTCCAGAATATATCTATTGGGGGCTCCAGGAAATCTAGTTGCATTGGGAGTTCTCACACAATAAAATCACTTGTTCTTGGGTAATTTTCTCAACAGAATATCTCTCACACACATAACAGTCTCATTCTCAACATAATTTTTAGCTTCAACAAGTTGTCTCCAATACCCACTATGGTTGGCCACTATTTCCCCACACTCGGCTATTATTTTCATCCCTTCTTGTTAATTGTATAACTACTATGTTTTCCTAGAATTTTTTCTTTTCCCATGCTTACTTGACTCTTAGTTTTCCCCCAAAGATGATTACACTCAACCCCTGCTATCGTAACTGAGGGGGTTGACTTCCTCACTCAACCTCTTACATGAATTCAATTATTTGAGTTCTTAATAAGTCAAAGGGATAAATGGATAAATGGATAAATGGAAAACTGATTAATGAAGATTGTGTAAGACTCAAGGTATATGAAAACTCCTCAAAACTTCCATTAAGCCCCCTCTCTTGTGAAATCATAGCTCCCCATTACTTTGGTTCTTACTCATCTACAATCAGTGGTGTATTTCATTTTATTATTTTTCATTTACAATGTTTTCACATTACATCACTCGGCACATGACCATTCATAATATCTACAATTATAGAATGCTACATTGGGATCAAAATCGGGGTGTCACATTAAGAATAGTTAATGATTTACAGTAGTTGGATACTTTGTGTAAGTTTTGGTTTTTTACTCTCTTTATATTGAATATTATAATTTATGGCACTAGCAATTTGGAAGTCTTCTCATGTCAAAATATGATTAACACAATGCTAGAAGATAAATGAGAACATATATCAGTCTCACTCTCATTTAACAAGTTGTGAAATTCTACAACTATTCTTATTTTCATAGTGTAATGTATGTAAATTGGTAAGCATTAAGTAGTTAATTATATCGAAGTTCGTTATTTCATCCCATGTGTAGGCAATCCAAAGGCATTTGCGATACAAGATACATGCAACAAAAATGTAGGTAGACATTATCTTGATGGACATTGTTTGTAAACTAGTATATGGTGAGATAGATTGATGACAACACAAGTGCATTCTTGTGACAACCCTACTCATTGTTACGATTCTCAACATCATTTTGCATTTGCTAGTTGTTAGAGATTCGACTTGATTGATCATCAAGGATATAAAATAAGGAAATTGTCAAATTCAGTTCAAAAGATACCATCATTATATACATTAGATTATATTTACCATATTAAGTTTACTTTTACATAATAATAAATTCCTTTAAAAAATAAATAAATAAGCTAAATATTGTAAAATTATAGGTACAATAAATAGAGATATCAGAAAGGTTCTCGCACAAAGATGATGCCAAAAAGAGTGGTAATAGGGTTCCCAAGAACATGCATGTGTTCCTGATTTGTGATCTTCGGCAGTCCTTGAACTGCCATAGAGGATACCAAGTCAGTGCTAGGTTGGCCTCATTAGGAATGTGAATGTGCTCTAGGAATGCACATGCATTCTTGTGGGGATTGTTTTTCAATTTCCCATGGTTGGTCCATTTCACCAATAAGTTATGTTGTCGATTTTTATATGTATTGAACAAATTTGGGAGAGAAAAATGACGAGAGATTGACAAATCACTACCAAACTTTGCTAATGCGGTCTTCAATTGATTCCAAGTAAGTATTTTGATGGAATTTTATTTATTTTTATTTCATAATTTGTTTAAATGATAAAAAAATTATTTTTCTCTTATTAAATTGAAGCACTCTTACTTAATATGGAGCCTCAAGAGAACCCAAACCCAACATCACCACAGGAAGACACACCAAACCCCAACCCACTACTGGAAAACACAAACATGGAAATTGATGCAGGGTTGAGATATCTTAAAAGCCTTATATAATACTTATAAAATACCATAGAGCTCTCATGGTTGTCACTAGCCACTTCCCTGGACACCATTGTATCTTCTATTGCAAATTCCCAAGGCCAATTATCTCACATTTCTAATTACATGGCCATAATGTATGAATATTATAGAACGGGTTTAGATAAAAACCAAGTTCGAGACCTCAAAATTTCAAAACAAGACCTGATAACATTGTTTATTGACTCGAGAATTGAATTATTACCACTAATCACAAAGAGATGTTGTAACAACCCTAAGTAATTAATTAATTATCATGATTTAATAATTGTTTAATGTATATTAGTTAGTTAATTAATTAATTAATTGTCCTAATTTAATAATTGTTTAATGTATATTAGTTAATTAATTAATTAATTAATTTCATGATTAAATATTGGTTAATGAATTTAGTTTAATAAATTTTAATTTATTAAATGGAAACTTAATGTATCAAATGAGGGAACCATTAAAGAGAAAGGGGATAAGGTGGTTGGCATTGAATGGAGGGATAAGGTGGGTAAGTCTTAATGAAAGGGAGAAGGCTGTGAATGGGAGAGGGGAAAAGGAGAATAAGAGGAGCAAAAACATTCGAGGAGAGGACTTATGGAATTTTGGGGAGAGAGCATCATTTTAAAGAGAGGAGAGGACTGTATTACTAGTTTGGGGAGCTGGAGTAGCTTGTTGGAGGTTGGTACCGGTTTTTGCTTGAGGAATTTGTTGGAATTGGTGGACTGAGACAAGGGGGAACCAATTTGCTAGGATTTTTGGGCTCGGGGGCCAAGAATCCTTACAGAATCCTGGAGCTAGGGAGCCAGAGAGGCTCTGTTCCTAGCTGGCTAGGTGGTTAGACGATTTTGGGTAGAGCAGCAGGCAGAGTTGGAGAATAGCAGTAGCATCAGTTAGAGGTATGCATTTTCATTATTCTTCTATGTTATGTAATTTATTATGATCTGCTCATAAATTTTAATTATGTTGAATGGTTATGAATGGTTATATGTCGAATAAGGAATTGTAAAGATGTTAGGATAGCACTTCTCTAATTGAATTTATGTTTTATAAGGCTTTGTTGGAAGAGACCTTACACATGGTATCAGATCTTTAGTTTAAAATCTGGAGCCAAGGGCCTACCCACCCACCCATCCTCTTGACTCTTGACTAAAAGCTATGTTTTGTGTCAATCAAACAACCCTAAAAACCTGCCTGAAACCCCCCTAAAACTTTAAAACTTGTTGTCCTATATAGGTAAAATCCTTTAAAAGGGTGATATAAACATAAATAACTAGAGGTATAAATAATATAATTAAGGAAAACTTGTAAATCTGGGCTTGAGGGCCAAGCTCTAACTCTAGCTCCACCTAACCTGCAAGCCAAGCACACAATTATTTTTATTTATATATACAGATCTATATACATATAAACAATATGCACATAAAAAATGAAATGGTATAATATTATACAATTTGAAAGTGTTAAATCAATTTTAACACTTTCTTTTAACACATTGAATATATATATATATATCAATTTTGCCCAGGATTTTCTAAATAGATAACTATATATGAATAAACAAAAAAAAAATATAAGTATGTATAAGGTTAAAAAGAATTTTCTAAACAGATAACTATATATGAATAAACAAAAAAAAAAGTTACATATTGAAAATATATAAAATAAAGTGTTTTGTCTGCGCACAAGTTATGTAAGTCTAAACCAAATCTGAACTTCGAGTCCACTTGTCAAAGCGCAAGTCAACACATAAGTCACCAAAGCCACATATTTCACCAAATCCCAACGCAAGCGCCAAGCCTCTTCATTCCACATGGCTCAAAGAAGAGGCTCGCCAGTCAATGTACAAACGGACTTAAGGCTCGCCAGTCAAATTCTTGACGCACCTCTGTGGTCATCTGGTTCTATGTGGGTGACTTTAAGCACTTTATGTGCCATTGAAATGCACACAAGAGATTATATTCCATCACCATTTACAAGCCAAAGAGAGCCTGTACTTTCCTAAAAAAAAAAAAAAACCGCAAAGCCAAAGAATCCCAAAGAAAAAGGATGAAGGGAACTCTTATTTCTCTCATAGAGAATATTTGAACATACTTATAAGGCATGGTTGTGAAAAGAGAGACGGGCCACCGTGAGTGTCCATTTTTTTTGGTGACTTTCAGCGCTGTGCATGCCATGGATTATAAGCATGACAGAGACTCTAGTCCGTCGTTGTTCAATAGTTTCCTGTCACAAACAATCCATAAACTGAATACTACGATTTGGAAAGATAAACCCTTAAAACAAAACCTGAAACAGGATCACAAAATACAAAACCCTAAACATAAAAACCAGAAAGCACATCACATTCTACTATCGAACCATTGCCCAAGTGCTTATCCCAAGGCTGTTCTACGGGCTCGGGCCGAGACCAAGCATGAAGTCAAGTCGCTTTGGTTGCACCCACTCAAAGCACCAAAATAGCCCACAGGCCTAGCTCCTAGCCCGAGCTTGTTTAGCACCCAACAACAATATACAAGCCAGCGCCAAACCCAAGCTCTCTCCCAAGCTCTCGCCAAAAGATCCAAGATCCAAGAACCACCTGCACATACCATCACAGGTTATCAAAACACATAACACAAGTCAGAGTCTAGCGTTCAAGTGCCAAGCCACAGGAAGGAGCTCACAAAACCTTGCACTGCGCGTCCATTGATTGCGCCTTAGACCACCTCTACCTCTGCATTCAAGCGGCAGCTCCATCGCATACCCGCAAGCCTTTGCCAAGCCACAGGTAGGAGCCTGCATGCCAAGGCCAAAGCCATCAAGGGAGGAGCCTCCAACCATTACCGTAACTCTGCCGCACTTGCAGAGTGGAAGAGGCCCCAGCTGCACTTGCAGAGTGAGAGAGGCGGCAAATGATGAAGTGTTATGAGAACGAAAGTGGGTTGTAGGGTTTTAGGTAAGGAGGGTCGGGGGGGCACGTGGGCCTCATGCGAGGACCCACTACCCGACTTAGGATTTATTTATTTATTATTATTATTATTATTATTTTGTTATTTTATTTATTTTAATTCTTTTAATTGTATTTTAAATTGTTTTATATTTTTTTTTATCATTATTTATTTTATTGTTATTCTGATTTTTTTTTTTTTTAATTAAGGATTAAACTTTTATTGTTTAAATTAGTTTAATGTTAATTACTTAATAATAATAATATTCATGTTAATTGTTATAATTTAAATATTATGATTCAAAATAAAACTAACTAATGTGAATAATAAAGGTGATTAATTAATCTAATTGGTTAATTCAATTAAGGATTAATTAATTAATTAATTAATGTCGATTGTTTGATTAAGGAGACTTAAACTGTGTAAATTAATTTTAGGAATTAAATAACTTGATGAATGACGAGACACAGGGTATTATAATTCATAAGGGCGATTAGTATGAGTGGTGCATATTGCTACAAGGGTCAGGATGATGCTTGATTATATACATAAGTTAGAGGAATTGGCGAGTGTGCTGCGATGCTAGCGTAGCTACCAGGTGAGGGAGTCAGTAGTTTTCTTAGGCAAATACATCAATCTTAGAGGCTTTCAACCCTGACCTAGCCACTTCCCCTAAAGAGAGTAACGTCTATTTACAGACAAGTAAAAGAAAAACTTACGCCTAACCCTTTGTTTTCAAGTTTAAGTTGCACAAATGCGAATTGCCTTAGAATCTCCCTAACAAACTCTTGGTTGATGCAGATTCAATTATACGGGATGGTTACGACTCGAGGAAATCGAGGCAGAGGGGCATCGTCGCAAGGACTGCCAACGCCGCCACCACCATCGCCTGAATTAGCTCTCATTATGCGCTCTTTTGAGGCCATAAATGAGACTTTAAAGGGGCGTCAGCCAACAGGGATCGAAGTGGAGCCCCCACCATATGGAATGGGTAATTCTGAAGCATCGAGGGATTCAAGGGGAGGGCCTCCACCCAAAGACATCACTAGAGAACTGTAGAATATCAAACTTCCAAAGTTTGTTGGGGATCATGCCAGTGAACGTGCAGAGGCATGGTTGGAAGGCATGATAAGGTGTTTCGCCTTAAGAGACTATGCATCCACTTCAAATGTGAATATAGTGATTTTTTAGTTGAGAGATAGTGCCTTGAAATGGTGGGGCAACCTGGAGAGGCAGTTGCACCTTAACCTAGACACCGTCTCTTGGGAAATTTTTTAGGAAAGGTTTCGAAGGAAATATCTACCAACTTACTACGAGAAACAACAGGTGGGAGCATTTCATGCTCTATTACAGGGGAATAGGACCGTGGAAGAGTACAAGATAAGGTTCATGGAGTTGGTGAAGTATGTTTCATACATGGATAATGACCAACGATAGGCAGAACGCTTTGTCTATGGGTTAAACCCTAAGATAAGGGCCATGGTGCAGATGTGAAAACCGTCTTCGATAGCGAAAGTAGTAGAAAATGCATGTTATGTTGAGGAACACATGAACTTAAATGGAGGTATGAGGTTGACCTTTTCGCATTGTCCTGGATTCATGGGGAAGGCCCATAGGACCTTCTCCAGAGGAGGGAGCTCCAGGCCACCTCCATATGGTAATAGAGTCACACCGAGGACAGTCATCATAGGTATTTCAATGGCAGTGAGTGCAACATCCTGTTCATCACCAACAATGCAGGCATGTCCACGACCATCTCAGGGAACAACTAGTAGGGGCAGGGGTTCCAGGGGAAGGAACTCATTTCAAAGATCGTCACAGAGCAGTGCCCAGGTTCCATATCGAGTTACATGTTGGGGATGTGGAGGATCCCATTACCAACGTAACTACCCGGAATTACAATCAGGATTTGTGCATAGATAAGGAAAGGCCCCAATGGGAAGAGCAAGTGGCAGCCACTAGATTTATGCAATGATTAATAATCGCTAGGCAAAATATCAATCCACGGTGGTGGAATCGTCAAGTACACTAAATCATATCAATGTTAAAATTTTATTTGATTCTGGTGCTATAGATAGTTTCATTTCACCATCTGCATTAGAAAAGAGTGGGTTGGTAGCCTACAAGCACGATGACTTTAAACAAGTCGAGATGGCTTCATGGGAAAAACAAGCGGTAGGACCTAGTGTTGATAATTGGATAATAGACCTGGGAGTGTGTACTACCAGGTTGAAGGTATACATCACTGCTCTCAGGGCATATGACCTAATCATTGGAATGGATTGGTTAGAAGCCCATCGAGTTATGGTAGATTGTTTTGCAAAAAGGGTGCTTTGTGTTGATGATGAAGGAAGGCCAGTAGAGATCCATGGTGTACGGAGAAAGGTGTCTCTACGCTTTATCTCAACTATGAAGGTTAAGCGGTGCATGAGGCAAGGGTGTCAACTTTATGTAGTGGAAGTAGTGAGTGAAAGGAAAGGACCCTCCTTGGACCAGTACCTAGTATTGTCGGAGTTTAAAGATGTTTTTCTGAACGAGTTACCAGAGTTACCTACTGAAAGGGAGCTTGATTTTACTATTGAGATAAAACCTGGTGTAGAACCAATTTCCAAGAATCCGTATCGGATGATAGTGCTAGAACTTTGTGAGTTGCAAATGCAGTTGAAAGAGCTACTTGACTTAGGGACAATAAGGCCCAGTGTCTCACCTTGGGGTGAACCAGTAATCTTTGTGAAGAAGAAGGATGGTTCCTTACCACTGTGCATAGATTACAGGGACTTGAACCATGCTACAATGAAAAAGAGGTACCCAATGCCACGAATAGATGATATCTTCGATCAGATGAAAGGAGCATCAGTATTCTCAAAGATTGATTTGTGATCAGGGTATCACCAGTTAAGGATTAAGGAAGGCAATATTCCTAAAACTGCCTTTCGAACTCGGTTTGGGCATTACGAGTATAGTACCCTTCGGATTGACCAATGCGGTAGTAGTATTCATGAGCCTCATGAATGGTGTATTTCGGAAGTACTTAGACCACTTTGTACAAGTCTTTCTAGATGATATCCTCATCTATTCCAAGAATGAAAGAGAACATGAGGAACACTTGCGAGTGGTGTTGTCTTGCCTTAGAGAGAACAAATTGTATGGGAAGTTGTCGAAGTGTTCCTTCTTCCAGAAATAAATTCACTATTTAGGTCATATCATTTCCAGTGAAGGAATCTCTATGGACCCAGAAAAGGTAAAGGCCATTATGGAGTGGCCAGTGCCAAAATATGCTCATGAGGTAAGAAGCTTCATGGGGCTAGCAGGTTATTATTAGAGATTTGTGGAAGGGTTCTCTAAAATAGTGAAACCCATCACCACTTTGCAGTACAAGGGGGTCAAGTATGAATGGACAGAAGAATGTGATAGTGCATTCATCAAGCTTAAAAGGTTACTAACTAGTGCACCAATTCTACGAATGTCAAATATTTAAAAGGACTTCACAGTCTGCACGGATGCCTCAAAGCAAGGGTTGGGGGCCATGCTAATGCGAGATGGAGGAGTGATAGCTTATGCATCAAGGAATTTGAAGAAACACGAGGAACTTTAGACTACTCATGATTTAGAGTTGGCAGTTGTAATGCTAGCTCTAAAACTTTGGAGGCACTATCTAGTAGGGTGAAACTTTGAGCTCAAAATGGACCATCAAAGTTTAAAACATCTCTTCACTCAAAGGGATCTGAATGCCAGGCAAAGGCGATGGAGTGAGTTTATGAGTGAGTACGATTTTGGTATTTCATATATCAAGGGAAAAGAGAATGTGGTCATGGATGCCTTGAGTAGGAGGCCATGTGTCTTCTCCTTAGTACCCTTAAAGGTCAATCTAAGGGAACATGTGTTGATGCAACTCCATGGAGACAGTTGGTATTTAAAGGTTATTTCAAACCTCCAGAGTGGGAGGCAAGTAGATCCAAAGTATGAAGGATATAGTTTGGAAGAAGATGGACTATTAACATATTGAGGAAGGATGCACATCGCCGAAAGTGGGGATATTCGAAGCATTATACTAAAGGAAGCCCATAGAGCACTTTATTGTGCGCATCTGGGTGTGAAGAAAATGTACGTAGATATGAGGAATCTCTTCTTATGGGTAGGCATGAAGCGCGATGCAGTCCATTTCATCGCCAAGTGCCTAGAGTGTCAACAAGTGAAAGATGACCACCATCACCTAGCAGGTCTCCTACAACCACATGATTTTCCTATGACCAAGTGGGAAGTCATTTCTATGGATTTTGTTGTGGGGTTGCTGCTCACATCTCATAGACATAATGACATTCTTGTGATAGTTGATAAGTTAACCAAGAGTGCTCATTTTATTTTGGTTAGAGACACTTATGATGTCACTGATGTGGCACGCATGTTTGTAAGTGAGGTCATCATTTGCATGGGATACCTAAGAAGATCATTTCAGATAGGGAATTCAGATTCACTTCTAGGTTTTGGACAAGTTTGTAGTCAGTGTTGGGGACTCAGTTGAACTTAAGTACAACTTATCATCTTGAAACAAATGGGAAAACTAAGAGAGTAAATCAAGTCATGGAAGACATGCTTAGGATGTACGTCATGGATAATCAAACCCATTGGGAGAAGTACCTACCTTTGGTAGAGTTCACCTACAATAACAATTTTCATAGCTCCATCGGAATGCCACCTTATGAATCTCTGTAAGGAAGGCCATGCAGAACACCATTGAGTTGGGAAAAATTAGAAAACCAAGTAACAATTGGGCCATAATTGATTCAAGAGATGGAGGAACAGGTGATTCAGATTAGAAAAAGACTAAAGGAAGCACAGGATAGAAAGAAAAGTTATGCAGATGCACACAGGACTGATCGAAGTTATAAAGTGGGAGATCAGGTTTTCATTCGTATCAGGCCTAATAAGAGTACCATATGGTTCGGAAAGGGGAAAAATTTGTCACCTCGATTTATAGGACCGTTAAAAATCCAAGAGAAAATTGGACCCATTGCCTATCGTCTTGTACTGCCACCCCACTTGCATAAAAATCATAATGTTTTTCATGTATCTGTTCTATGTCATTATGTTGCTGATGAATCACATAAACTAAATTGGAAGGAATTGCAAGTATCGAACGCGGGAACCCTCACAGTAGAACCATTACGCATATTGGACCGTAGAGTCCGACAGCTCAGGAACCATCTGGTAGACCAAGTTAAGGTCCAGTGGGAAAAGTATAGGAGGGGTGGAGGCATTTCCCACCTTGTGTCATCTGAAACCTGGAGTCATGGGAGGAAGGTGTTAGCTCACACTCCCCTAGACGTGTGATGACGACTATCAGTTGCATGCTGGGGAAGCTTGGTCTAGATAGTGACACTTCCACTTATAGGTTCTATTTGGACTTAGGTCAATATAGTTGACGCTACAAGATAGTCCAGTAGAGGAAGGATAGGAATGGAAGATGGAAGTAAGTTAGGGAGGAAGGATGAGTAGAAATAGTTGAGAGTGTATGGAGATTTTCCTTATGGTGGAGTTTATTGTTTTTCCTTCTGAAAAGAAAATGTGTATATATGTATATTCATGATTACTTAACTAAACTACAATTGTCTAAATAAAATTGTTGAGATAGATTATTGTAATTAAGGGAATTCACAAACATTTCATTGGTTTATTATCTTTAAAAAAAAAAAGAATAGTCTTGTTAATTGGACTGGATCCATACATAAATTACTATAGGGGTGATAGTTATTGTTATTAGTACATGCACGAGACTTGTATGTGCTAGCTACACATACCTTTCTTGTACATGTACACTAGTATGTATGAGTTTTCTTGGCTTACTTACTAAAAATGTTGGTTATTGGATATGAATGTGTGAACCTTGTGTCTTTTCCCTTGTATCTTAAAATACTTTAACTTTGGGACGAAGTTTCTTGGAGGGTGGGTGTATGTAACAACCCTAAGTAATTAATTAATTATCCTGATTTAATAATTGTTTAATGTATATTAGTTAATTAATTAATTAATTAATTGTCCTTATTTAATAATTGTTTAATGTATATTAATTAATTAATTAATTTCATGATTAAATATTGGTTAATGAATTTAGTTTAATAAATTTTAATTTATTAAATGGAAACATAACGTATCGAATGAGGGAACCATTAAAGAGAAAGGGGATAAGGTGGTTGGCATTGAATGGAGGGATAAGGTGGGTATTTCTTAATGAAAGGGAGAAGGTGGTGAATGGGAGAGGGGAAAAGGAGGATAAGAGGAGCAAAAACATTCGAGGAGAGGACTTTTGGAATTTTGGGGAGAGAGCATCATTTTAAAGAGAGGAGAGGACTATATTGTTGGTTTGGGGGCCTAGAGTAGCTTGTTGGAGGTTGGTATTGGTTTTTGCTTGAGGAATTTGTTGGAATTGGTGGACTAAGACAAGGGGGCATCAGTTTGCTGGGAGTTTTGGGCTTGGGAGCCAGGAATCCTTACGGAATCCTGGAGCTAGGGAGCCGGAGAGGCTCTGTTCCTAGCTGGTTGGGTGGTTAGATGGTTTTGGGCAGAGCATCAGGCAGAGTTGGAGAACAATAGTAGCATCAGTTAGAGGTATGCATTTTCATTATTCTGTTGTGTTATGTAATTTATTATGATCTGCTCATAAATTTTAATTATGATGAATGGTTATGAATGGTTATATGTTGAATAAGGAATTGTAAAGATGTTAGGATAGCACTTGTCTAATTGAATTTATGTTTTATAAGACTCTGTTGGAAGAGACCTTATATATGTGTATGGACTGGTGCACCTTCCAACCATTTTTAGACAATTGAATGGATAGGTGGTTTATTGTATTTGACAAACATCCCTAAAATAATAGGGAGTTTCCTTTGTATTTCCTTAGAAAATTATGGGTAGAGTTTATTTTACATCACCATGTCAACTAATTTGACATTGGTGAATTCCATGGGATGGGTTGTGGGTCCACAAAGGATAGATAAACTATTAGTCGTGACCCATTTATAGGTCCTTGTCCTCCTTGGTGGAGGCCTAACCCCCCTACCCAACATCCTCCCTTAGAAGAAAGCATCAACCAAACACATACATCAATATCCACCTTCACCCATATCTTGGTGTAGCACAACTCATTTATAACATTACCCTACCAAGAGAGACCTTCAAATGATGTTGGGAGAGGGGCTGGGCATTTAGGTACTGCAAAAACAATTGTTCAAGAGAGGGAATATGGAAAAACTAGGCATTTCCATCCTAGTTCATATGACCCTCACAAATGTTCGAGCTATGGGAGGACTTATTATGGGTCGATCGAGGCCACTAGATATGATAGCAAACCCTCAATGTCGACAGATGCTTCGGTGTCAATTTCCACCACTAATGCAACAACTTGCTCATTTGGTGTACCGCACACTCAGGTATGGTGGAATGAGAAATTAATGAATTAAAATGAACCTTCCTAACTGTTATCACCCTATAAATTATAGGAATCAATTGGTGACTGGGATATTATCTAACTCTAGTGTTTTTGTTGACAAATGATTTTTCATTTTGCAAATAATTTGAAAATAAAAGAAAAAGAAAAGAAAAAAGAAAGAAAAAGAAAAGAAAAGAAAAAAGAAAGAAAAAGAAAAGAAAAGAGAAAAGAAAAAAGAAAGAAAAAAGGAAAAAGAAAAAGAAAGAAAGAAAAGAGGGAATAAAAGAATTGCAATAAAAGCCCCATGCAATAATAGTAACTTGGTCCATACCTTTCAAGCATGGCCAAGTTCTTTTTAAATTTGATGTTGATAGGGTAGTGAATGAATTTGGCTAAACAGTTTAATCTTAGCCAAAGGGTCTAGGTTAGAGTAGTGAATAAATCTAGCCAGACTATTTAATCCTGGTCAGATAGCCCTAGGGTAGAGTAATTTATTAACCCAACAGTCTAATCTGGGTTAACTGTCATAGGAAACTAGGTTATAACATAGGTTAGTGGCATTGTTGCTTCGTTTTAATAAAGTCAGCTCAATGTAAGTGTTGCACCATGTTTCAAGTTCTTAAAAGATAGTTTGGTCAAGCCCCATGGTGGTCTCTACTTCAAGAACTTTGGAAAAACCCATAAAAACACATTTATCCTAAGTTTTTCTAGCGCATGTGCTCTCCGCTCCACATTTATGCTCCCTGCACATACCGATGGTCTTGATCGCGGTGCCCAGATCTACGGTGCACAGAGCATTCTAGACCCCCCCGATCGTTCTGCTTTTAACCAGGGGGGGTTCAGAATCGATGATAAGACATGCGCTCATCTGGACGGCTTAAGATCGAGCGCTCAAATCAATGGACAATATTTGATTTCGACCCCCTCCATCTGTTCTGCCTTTAATGGAGGGGGGCGGGATCTGGAATGAGTAATAAAAGGCACGATAAGATCTACGGCTAGGAAACAGGCGCGTAGATAAATGGCCTTAATTGGATTTTGGACCCCCCTGGATGATCTTCTTTTAACTAAGGGGGGGGGGGGTCCAGAATGGTAATCTCCCTCTGGCGGGTCCCTTGTATTATGTGGCATAAATCTATTGGTCCCGAAGTCCCGTCACCATCTGCTATCTGACAGACCCCGTCACTTATGGATGTCACCTTCCACTTGTTCCCGAGCTAGTCACATCCCATAACTGTTGTTAGTCCCCTCCCCCCTTTTTCACTCATGGAAAGCCCCTTATTGCGACTTTTACCTCCAATCCCTAGCTGCCACGTCACCCGTCCGTATTTTTTAGACACCGTCACCTGCCATCTCATCCTCATAGTGATCTGTTGGCCATTCATTACTGGATAACACACCCGTTATCCAGTTGACCTGTCTCCCGCGCCCAACCGAACCCAGTTTTAAATAAAAATATCATTATTCCCCTTACATTCACTATTCACCCATCGCACCAGAGAAATTCACAGATTCCTCCTCCTCTACATTCCATCGCCCTCATCCACAGTTAGTCACCCACACTAACGTTGTGTTTATTGCAGGTACTGTTGCAGAGATGGCGCCAAAACCCAGACAAGCAGAAGGAGAGGAGAATCCATTTCTCCCGCCTCCCGTTGACCTGGACAAGATCCCACTGGTTGATAAAGACAGATTAATCACAAATACCAGATGCGATTTCGATTTCTCAGACCTCCAGTCATGGCTCAAGGAAGTGTTCTTGGACCACAGTGATGAAATTGGACTCTAGGAGTCCAATTTACCCCTCTACCTTTTCCCTCAGATCCACCATTTTCCCAAGTTTTCCCTCAAGTGTCAGGCTCACTATATTCCCAAACAAAGAGCCATCGTCTCCTCTGCTGGAGAGACCCTGTTCCTCATCATGCCCGAAGCCATTGACTAGATGATGCGAATTCCCTGAGCCGATTCTGCATCCCCCTTTAACCTGGAAATTTGTAAGAAAAAGAGGACCGCGGAGCAATAAAATAAAACAAATGCAGAAACAAAAACAAAGAAGACACACAATACAAGAGAAACACAGATTTACGTGGTTCCCCAGTGTGGGCTACGTCCACCAGAGAAATTGCCAGGTCCTTCCTTTATTATTATCTAGCAAATGAAGGGATATAACCTACAGCAAAACCCGATATAACTTCCTCTTCTTTCTCTCACAGTCTCCTCTCTCAGAATACAATATTCACCCTCGTACATAGCCACAATACATTTCCCTCATAAAAGAGGGTTGCCTTCTAGGGCAAAAAACCCTAACATAATCTCTACCATTAGATCTGCGACCTTATAATGGACGGTCCAGATTTACAATGAAATTACAATATACTTTTATAAGGCAATTTTTGCTTCGGGGGCTTTGCCCCCGAACCCCCGCTGGGGGCCCGCTTGCCCCCAGACCCCCCAGCCAAGGGATAGCCCCCCCGAACCCCGCAGAGGGGGTACCCCCCCTCTGCACTCCCCCGCGTGGAAGAGTGTACATACTTCTAGGGTGTAAATACTTCATGGGGTATAAACACGGCTGAAAGCAAGGACCTCTGCATCAGGAAGATAATCAGGCTCCACAACCAACAATCTCCCACTTGGAGACTGATCTCATGAACTCCACCGCTATTGTATATGCTGGACTCTGAACCTTCTTGGACCTGGCAAATTTCTCATCTTCATCTTCATTCTTGAAGACCAACTGAAACCGAGAAAGAACTCAGTTTCTCCATGGTTACTCCCTTTGTTAACATGTCTGCAGGATTCTGGCTAGTGTGTATCGTTTCCATCTTCAATTGTCCATCTTCCAAGGCAGATCGTATGAAGTGATACCTCAACTGTATATGCTTAGTCTTCGAATGGAAGGCTGAGTTCTTTGCAAGGTGAATGGCACTCTGACTGTCACAGTACAACTTGCTATTCTCCTGCTTCTTTCCCAATTCCTCCATAAACCTTTGTAACCAAATCATCTC
>ML777983.1:115606-160363 GCA_009831015.1 Picea engelmannii
GACATCTTCATATTAAATAATCTCTTCATTAGAAATACCTTATTCGATGCCGAGGGTTTTTCATACAATTTGGCCAGTGCATCCATCAAATCCTTCGTTGTCTTTTCTTTCGAAATATTGAAAGCCACCGACACTGCCAGGCTTAGCCGTATCGTTCCTAGAGCCTTTCTGTCAAGAATCTCCCATTCTTTGTCCTTCATGGCCGCCGGCTTCTTTGCTACTCCACTCAATGGTAGGAATAGATCCTTCTGATATAAATAGTCTTCCATCTGCATCTTCCATAACTGGTAGTTTTGGACATTAAATTTCTCGATCCTAAACTTTCCATCTTCCGACATTGCTCCCACTCGAACCAGGAACCCTCTTTTTCTGTGAGTTACCTTACGCTCTGATACCAGTTGTTAGAAAAAGAGGACCGTGGAGCAATAAAATAAAACAAATGCAGAAAAAAAAACAAAGAAGACACACAATACAAGAGAAACACAGATTTACGTGGTTCACCCAGTGTGGGCTACGTCCACCAGAGAAATTGCCAGGTCCTTCCTTTACTATTATCCAACAAATGAAGGGATATAACCTACAGCAAAACCCTCTATAACTTCCTCTTCTTTCTCTCACAGTCTCCTCTCTCAGAATACAATATTCACCCTCGTACATAGCCGCAATACATTTCCCTCATAAAAGAGGGTTGCCTTATAGGGAAAAAAACCCTAACATAATCTCTACCGTTAGATCTGCGACCTTATAATGGACGGTCCAGATTTACAATGAAATTACAATATACTTTTATAAGGAAATTTTTGCTTCGGGGGCTTTGCCCCCGAATCCCCGCTAGGGGCCCCCTTGCCCCCAGACCCCCCAGCCGGGGGGATAGGCCCCCCGGACCCTGCAGAGGGGGTACACCCCCTCTGCACTCCCCTGCGTGGAAGAGTGTACATACTTCTGGGGTGTAAATAATTCATGGGGTATAAACATGGCTGAAAGCAAGGACCTCTGCATCAGGAAGATAATCAGGCTCCACAACCAACAAAATTCTCACCGAATTGTACTAGAAAATGACTTTTCCCCAACGAGCTCAAATATTCGAGCTTTTCCTTCCCACATCCGCTCAATTCCCTTCCACAAATCCCCCTTACCTGTCGTCCATGTTCTCCACCAAGGGAAACCAGGTTATTTCTTCCCTTTGCACTCTGTTGGGATACTATTCCGACCAGTGGGTAGATGAGCCCATTCTGGGTTTTCTATTCACTTTCTCCACTGATGAAAAACCCACCACCCAGTTTGATTTCAGTACATTCTTGGCCGATAATATTCATGAGCAGTTCATGAATTTTGGCATGGAAGGCATGTTCAAATACTCGTCCATATTGGCATACATGTTTGTTTTCTTTCAGGCGGATAAGTTTTCATTTTCCATGCAGAAGATGGATGCAGATGGTAGACCTCTGGCGGTCACAGCATGGACCTCATTGTTGAAGCACAACTCCACAGAGTACAGCTTCAAGGTGTTCATCAATCTGTTCTACCACCCTGTGGTAAGCATGCTGAGCAACAGGCCCGAGCCTCGAATAAACGACGAAGTCCAGAGAATCCTGCATCTCTCGGATAACACAAAGACCGAGGATTGGTACTTGTAGCAAAATCATACCGAGATCAGAGTATACGGTTGCGATTTGGCACCATATAAGCTGCCCAAATATTTTCCTCTCAAAATCTTTGCATTAGAATATATAAGGCAGATTATGAATTCAGATGATATCCACTTTGTATCATTGAAGAAAAAGCAGTAGCTTCAAACCAAGGGGCAGATTGGCTCCTTCATCTGTAACAGTCGGGGCGTCGAGGAAGAAGCTGACAGGATGTTGAAAGAAATGAAGTTCTTTATGAGCTTCCCATGGCATTACAATCCTTATGGGATCATCTCAAATATGAGTGAAAAACAAGAACATCCTGTATGTTCATGTGTCCAAGCTCGAAATTGAGAAATTCGCCAATCAGATAGTGTGGGTGCCTAACACCTTGGTCGAAGTGGAACAACAGGTTCCCCCGACCACTGTGCCACCAATGACCATGCCACAGGTCCCTAAGAAAAAAAGGCCTCGACAAGATTTGTCTCCACCTGTCACGGAGGTATCGTTCGAAGAGTTCCAGTTGCACACTAAGAGGCCCAAAACAATTTCAGTTCCTAGTCTGACTGTAGAACAAGAAGCCCCGCCTACCACAGTGACCAAGCCAGTCATTCCACCCTTCGGCTCTAGCCTCCATAGGGACATTACCCCAGTATTGTCGAAGAAAACCACAGACTCACCTTTGAACACTCAGCCAGGCAAGACTGGGCCCAAGTTGAGCATTTTTTAGAAGTACGGGTTGATCAAGAAAAAGAACCAGACCCTTACCAGCAGTACTTATGCCCAATTTTGGAAGTAGACGTCAACGACACAGCATAGGCTATTTTCTGCATTTGACACAGAAAAGGGAAGAATGCACATGGCCTTCCTCCAGGAACAGGTACCAGATCCCAAGGTGATCACAGACTACAAGAGGGCCACCTTTGAATTCTAGACGAAGGACGTGCACCCGACAGATCAGATGGATCTGCACAAACAGACAAGGGAAATGGTGTTCCATACATTGGCGCATGCTTCCGCTTCTGCAGAAAAATTGCAGGTGTAACTGAACAATGCTCAAATGCAACTCAAGCTGGAGATGATATCGTCCTTCGCGAAGGACAATAGAATCAAAACTTTGGAGGAGATGGTCCTCAAGATCGGCTATGACCCTTCTAATGTCAAAGCAGCAGAGGAGATGATAAAGAAGAAGAATGTATACATTGCCTCCTTGAGGAAACAACTGAAGCTCTCACCCACAAAGGACTCGCAGGCGAAGGAGATAGCAGAGAAAGAAGGTGAGAAGAACGAAATGCTCAAGCTACTCATGGAGCAGAATGCACAGCTCAAAGAAATGGAAGCTGAGATGGAGAGATTATTGAAAGAAAAGGAGCAGCTGAAGCCAATGGAATTCATTCCATTGAGTGCTTTCCCACTTGTAGGAGTGAGCACTGCATCAATGACAGCAAT
This sequence comes from Picea engelmannii, assembly GCA_009831015.1. Taxonomy (NCBI): domain Eukaryota; kingdom Viridiplantae; phylum Streptophyta; class Pinopsida; order Pinales; family Pinaceae; genus Picea; species Picea engelmannii. Next base: position 118,684 of record ML777983.1, read on the forward strand.
CCCATCCGCAACTCCATTGACATCCCAAGAGAATATAGCCGACCTGGCTAAATCCATGGAAAAGATGAACCTGCAGGAGATAGAGATCAACAAGCTTAAAAAGGAAGTGGAGAACCTTCAGAAACTCAAAAATTCCTTCCAAACCAGCCTATCTATGGAAAAGTAGGTGACAAAGCAGCTCAAGCAGGAGTTACAACAGCTCCAGAAACAAACAGTGGCAGGAAAGACATTGGTTGAGGTTAAAGAGAATGTATGGATAGACATCACTAAGTCCATAAATGAGATATGGCCCATGATCCAAATCATGTTTGAGCAGAATGAGTTGGTCCAGAGGAGAAAACAGGCCATTGAAAAGATCATAGTAGAATTGGGAGACATGCAACACAGGCAAATGAGATCATCAAGTTCCTCAATTCTAAGACCAGGGAGGAGCTGGAAGAGCTGAAGATTGAAGATAGAAAGGAGACCATCCTTGAGGTCAAGAGAGTCTTGACCAAGAGAGGACTAATGATTCAGCTGGAAGAAAAGGTTCAGGCCATGGGCCAGGGAGTACAAAGGTTTTTCAGTAAGATTGAGGCTCTCCATAAGAAAGGTCTACCTGGTCTGAAGGTTATTAATGATAAACTGATGACACTCCTAGATTACAAGAAAAGATTAGACGAAGTGGCTAAGGACAGTTCAAAGTTTGTTGGCATACAAGGGAGCATCACCGGCAAAGAATTCCTAGATTCCCTTCAGTTGGACATCAGTATCCAACACGAGATTCGATACATATTCCTCACCAAGCCTACATTCGCCAAGTATACAGAAATGGGCGAAGTGTATCGAAGACTTCTCAAAGTCAACGTGCCCAGTCATCTCAGATGGGAGGAAATCTGTGATCTAATTGATTAGCAGACGAGTTGTCCATGTCCAGTCAGCTGTCCAGTCAGATGAGGTCGTGCAAAGGCTTCATCAATAGTCTACCCAAAAATCAGCGTACAGTTACACCAAGTCATCAAGCAGTTCCTAGATTTAGGAAATTTGTTAAAATAGTTAGGCTAAAAATAGATTTAGCACGTCCTGGTCATTTATGGTAGGAACGTTTGTAATTTGAGTTATAAATACTTCACCTTTCGAAGTATTGAGGGTTGTTGATCTTCACACCCCAACGCTATCAGACTGTAACATTTTTGAAGAGATCTTCCATTAATAAAGAGGAGGCACTTTTACAGGATTCTTGCGTGTATTCACTGGTGATGTTTTCTTTCTAAGTTGAATGTTATTCTTGCTTTGTGATCATCTTGTTTTCTGATTCTAATCTTTAACAGTAACGAATGTTGTAGGATTTATCTCGTATACCCTATTTCTGACTCGAAAGATTTTAGTGTTTTTCTTCTGGTGTTTTCGATAAAGGAATTCTTAACTGCTTCTTTGTTGAAGGTATCTTTCCCATCTTTTCTACTCATCATCATTTAAGCTACTAAAAGATCCAGTGATTATATTATCTCACCCTGTGAAATTTTTTCCTTTGCGTTTCTGGTTTGTATTTCATATTTTATTAAACACAGACCTCATAGCCCAATGGATGTGTAGACTGTCTCAACCAATTCAAAAAATACTTTGACAACAAAACCGGCCTATTTCTTTACCTAGCCTAATATCTAAAATTGGAAACATAGCTAAATCATATAGAGACATCCCTCTCTGAAGTTGGATGGTCTAGATCCCAGCTTCAAAAGTGGTTGGATAAAGTTACCTTTGTAAATTTATTCTGTTTTCAACCTCTAGGAAATTTACTAAGTGCTAACATAGTGGCGACTCCACTGGGGACGAACTAAAAATTAATAATTTCACGTTTTCTTTTCCCTAAAAAGAAAGTTCAAATTTGAGAAGAAAGTAATGTTTAGAGGTTGATTAAACTTTGTACATATTATTTTCAGATTCACAAAACTAAAAAAAATATATATTAAAAACCAAAAAGAATTCTGGCTCCTAAGAAAGTTTACACTCGATCTCATCCTGACCTAGAACCCAAGATAGTGACTGATAACCCGGAACAGTTACTCTGGAAAAGGACCTCAGCTGAAGGTTCAGTGAGTCATATTCCCCTTCATAAGTCCCTTTCCTTTTCAAGGAAAACTGTTACCTCTCAAAACCCTGACCTTGATACCTTTCCACAGCAAAGCCTGGTTAGAACACGGTCTGATAGTTCTTTAACTGGGATCATCTTTGACCCAACTATTTTGCAACCCCGAACCCCTGAAGTTCTGTCTCCCACGACTAAACCACAAATCACTCTCTCAGTGCTATCCAGTCCCTCCTCGTCCTCGTCTTCATTCACTACCTCGCTGATCATTCAGGTTGTCGTCCCACCCCCTCCACTCATCATGGTAGCTCGATATGCTCCCTTGGTGTTGGTTGCGCCTCTACATGCCATGCCCCAAGACTATCAAACAAGACTTCCGCAATTCGATGCAACAGGACCCTTGAACGCCCAACAACATGTTGACAAAATGAATGATTATTTTGACCTGCAAGAAGTTGACGAGGCTGACGTTCAAATGAGATTGTTTGCCCAAAGTTTGATAGGTGACATCAAGAAATGGTACAAAGCTTTACCTGCCACCTCAGTCCCTGACCTTGTCGCGTTCCAAAGGAGTTTTCTTGACAGATGGGAGGTAAAGAAAAACCCTCTCAAATATTGTCAGAATACGAGAATATAAGAAGAAATCAAGGTGACATGGTACAAGATTACTGCACCCGTTTCAATAACCTGTACAACGCAATTCCAGCCGAAATCAAACCTCCACAGTGCCTGGCGTTGATAAAATTCCCTGATGGTTTTGATGCCGATATGTCATACCAACTTAGAGAAAGAAATTCTACCACCCTGGCAGACATGTAGAAAAGTGCTATTAGTGTGGAGGCCAATTTTTTGGCAAAAAGGGCACGACAGAGGTCAGAGAGGAGAGTTACGATCAAAGAGGAACCTTCCACATCGACCTTAGATTCCAAATTGGATTCTTTGGCTAGAGTAGTGGAAAGAATGATGGAAAGACTTACTGTGTCTGACAGAAATCCTCCAAGAGAAAATCCACCAGCTCCCCAGGTTCAGAACCCTAACTTCAAGAGAAACCCTCCTCAAATCAGACAGAGAGATCCTAGAGATCAAAGAGAGAAGATGGGTCCAGATCAGCAGATCAGACCTCCTCTACAAGAAAATTATGTTGATTAAGGGGAGGAAGTAATCAAATAACTAGAGGATACTCACATAAATCTCATGGGCATTCACGACAATGAAGCTATTTTCCTTACCCAAGAAGAGCAAGAAATTTTTCTTCTCAATCAAATGAAATTAAGTGAAGAAGCTGAAGATGCAGAACAACAGGCATTCGAAAATGCCATTTTGGAGGTACACCGACAGTATAATCTGCGGAGTAAGAAGACAGAAGGGAGTTCCCCAAAAAAGGCGATTGAAACAAAGAAGACAGTCGAAATCGAGAAGGCCTCTAAGCCAGCTGCCGAGAAGGTTCCTGAAAAGAGCACTGCCGAAGCTCCTGTGAAGAAAAACCTTACTATTCTGAAAAGGCCGTCACAGTCCGAGGTTTCACCTATTAATCCACCAAGTGCTTCTGGACAAAAGAATGTGGTGGACAAACTAGAATTGATGAGCCAAGGCAGAGCTCCTACACCTTTCAGCCTTGAGGGTGAATTGGCCAAAGTAAAAATTCCCATCCCACTTACCGAGTTGATGAACAAAGATGGTTATCGTTCACAGGTGATTAAAGCACTGACCATTGAACCTGACATAGGTACGAAGGCCTTAGCCATTGGATCAGAAAATCATTCAGACACTGTGAACCTTACTGATGATCAACCCGAGCTTCTTTTTGGACCTAAAGTAGATGGTCGATATGACACTGGTGAGGTCGCTCCTTTTTAAATCAGTTTAAACATACATGACCTGATCTTGCATAATGCTATGCTGGATTCTGGTGCTTCCCACAATCTGATGCCTAAAGCAATAATGGAGAAACTGGGACTGGAGGTCACCAGACCTTACAAGGATTTACACTCATTCGACTCCAATAAACTTAGATGTATCGGTTTGATCAAGGACCTATGCATCACCTTGGTTCAGATTCCTGCGAAGAGCATGGTAATGGATGTGGTGGTTGCAGACATCTCGCCAAAATATGGAATGTTGCTATCCCGATCTTGGGGGGCTAAGTTGAACGGAACCCTGCAGCTAGATATGTCTTATGCCACTATCCCAGTTTTCGGGAAACAAAGAAGGCTATACAGAGAAACATTGATGAAGTACATGGTCAGTAGCCAAGAAAAACCACACAACTATCCCCTCTACTCTGCCCATTCCGATCTGGATTCTTTTATCTTGTACAATGATGGTGACACGGGAGAACAAGATACTCAGCTGGCGGAAGATATATCTAGCCAGGATGAAGGCCAAGAAATCATGGAGGTAGCCAAGATGAAGAACATGATAACTAAAGAGTTACCCACTGATTTCTAGAGCATGGATTTTGATGGAGCAGTGAGTAAAGAAGGAGCTGGAGCAGGAGTCTAGCCGCATAATCACAGAAACAGGTATTCAGAAAACCATTCTTACAAATTAAATTTCCAATACACTAACAATATTGTTGAGTATGAAGCCTTGATGCTCGGTCTGAAGCTTTTGAAGAAAGTTGGTGCTAAACAGATTATGGTAAGAGGTGACTTTGAGTTGATAATCAAGCAAATCAAAGGTGAGTACGTTGCGAAACACCCACATCTTAGAGCTTATAGGAATGTTGTTCTTGATGCCCTTAGATGTTTTACTGAAGTTGACTTGCAGGTAATGCCGAGGGGGCAAAACATTCTGGCAGATAGATTGGCTACGTCAGCAACCACTTGTAAGATTCCTTTCCACTCAACTCGCCCATACACTATTGAGGTGAAATGTAGACCAACCGTTCCCGACAATATCAGGTACTGGCAAGTGTTTGGTAATGATGATCAAATTGAAGACTTTCTGTAGTGTAAAAATGATTTTGAAGGTACAAATATAGATTTAGAGAACGAAGATGAAAATGTAAATAGTTCTGATTTTGAAATTGATAGTGTAAATAGCGTAGATTCAGGAAAATTAGGTGATGACGAAATGGATGCTGATGTTTTACAGTTGAAAAGAAATGTTTTGCCTAGAGGTCTAGTTCCTTTATAGGACTTGTTCGACTTTAACAACGTAGCCAAAAAAACAAAAATCGAAGCCCATGGACAAGAGGTAGAAGACTGTAATATAGGGACTGAAGAGAAACCCAGAATGGTCAAACTATCTAAATCATTACCCTATGAGAAAAAACTCAAATACATTGAGTTGTTCAAAGAATATTTGGATGTCTTTGCCTGGGGCTATGAAGATTTGAAAGCTTATGATACCAGCATCATACAACACAAGATTCCAATAAAAGAAGACCAAAAACCGTTTAGGCAGAAACTTAGGAGGATCAATCCCAAGTTGCTCCCTCTGATAGAAAAGGAAATCAAAAAAATGTACGATGCCAAAATCATAGTTCCGTTGCGTTTTTCCAAATGGGTCTCTAATTTGGTCCCTACACGTAACAAAACCGGGGAAATCAAACTCTGCATAGATTTCTGAAATCTAAATAAAGTCTCCCTGAAGGATAATTACCCCTTGCTGAAAATGGACCACATCCTGCAAAGGGTGGTTGGGTCCAGTCGGTTTTCTCTGCTAGACGGTTTCTCGGGTTACAATCAGGTCCTAGTTCACCCGGATGACCAAGACAAAACCGCTTTCACCACCCCATGGGGCACTTTCATGTATGTGAAAATGCCTTTTGGTCTGATGAACGCAGGAGCCACTTTCTAGAGGGCGATGCATATTACTTTCATGGAAGAATCGGGTAAATTTATTGTCGTCTATTTAGATGATGTAACTATGTTTTTCCAATCTGATGATGAACACCTGCGACACCTTAGACGAGTTTTCGAGAAATGTAGAAGGTTTGGGATTTCTATAAATCCTAAGAAAATCCTTTTCGGGTTAGAGGAAGGCAAACTGCTAGGACACATCATCTCCAAGGATGGAATCAAAATAGACCCCAGCAAAATCGAGGCCATACAAAAATTAGAACACCCAAGAAACATCAAGGAACTACAGTCTTTCATCGGGAGAATTAACTTTCTACGAAGATTCATTCCCAATCTGATAGAACTCCTCAGAAACATTACAAATATGATAAAAAAGGATCTAAAAATAAAGTGGGACCCTCAGTCCAGATAGTCTTTCGAACAAGTCAAACGAGCACTCACAAAGGCCCCTGTTTTGATCAGCCTGGATTTTACTAAGGATTTCTATCTCTTTTCTTTCGCCTCTGAACATACTATAGCAGCGGTGTTACTGCGAAAGAACAATGAAGGGTATGAACAACCCATAGCTTTCTTTAGTAAAGCATTGAGAGACACTGCCCTGAACTACAAGATAATGGAGAAACAAGCTTTTGCCTTGGTGAAAGCTATAAAAGATTTTAGGGTCTACATTCTCCATTCCCACACCATAGCTTATGTTTTGAATGCAGTAGTAAAGGACATTTTGACACAGGACAATCTAGATGGAAGGAGGGGAAAATGGATTGCTGTCATTTTAGAATACGATATAGAGATTAAGCCTACAAAACTAATCAAAGGTCAAGGCCTTGCTAAATTAATGGTTGAATCTAACTTTCATGCTCTTGACATTAATTTTCTAGATGTGGCAGATGAACAGGGTGAGATGGTGACTCCAAGCGTGAGAGAGGTATTTCTAAACTCTCCATGGTACGCAGACCTTATATTCGTTTTGCAAAATCTACAAGATCCCCCTGGTTTGACTAAGACTAAAGCTAGATTTTTAAAGTTGAAAGCCTTAAAATTCTGTATTCTAGAAGGCAATTTGTATTGGAAAGATCCTAGAGGCATTCTATTAAATTGTTTATTGAAAGATGAAGCTGATAAAGTGTTACAAGATTTTCATGCAGGAGAATGTGGTGGCCATCTGAATTGGAAGGTCACAGCCAAAAAAATACTCAGAGCTGGATTCTATTGGCCCACCCTGTTTGTCGATGTGCATCAAAAGGTAACTGCATGTCATCAATGTCAGCTGTTTGAAGGCAAAAGGAAACTCCTTCCTCTACCTCTGAAGCCCATCTTAGATGAGGCTCCTTTCCAACAATGGGGACTTGACTTCATTGGAGAAATACACCCCCCGTCTTCAGGCCAGCATAGGTGGATTCTTACTGCCACCGATTATTTTACCAAATGGATCGAAGCAGTACCAAGAAGGCAAGACACTAACTCTGTTATCATCAAATTCCTTGAAAATAATATTTTGTCTTGCTTTGGATGCCCTAGAAAGATTATAATTGATAATGCATCTGCTTTTCGGTTGAAGAGACTCATAGATTTTTGTATCACATTGGTTTGGGGCATTCCATAGCCTACTACCCTTAGGGGAATGGGCTGGCGGAATCTTCAAACAAAAACTTGGTAAATATCATCAAGAAAACATTGCAGGAAAACAAGAAATCATGGCACAACAAGTTGGTGTTCGCTTTGTGGGCTGACAGACTGACCACCAAAAGGTCAATTGGTATGTCACCATACCAGCTGGTCTATGGCACAGAGGCAGTTTTCCCCACTTCTTTAGGAGTCCCTGTCATGAAGTTGCTTCAATATGTACAAGCTGAGCCAAATGACTCACAGAGAAGGATCAACTAGATGATCCATTTGCAGCAGTCTAGGGAGGACGTTTTCAACAAGACTCAGGTAATCCAAGAAAACATCAAGAAGATCTTTGACAAACGAACCAAGGAAGATGATTTTGAGATAGGAGATTTGGTGCTGAGATGGGATGCCAGAAATGAAGACAAGGGAAAGCATGGGAAATTTGATAGTCTGTGGACAGGACCATACATGATCCAAGCTTTCAGGGGAAACAATGCTTTCTTGCTAAACAATGCTGATGGGACAGATCTGCCAGGAGGACCTGTGAATGGTAGAATGTCGAAACATTATGTGCCACCTCAGTAGAAGACTCGAAGTTTTCACTCTGCATTGTACATACCATTTTAATTTTCATTTTTCACTTGCATTTTCTGAGTGAAGAACAATAGTCAGTTGGTTGAAGCCCAGAGAGAAGGCCCTAAGCTGTTGAGCACTATTTTTCCATTTTTGAGAATAAAACCAACAAAGGCTACTAGGGAGAAATTTTCAGAATGACAGGAACCAGGATTCTTGGCACTTCATAGGTCAAGTACCATCCCCAGGTGGAACCGCTGTTATCACCCTATAAATTATAGGAATCAACTGGTGACTGGGATATTATCTGACTCTAGTGTTTTTGTTGACAAATGATTTTTCATTCTTCAAATAATTTGAAAAGAAAAGAAAAAGAAAAGAAAAAAGAAAGAAAAAGAAAAGAAAAGAAAAAAGAAAGAAAAAGAAAAGAAAAGAGAAAAGAAAAAAGAAAGAAAAAAGGAAAAAGAAAAAGAAAGAAAGAAAAGAGGGCATAAAAGAATTGCAATAAAAGCCCCATGCAGTAATAGTAACTTGGTCCATACCTTTCAAGCATGGCCAAGTTCTTTTTAAATTTGATTTTGATAGGGTAGTGAATAAATTTGGCTAAACAGTTTAATCTTAGCCAAAGGGTCTAGGTTAGAGTAGTGAATAAATCTAGCCAGACTATTTAATCCTGGTCAGATAGCCCTAGGGTAGAGTAATTTCTTAACCCAACAGTCTAATCTGGGTTAACTATTATAGGAAACTAGGTTAGAACATAGGTTAGTGGCATTGTTGCTTCATTTTAATAAAGTCAACTCGATGTAACTGTTGCACCATGTTTCAAGTGCTTAAAAGATAGTTTGGTCAAGCCCCATGGTGGTCTCTACTTCAAGAACTTTGGAAAACCCCATAAAAACGCATTTATCCTAAGTTTTTCTAGCGCATGTGCTCTCCGCTCCACATTTATGCTCCCTGCATATATCGATGGTCTTGATCGCGGTGCCCAGATCTACGGTGCATAGAGCATTCCGGACCCCCCCGACCGTTATGCTTTTAACCGGGGGGGGGGGTCCGGAAACGATGATAAGACATGCGCTCATCTGGACGGCTTAAGATCGAGTGCTCAAATCAACGGACAATATTTGATTCCGGACCCCCCCGTCCGCTCTGCCTTTAATGGGGGGGGGGGTGGTCCAGAATGAGTAATAAAAGGTGCGCTAAGATCTGTGGCCAGGAAACAGGTGCGTAGATCAACGACCCTAAATGGATTTCGGACCCCTCTGGATGATCTGCTTTTAACTGAGGGGGGGGGGGTTCCGGAAAGGTAATCTCCCTCTGGCAGGTCCCTTGTATTATGTGGCATAAATCTATTCGTCCTGAAGTCCCATCACCATCTGCTATCTGACAGACCCCTGTCACTTATGCATGTTACCTTCCACTTGTTCCACTTGTTCCACTTGTTCCCGAGTTAGTCACATCCCATAACTGTTGTCAGTCCCCTCCCCCCTTTTTCACTCATGGCAAGCCCCTTATTGCGACGTTTACCTCCAATCCCTAGCCGCCACATCACCCATCTGTATTTTTCAGCCACCTTCACCTTCCATCTCATCCTCATAGTGATCCATTGGCCATTCATTACTGGATAACACACCCGTTATCCAGCTGACCTGTCTCCCGCGCCCAACCAACCCCAGTTTTAAATAAAACTACTGTTATTCCCCTTACATTCACTATTCACCCATCACACCAGAGAAATTCACAGATTCCTCCTCCTCTACATTCTATCACCCTCATCCACAGTCAGTCACCCCCACTAGCATTGTGTTTATTGCAGGTACTTTTGCAGAGATGGCCCCAAAACCCAGAGAAGCAGAAGGAGAGGAGAATCCGTTTCTCCCACCTCCGGTCGACCTGGACAAGATCCCACTGGTTGAAAAAGATAGATTAATCGAAGATACCAGATGCGATTTCGATTTCTCAGACCTCCAGTCATGGCTCAGGGAAGTGTTCTTGGACCAGAGTGATGAAATTGGACTCTGTGAGTCCAATTTACCCCTCTACCTTTTCCCTCAGATCCACCATTTTCCCGAGTTTTCCCTCAAGTGTTAGGCTCACTATATTCTTGAACAAAGAGCCATAGTCTCCTCTATTGGAGAGACTCTGTTCCTCATCACGCTCGAAGCCATAGACCAGATGATGCAAATTCTCCGAGCCGATTCTGCGTCCCCCTTTAACATGGAAATTCTCACCGAATTGTACCAGAAAATGACTTTTCCCCAATGAGCTCAAATATTTGAGCTTTTACTTCCCACATTCGCTTAATTCCCTTCCACAAATCCCCCTTACCCATCATCCAAGTTCTCCACTAAGGGAAATCAGGTTATTTCTTCCCTTTGCACTCTGTTGGGATACTATTCCGACTAGTGGGTAGATGAGCCCATTTTGGGTTTTCTATCCATTTTCTCCGCTGACGAAAAACCCACCACCCAGTTTGATTTCAGTATGTTCTTGGCTGAGAATATTCACGAGCAGTTCATGAATTTTGGCACGGAAGGCATGTTCAGATACTCGTCCATACCAGCATACATGTTTGTTTTCTTTCAGGCAGATAAGTTTGCATTTTCCATGCAGAAGATGGATGCAGATGGTAGACCTCAGGTGGTCACAGCATGGACCTCATTTCTGAATCACAACTCCACAGAGTACAGCTTCAAGGCATTCATCGATCTATTCTACCACCCTGTGGTAAGCATGCTGAGCGGCAGGCCTGAGCCTCAAATAAACGACGAAGTCTAGAGAATCCTGCATCTCTCGGACAACACAACGACTGGGGATTGGTACCTGTACCAAAATCATACCAAGATCAGAGTATATGGTTGCAAGTTGGCACCATATCAGCTGCCCAAATATTTTCCTGTCAGAATCTTTGCATTAGAATATATAAGGTCGATTATGAATTCAGATGATATCCACTTTGTATCATTGAAGAAAAAGCAACAGCTTCGAATCAAGGGGAAGATTGGCTCCTTCATCATCTGTAACAGTCGGGGCGACAGGGAAGAAGTTGATAGGATGTTGAAAGAAATGAAGTTCTTTATGAGCTTCCCATGGCACTATGATCCTTATGGGATCATCTCAGATATGAGAGTGAAAAACAAGAACATCCCGTATGTTCATGTGTCCAAGATCGAAATTGAGAAATTCGCCAATCAGACAGTGTGGGTGCCTAACACCTTGGTCGAAGTGGAACAACAGGTTCCCCCGACCACTGTGCCACCAATGACCATGCCACAGGTCCCTAAGGAAAAAAGGCCTCGACAAGATTTATCTTCACCTGTGACGGAGGTATCGTCCAAAGAGTTCCAGTTGCACACTAAGAGGCCCAAGACAATTTCAGTTCCTGGTCCGACTGTAGAACAAGAAGCCCCGCCTACCACAGTGACCAAGCTGGTCATTCCACCCTTTGGTTCTAGCATCCACAGTGAAATTACCCCAATATTGCCAAAGAAAACCACAGACTCACCTTTGAACACTCAGCCAAGCAAGAGTGGGCCCAAGTTGAGCATTTTCAAGAAGTACGAGCTGATCAAGAGAAAGAACCAGACCCTTACCAGCAGTACTTATGCCCAATTTCGGAAGCAGACGTCAATGGCATAGCATAGGCTAATGTCTGCATTTGACACAGAAAAGGGAAGAATGCACATGGCCTTCCTCTAGGCACAGGTACCAGACCCTAAGGTGATCACAGACTATAAGAGGGCCACATTCGAATTCTAGACGAAGGATGTGCACTCAACAGATCAGATGGATCTGCACAAATAGGTAGGGGAAATGGTGTTCCATACATTGGCACATGCTTCTGCTTCTGCAGCAAAATTGCAGGTGTCACTGAACAATTCTCAAATGCAACTCAAGTTGGAGAAGATATCGTCCTTCGCGAAGGACAATAGAATCAAAACTTTGGAGGAGATGGTCCTCAAGATTGGATATGACCCTTCTAATGTCAAAGCAGTAGAGGAGATGATAAAGAAGAAGAATGCAGACATTGCCTCCTTGAGGAAACAACTGAAGCTCCCGCCCACAGAGGACTCGTAGGCGAAGGAGATAGCAGAGAAAGAAGGCAAGAAGGACGAAATGTTCAAGATGCTCATGAAGCAAAATGCACAGCTCAAAGAAATGGAAGCTGAGATGGAGAGATTATTGAAAGAAAAGGAGCAGTTGAAGCCAATGGAAGTCATTCCATTGAGTTCTATCCCACTTGCAGGAGTGAGCACTTCATTAGTGAAAACAATCCCATCCGCAACTCCATTGACATCCCAAGAGAATACAACCGACCTGGCTAAATCCATGGAAAAGATGAACCTGCAGGAGACAGAGATCAACAGGCTTAAAAAGGAAGTGGAGAACCTTCAAGAACTCAAAAGTTCCTTCCAGGCCAGCCTATCTCAGGAAAAGCAGGTGACAGAGCAGCTCAAGCAGGAGTTACAGCAGCTCCAGAAACAAACAGTGGTAGGAAAGACATTGGCTGAGGTTAAAAAGAATGTATGGACAGACATCACTAAGTCCATAAATGAGATATGGCCCATGATCCAAATCATGTTTGAGCAGAATGAGTTGGTCCAGAGGAGAAAACGGGCCACTGAAAAGATCAGAGTAGAATTAGGAGACATGCCAACATAGCCAAATGAGATCATCAAGTTCCTTAATTCTAAGACCAGGGAGGAGCTGGAAGAGCTGAAGATTGAAGACAGAACGGAGACCATCCTTGAGGTCAAGAGAGTCTTGACCAAGAGAGGACTAATGCTTCAGCTGGAAGAAAAGGTTCAGGCCATGGACCAGGGAGTACAAAGGTTTTTCAGTAAGATTTAGGCTCTCCAGAAGAAAGGTCTACCTGGTCTGAAGGTTATTAATGATAAACTGATGACACTCCCAGATTACAAGGAAAGATTAGCCGAAGTGGCTAAGGACAGTTCAAAGTTTGTTGGCATACAAGGGAGCATCATCGAAAAATCATTCCTGGATGCCCTTCAGTTGGACATCAGTATCCAACATGAGATTCGATACATATTCCTCACCAAGCCTACATTCGCCAAGTATACAGAAATGGATGAAGTGTATCGAAGACTGCTCAAAGTCAACGTGCCCAGTCATCTCATATGGGAGGAACTCTATGATCTAATCGATTAGTAGACGAGTTGTCTAGGTCCAGTCAGCTATCCAGTCAGATGAGGTCATGCAAAGGCTTCATCAACGGTCTACCCAGAAATCAGCGTGCAGTTACACCAAGTCATCAAGCAGTTCCTAGATTTAGGAAATTTGTTAAAATAGTTAGGCTAAAAATAGATTTAGCACGTCCTGGTCATTTATGGCAGGAACGTTTGTAATTTGAGTTATAAATACTTCACCTTTGGAAGTATTGAGGGTTGTTGATCTTCACACCCCGACGCTATCAGACTGTAACATTTTTTAAGAGATCTTCCAATAATAAAAAGGAGGCACTTTTACAGGATTCTTGCGTGTATTCACTGGTGATGTTTTCTTTCTAAGTTGAATGTTATTCTTTCTTTGTGATCATCTTGTTTTCTAATTCTAATCTTTAAGAGTAACAAATGTTGCAGGATTTATCTCGTATACCATGTTTCTGACTCGAAAGATTTTAGTGTTTTTCTTCTAGTGTTTTCGATAAATGAATTCTTAACTGCTTCTTTGTTGAAAGTATCTTTCCCATCTTTTCTGCTCATCATCATTTAAGCTACTAAAAGATCCAGTGATTATATTATCTCTCCCTGTGAAAGTTTTTCCTTTGCGTTTCTGGTTTTTATTTCATATTTTATTAAACACAGACCCCATAGCCCAATGGATGTGTAGACTATCTCAACCAATTCAAAAAATACTTTGACAACAAAACTGACCTATTTGTTTACCTAGCCTAATATCTAAAATTGGAAACATAGCTAAATCATATAGAGAGATCCCTCTCTGAAGTTGGAAGGGCTAGATCCCAGCTTCAAAAGTGGTTGGATAAAGTTACCTTTGTAAATTTCTTCTGTTTTCAACCTCTAGGAAATTTACTAAGTGCTAACACTAACAAAATTTGTCATATGTTTTTATTCCATGTTCTAGAGACGTTTAGTTTGAATGTGCATGTGTTGTAGCATGAATGCTAACTTGATCTTTCTTAACCAAGTATGCACTTCCACTTTGTTGCAATAGTTATATTGTTGGGTATAATTGTGGCCTTAATTTAATGTTCTGAGAGTTGACTTAAAGGTTCAATCTATGGAATTATCCATTGCATGTTCTTGTACGTGCACATGTAGTGACTTTCCAATTTCACCAATATAGACTTTTCCATGGGAACATGGGATTTTATAGAAACATTTTAATTGCCTAATATCTAATGAGTCTTTCACTGAGGCTACTAATATTTTAATGGTGTTCATGGGATTGAAGGGTATCATGATGTTCCTGCTTCTTAATATTTTTCCAATTTGATTTGTGGTACCTGTTATCGCACATATTGTAGATTGTGTAGAGTCCCTCACAATCCCATCCAATGGACAACAAACCAGGAACAAGACCCACTGTCGTCTCAAGAAGAGTCTTGGGTGACCCCTGGGGGAAAAGACTACATATGGTCAAAGGCCCTAAGGGATCATGATACAATACTTGATGGGCTAGGATGGAGATGGGAAAGATGAAAAAAAGGGTAATGTGAAGAAGGAGGATGAGGGTGAAATCCTAAATACTTGAAAAGATAATTCAACCCAAACCAACTATGCACTAAGTCCAACGCCTAAGTATAATTCCCGCACAAAAGTAATAATGAAAAGTGTCTAACAAAGCATTATCATATGCAAATAAGGATGATAAGTCACAAGTTATATTCAGTGGAACAACAATATCATTCAATTATCCAATTCCAATAATTATGGCAAAATTGCATAAGATGGATAAGATATTCTAATACTTGTCCTTATAAGTATAAATTGTAAGATCAGATATGAAATACTTATAACAACATTAGACATGAAAGATCTATAAGCTCATTATCGGCAGTAAACACTTCAAAATCAGCCAAGCAAATCAAGAGATTACAATGTAAAGAGACCTGGCAATTTTTCCAATAAGCTACTATTGCCTAAGAGTGATTGTCCTATGATTTCTCAACAATTATTGTGCCCTAACCAGATCTGATGTAATTTTTAACAGCAGAAAAACTCTCTATATCAGCAATATAATCATTAAACAAGCCCACAACATTACTTATAATACTTTATAAGTGATCTCCAATAACTTTCCAATGAAAGAGGCACGCTATCCAACAATTTCCAAGTAAATATGAAAAATACACCAGAACTGATATGTGATATCACAGTAGAGAAATCAGCAAAGAAAACACTCTAAAAGACGCCCAACTAGCCTTCTAAACTAACTAGAACACTTAAGAAATGTTAGCAATTAACTAGGAAATAAAACTAGTTAGACTAGCACACTAAACTAGGAATTAGAATAAGTTGTCCTAAATTAATTCAGTGCATAAAATTTCAGCCTTATGGCTGTAGCTTTCATTGCGGTACAACAGATTATCTAGCCACTAAGTCGAAAATCTAATCTTTTAGAATTAAAGCCCTACTCCAGCCACACAATTTAGACTATCTACTTGTTAAATTTGACCCTAAAATGAGTAAGATCTACCAACCTAGGTTTAGTAAAAGTAGGTCAAAATTGCAGCAAAAAAGGGTTTGAGAGTTGAGGAGGTTTGGGCCCTCAATATTTTCAATAGGGTCGCCCTAGGGGAGCGAGTTCATCTGTGCAATCAAACTTGTGTTTTGGTGAAATTCTATGTATCCCAATGCAAATTCCATGATCTCTGGTGCAGATTAGTGCCTTGATTATTTGGGTAAATGGAGTCAAAAGATGCTTGGAGAAGGGCCAGAAGACCAAGAGTAATTTCTCCCTTGTAGGTTGTAGTGTTACCTATCCTGCAAGAGGGGTTAGCCAAGAAAAATGTCTAGCCCAAGATGTCAAAATAAAATGATAAAAACCTGCAACAAGGTTCTTAGTCTCATAGTCCTTGCAACAAACTTTCATCAATAAACTAAATTTCTAAGGCTGTAGTGTTAGTTATCCTTAGAACAATTTTATATTTAAGCACAAAGACAATTAGGGTTTGCAAGAATAAATGGATAAATCATAAAATGGAACTTTCTCACCGTAAACTTTGAAGAAGATGATAACAATAGCATGTAATATCCACCATTCATCAATAGATTCATCCACAAAGCATTAGAATATCCATAATGAAAGCCTCCAAGAAAGTTCCACCATCCAAAATGCTCAATAACACTAGTGTAGTGAAAAAATTAGGCAAAGAGTGATAGCATTATTCCACCAAAAGAATTCTATCTCATGAAATCATGTGGGGAGTATTTATAGATCTCCCTCAACTTGATTTTTGTCCACATACTAACCCACTTTGGGTTATCCACATAAATTGTTTGAAATAATTCAAAAATATTCTAGACAAATCACCTTAGAACTAATTTTGACCATTTAAACAATTGACTTAACCATAAATGGTAAAAAGTAATATCCTATTGAGAATCTAAATATAACTCACTTAATTGACTCTGAAAATATAAATAAAGGTGGTAAATCCACCAACAAAGTCATTAATGACCTAGGAATACCCAACATCCTCCTCTATAAAACAAGGGATCTTCTCCCAAGGGCCCAAAGGCCATCAATCCCTTCAAAAATAAATGCGAAGTCGTGTAGTGAGCCTCCCAAGGCTAACACATGAGTTGAACTAGTCAACATGAGTCTCAAAAAGGTGCAAATTCCTCCTCCAAGTGGGAAAAATCAATACCAAGTCAAATTGCCCCCCATAAATATGCAAGTGGTAAACCCCAATGGAAAAAACTCCTCCAAAAAATGTGGGAAGAATCCTACAAAGGTTCAATCATCAAGAAAGGTATGAATCCATCACCCTAAAGGTATGAATCCATCACGCTTACCCAAAGTAATGCAATGTTGCATCATCCAATAGCCAAAAAGGGGTGTTGTCACCCTCCTCAAGGGGTCGACCTCCTCAAGGAGTCACGAAATCTCCTCAAAAGTGGGGTGAGTCACCTAAAAATAATGATGATGAGGCTTGTGAAAGATCTCTGGCATATGACAAGTGAAAATGGGGAATCCAACCTAGGGTTAGCTAACCCTAGTAATGTCGCGACATCAATAAATTATTATCTGGCACCTGTATAATGGCTCAAAGGCTATGAAATGTAATGACACATGGAAATATCCTACAAGACAAGAAAAAACATGTATATCCATATCGAAAGAAGGCCTAAAACCATAGCAAGATAAAACCAGCGTAATATAAGACCCATTAAGACTATTCCATCACACTCCTCTATCTTAAGGATGTTATACCTCTTTCAAATTCAAATTAAGGAAAGCTCATCAAAGAACTCCAGTAGGCTAAGTTACCCCAAGGTAGAGAGTTTGGTTCCTGAGAAGTAGATTTTCAAGGTCACAAAATGATTGAGGGGCGATCATGGGTTAACTTCAAGGTGTTGGAAGTTTGAAATACAAGGGTTTGTAGTATCTCACTCATGGGTGCATATGATGGAGGTGAACTGCAACCAATGGTTCCTATTATCCACAAGTCTTCAAGCCCTTAATTTCCTTTTACCACATCATAAAATAAGAGATAACCCAAATAATATGTAACTCTCTAGCGATATTCCCATGAGTGATGGCATTTCTTGCTCTTTTCATTTTTTCTTTTGATTTTTTATTTAGTTTTCTCTTGTCCCCCTTGTGTTGAAAAACACATGCTTAACTTGCTTCACAACACCCCAAGGAATATGTAGCACCCTGACAATGCATCCACAAGTGTTGAAGAATATGGGCGAGTCTCTGAGGAAGTAACCATGATAGGCTTTTGCTAGCCACCCCCTTGGCATTTAGCCCCTTCTTTCCATAGAGTGAGGAACGATCCCTTCTTGGGTCAAATCATCCCACTAACTTGAAGGAGTAGGATATGAAAGAAGGATATGAAAATGAAAAGTGGTATGCATGGTGATGACTAATCCAAAACAAGTCTGAGTATGTACCCATTTTCCCAAAGGTTTCCCCAAATGTCCTAAGAAACCAAGACAACCACCAAGGTATGACTAGGGAAGAAGTATAACAAACGAGCTAATGTATCATGATCAAAAGGAGAGAGTTGTACTAGTCATAAATGCCTCAAATATTAAGCTGGAACTTACCATGATCAAAGTCTTACCATCTTGTAACATGTCTTGTGAATATATCATGTAAGATCGTCCAGTATCATTGTGCCATCTGTTGCTCAACTATTGCTCATGATATGCCAAATGTGAGGAGGAAACCATGCAGTTCAAATCCAAGTACTTCCCATCTTCTGATACTCCATTTCTGCAACACAAGTGCCTCTAAATGCTACCTTTGAAAGGTTATCCACCAAATGGGGGATAACATCTGGCTCCTACTCGGGGACTTGTGCTTGCTTGAAGAGTGCATGAAAACCTTAGATCTCTAGAAAGGCACCTATGACCTACAAGGAAACATGCAAACGTCAAAAGTATCTCGTAACTAGGAAAGAAAATTTTCATTATTTTTTATGAAAATGAAAAGCACACAATGAGAACTTAAATGCATGAGTTGAAAACACACAAATGATCAACAAGCACATGTAACACATATAATCTAAACACACACAATGCACCTAATTCGATATACAAATGCACTAATGTACATGTGAGCTACATACTCACCTAAGGGTCTGGAGGAACCTAAGGACTCTTCAGATAATATGGCTTGAGGAGGGACCCATTAGTGGGAAAAGGCATTGTCCTCCCCTCACTGGTGATCAAGTAATATGATTTTTTTCGATCTCTTCTCCCAACCATGAAAGGACCAGTCCAGAAAATATCAAAATTTGTGTGAATTCCTAGTTTTTCGTTCCTCTTCTCCCACATCAAGATCAAATCACCTTCTTTATACTCTTTTCCCTTTGCCTTTTGGTCAAAGGTTCTTTTGATTTTATCCTGATTTTTTATCATTTGATCCAAAACATTTCTCCTTGATTCATCTAATGCAACGAGTTGATCAATCCTTTCCTCTAATGCCTCTTTGTCATCCATAAAGTTTTGTGTTGTATGAAACGATGGGATTTGGAGATTTATGGGTAACTTGGCTTCAATCTAATACACATGCTCGAAAGGGGTTTTTCAAGTTGACGTTTTAGTAGTTGTTCGATCTTCCCACAAGGCATACTTTAACTTATTGTCCCAACACTTCTTTTTTTCTCCAACAATTTTCTTTATTATGCTCATGACATTCTTGTTGCTATATTCAGTGAGCCCATTCCCATGTGGGTAGTAATTGGAAGAGTGCGAGAGGATAATCCCATATTTAAAAAAAAAATCCATTCCTGGCAACCAAGCTAAAGGCTTTGGCATTATCAGTAGTAATTTTTGTAGGAACACCAAATCTTGTTATTATTCTCTCTTGAATAAAATTCATTACAATTTCTTCAGTTGCTTTCTTTGTTGGGATAGCCTCTACCCACTGGGTGAAATATTCAGTGGCCGTAAGATCCATCATTTTCCATTACTAGAATTTCTCAACTATAACTGGCTTTAGAGGGAGGGCAAGTAACTTATGTTTTTTAGTGAAAAGATGATAAGGATCATAGGACCTGACATATTGGTGAACATAGGAGAAACTTTTAGGTCAATAGTAACCAACTCTCAGCATCTTGTGGGTTGTGGTGCGGGCAGTGAAATGTACTCCACATAGTCAAGAATGAATTTCTTCCAATAACATTTTGGCCTCATCTTTGTTTACACATATAAGAATCACCCCATCTGGATTCCTCCAACCAAGGCCTCCCGGAGTCAAGAAATATTTAGTGGATTTCAACCTTAACTCTCTCTTCTTATGATCTAGGAGGTGCTCAGGGCACGATAGATTCTTAAGATAGTAGATGACATCAACATACCACTCTTCATCTTCGAGCGCATAAGAAGTAACATTGATTTGGTCCATTCTTTCCAACTTGATAGCTTCCTTATATCCCTTTGTCAACATTCTTGCTAGCCCTTGTCCCTTGATTATTTTTGTTGGTTTCATTTCTAAGTCATGTTCTTGAATCTGTGAAATCCACTTTCCTTGATCCCCAAGTCCATCATGTTAAGATAATATATCTTTAACTACAAGGTACGGGACAAAAGCCTTGATTTTGTTATATCTGACATAGGTTCTAAAATGTTTAAGGGATTTCACTACGGCATAGGCTTGTTTTCGGTGGCCTTATAATTCAATCCAACATCTCTAAGTAATTTACTCATAAAGGCTATGGGTTTCTCATTTCCTTGGTCATTCTTTTACAAGATAATCTCGACGATAATATCCTTGGAGGCGAAAGAAAAAATCATGAAGTTTTATTGAAGTCAGGATTAACCAAAACATAAGCATATGCAATTGTTCCCTTGATGTGCTTGATATATTTATGGCCCTTGATAGTCCATTTATATTCCACATCCTTCACAAGAAAAATGTTCATGGGCCTAACTATTTCAGAAAAATTTGGGATGAATCTCCTATTGAAGTTGATTTGCCCAAAAAAGGATTGCAGGGATTTCTTGTTTTTAGGGAGAGGAATTTTATTAATTGCTTCAACTCTGGCTGGTTCTATTGCAATTCCATCCTTAGAAACAATGTGTCCCAGTAATTTTCCTTTATCAACACCAAATATTCACTTCTTGGGATTGAGGGATATGTGATACTCTCTACACTTCTCAAAAATTTGGCGAAGATGTTGGATGTGTTGATCCCTTTCCTTAGATACGGTGGTTAAGTCACCTTGATAGATCTCAATGATTTTTCCAATCAAATACTTAAAAGTGTATTCCATGGAGCATTGAAAGGTGGCTCCGACATTGGTCAAGCCAAAGGGCATCCACAAGTACTTTTAAGTTCCCCATGGAGTGGCAAAAGCGTTTTTGTGTTGATCTTCATCTTTTACCAGAACTTGGTTATATACAGAGAAACCATCAAGGAAAGACATCATCATAGCTCTCGTGACTCTTTGTAACAAGTGTTCCATGTTAGGTAATGGGTAATTATTCTTTAGAGAGGCCTTGTTCAAATTTCTGAAATCCACACACAAGCGTATATTACCTATAATTTTCCTGACGATGATGAGATTAGAGATCCAAGAGGAATACCTGATTCCCTTGATAATGTCGGCATCCATCATCTTTTTCAATTCCTCTCGAACTTGAGGAGCCAACTTTGGATTCATTTGTCTAAGCTTTTGTCTGAAAGGTTTAGCACCCTCAACTAGGGGAATGGAATTTTGAATCACATCCTTCCTGTAGGCCTTCAAATCATCGTAGGACAATGCAAACACATCCTTCAATTCTATGATGAGTCTTATGATTTCCTTTCTTTCTAGGGGGGTTGTTCCCTTTCTAAGTTTCACCATGTTCATATCTTGATCAGTACCGATATTAACTTCAATAACTTCATTGTCCAGGCCCTTAGTGATATTTCCTTTATAAATTTTGTTCTATTCAAACATCTTTTTTAGGGGGATCATCCCTTTGGGAAAGGATTCGCCATCCAGATCTATGATTTTGATATCACATTCTTCAGCTAATAGATTTATCTGATTCACTATGAATTTCCCTTTATTTTTCAGAAACTTATTAATTTGATCTTCATCTTCGAAAACTTGCCAATGTTCGAGGTTATCTGGGATGGAAGGTCTATGGTTGATTTATATTATATGCAGCCAATCATTCATAGTGCGCATGGATGCGGTAGTTACAGCTAAAGAGTCAACCACATGTTTTTCTTCCCTAGGAATGGCCTCAATAGAGAATTGGTCAAAGTGTTTGATAGATTCTAAAGCCCTATTTGTGTACTCTTTGAGACAAGGATTCTTGGTGGCACACTTATGGGTGACTTAAGAAAAAATCATATATGAATCTCCCCTAACATGAAGGTTTTTGATATTCTTTTCAATAGCAAGCTCCATGCCAATAATAAGGGCTTCATACTTGGCAATGTTATTGGTGCATTCGTACTATATTTTTTCTTTCTTAGGAGATGTCAGAACTATGTTGGCACCAAAGCTGAGGCTCGAATGCGCATCGTTGAATTCAAGGGCCCAAGTGCCCTCCCTTTGTTCTTCCAACTACACTGCAGGACCAGGTGAGAGTATGGGATTTTATATCTCATTGTCTATGATGAGGATTTCTCATATTGGTTCAAGAGGTTTTTCGACATGACACCGAAAAGTAGGCTCTCGTCATAGGACAAACCATCCTCTATCAGGGCCTAGGATGGTAGTGTAAGATAAATTCATTTGGATACTACAACCAAGGTTGGTTGCCCATTCTCTTGATAGAAACATTCCCTAAGAATTAGGTATGTCTATTACTACAATATTCACTGGGAAGGATATATGATTACATTCTTTGAGGTTCACACTTAGACCTTCTATGATGCCATGTAAAGTGATAGGTTTAGATTCCAAGACACATACATTCCTATAGGAATGAGTAACTTGAATCTCTAATTAATTCATGACAATCAAAGGCATGATATTTTTTGCAACACTTGAATCTAGGATATAGTTATGGAGGTAGAGATCATTGATTACCAAAGGGATGAAAAAAGGGGGTTTCTTCCTAAACTTCTTGTCGAAAGAGATTCTATGGAGGATTATAGGGAGATCTTCTTTGGTCTTACTTGTAGGACACCAAAGAAGGTTTGTCTAAATTCTAACATTTTCTCTTAATCTTTGTTCAATGGCCCCAAGTCTTCAGGGATAGGGGCCCTAGTGTATAATGTTTAACACATTCATGCATACTTTGGCCATTAATCTTTGATGGGTGCCTTCCAAGTATTCGATCAGGAAGTTGAAGGCCATATTTGAAGGGGGGATGTTTCTAACAACTATGTTCATGGAGGGTGGAGTCACCAAGTAAGTTTTGAAAACTCACCAAAAAGGGTAAAAGGGTAAGACCCTCAATGAAGTCGCCATGAAAAACAAAGGAAAGGACTCTAGGGGAAAAGGATTTCCAAATAGGATGTCATTAGGGATCGGAAAGGATTCAAAATCCTCCCCGATAACGGCACTAAAAATGTTATCGCACTGATTGTACATTGTGTATAGTCCCTCACAATCCCAACCAATGTACAACAAACCAGGAACAAAACCCATTGTCACCTCAGGAAGAGTCTCGGGTGACCCCTAGGGGTAAATACTGTGGATGGTCAAAGTCCCTAAGGTACATTATACAAGACTTGATGGGCTATGATGGAGATGGGAAAGATGAAGAAAAGGGTAATGTGAAGGAGGAGGAGGAGGGTGAAAGACTAAATACCTGCAAAGACAATTCAACCTAAACCAACTATGCACTAAGTCCAATGCCCAAGTATAAGTACCACCTAAAAGTAATAATGAAAAGTGTCTAACAAAGAATTATCTTATATAATTAAGGATGACAAGTCACAAGTTATATTTAGTGGAGAAACAATATCATTCAATTATCCAATTCCAATAATTATGGAAAAATTGCATAAGATGGATAAGATATTCTAATACTTTTCATTATCAATATAAACTATAAGATCAGATATGAAATACTTATAACAGCAGTAGAAATGCAAGATCCAGAAGCTCTTTATCAGCAGTAAACACTTCAAAATCATCCAAGCAAATCAAGAGATGACAATGTAAAGATACTTGGCCATTTTTCCAATAAGCTACTATTTCCTAAGAGTGATTGTCCAATGATTTCTAAACAATTATTGTGCCCTAACCAGATTTGATGCAAATTGTAATAGCAACAAAACTCTCTAGATCAGCAAGATAATCATTAAACAAGCCCACAACATTACTTGGAATACTTTATAAGTGATCTCCAATAACTTTCCAGTGAAAGAGGCACATTATCCAACAGTTTCCAAGTAAATATGAAGCATATGCCACATCTGATATGTGATATTGTAGCAGAGAAATCAGTGAAGAAAACAATCCAAAATATGACCAACTAGCCTTCTAAACTAACTAGAACACTTAAGAAATGTTAGCAATTAACTAGGAAATAAAACTATTTAGACTAGCACACTTAACTAGGAATTAGAATAAGTTGTCCTAAACTAATTCTCTACATAAAATTTCAGCCTTATGGTTGTAGCTTTCAGTGAGGTACAACAGATTATCTAGCCACTAAATAAAAAATCTAATATGTTAGAATTAAATCCCTACACAAACCACACAATTTAGACTATCTACTTGTTAAATTTGACCCTAAAATGAATAAGATATAGCAACCTAGGCTCAGTAAAAGTAGGTAAAAATTGCAGAAAAAAAGGGTTTGAGAGTTGAGGGGGTTTGGATCCTCAAAAATTTCAATAGGGTCACACTAGGGGGGCAAGTTCTATTGTGCAATCAAAATTGTGTTTTGGTAAAATTCTACCTATCCCAATGCAAATTTCACAATCTCTGGTGCATATTAGTGCCTTGATTCCTTGGGTAAATGGAGTCAAAAGATGATTGGAGAAGGGCTAGAAGACCAAGAGTAATTTCTCCCTTGTGGGTTGTAGTGTTACCTATCCTACAAAAGGGGTTAGCCAAGCATAACATCTAGCCCAAGATTTCAAAATAAAATGATAAAAGCCTTCAACAAGGTTGTTAGTCTCCTAATCCTTGCAACAAACTTTCATCAATAAACTAAATTTCTAAGGTTGTAGTGTTAGCAATCCTTAGAACAAGTTTATATTTAAGCACAAAGACAATTAGGGTTTGCAATCATAAATGGATAAATCATAAAATGGAACTTTCTCACCATAAAATTTGAAGAAGATGATAACAATAGCATGTAATATCCACTATTCACCAATAGATTCATCCACAAAGCATTAGAATATCCATAATGAAAGCCTCCAAGCAAGTTGCACCATCCAAAATGCTCAATAACACTAATGTAGCGAAAAACATAGGCAAAGAATGATGGTATTATTCCACCCAAAGAATTATATCTCATGAAATCAAGTGGGGAGTATTTATAGATCTCCCTCAACTTGGATTTTGTCCACATACTAACCCACTTTGGGTTATCCACAAAAATATTCTAGACAACTCACCTTACAACTAATTTTGACCACTTAAACAATTGACTTAACCATAAATGGTCAAAAATAATCTCCTAGTGAGAATCTAAATATAACTCACTTAACTAACTCCCAAAATATAAATAACGGTGGTAAATCCACCAACAAATTCATTAATGACCTAGGAATACCCAACATCCTCCTCCATAAAACAAGGGATCTTCTCCCAAGGTGTCGCCCAAGGGCCCAAATTCCATCGATCCCTTCAAAAATAAATGTGAAGTCATGTAGTGAGCCTCCCAAGGCTAACACATGAGTTGAACTAGTCAACAAGAATCTCAAAAAGGTGCAACGTCCTCCTCCAAGTGGGAAAAATCAATACCAAGTCAAATTGCCCCCTATAAATTTGCAAGTGGAAAACCCCAATGGAAATAACTCCTCCAAAAAATGTGGGAAGAAGCCTTCAAAGGATCAATCATCAAGCAAGGTATGAATTCATCACCTCAAAGCCTCCAAAGGCTCAACACTTACCCAAAGTTATGTAATGATGCATCATCCAATAGCCAAAAAGGGTTGACGTCAAGGGTGGTGTTACCCTCCTAATGGGATCGACCTCCTCAAGGACTCACCCAAATCTCCTCAAAAGTGGGGCGAGTCACCTAAAAATCATGATGATGAGGCCTATGAAATATATCGAGCATATGACAAGTGAAAATGGGGAATCCATCCTAGGGTAAGCTAACCCTAGTAATGTTGTGGCAACAATAAATGATGATATGACACCTGTATAATGGTCTGAGCCTATGGCCTACTTTACCAATCACTAAGTCTAAATTGTCACTTGTATTTGTATTATTCATTTATGATATTAGTAATATATCCTCAAGTGATGACTAATGTTTTAGTTAAGATTGCCTAGCCTAGTCATCATGCATGATTTTAGGATCTAGAGCAAATATCTCTATGAGGTGGCATCACCCATTGTACTATAAATATGTAACACTGGTGTGAATACAGTAGGGGTTGGCGAGTGAGCCTTTTCCACCATCTTGTTGTTCTTATGCATATTTTATGGTATCAAAGCTTCTTTGTTTTATCAATTGGTATCAAAGCTTATTTGTTTTATCAATTGGTATCAGAGCCATGGTGAAAATTGTGGAGGAAAAGAGTTGGTGATGGATCGAGAAAGAAAGGAAGAATTCTTGCCATCAACCCGGATCTCTTCAAACTCAAGAGAAATGGTATTGAGTACAATTTTTTTTTGAGGACCGTATCACAAACTGTATCGAGGACCGTATCAAGGATTGTATCATGGACTATATCGAGGACTATAACGTAGACTAGATTGTATTAATATAGTCTGCCCAACATTCTGTAAAATTTCTTACAGATCTTCCAAAAGAAATCTGGTTATTGTCCATTACATGGAGATCGCCCAAGAGAAGTTGAGTGCTTGACTGGTTATACCATGAGTCTTGGCCATCAGAGCACTTGACATTGAAGAGGAATCTCAATGATTCACTCATCTCATCAACCATCTTCTCAACATTTTTTCTCATCCAAGATATCCACATCAAAACTAATTGTTAGATGCCATCGATTGACATTTTCTGATGAGATCCTGCAACGATCTACATCAACATAATACAGATTTGTTTTTAGTCTAGATTTATTTTTCAAGGAATGTCTTCAAGGAGAGTGATGGACCAGTATGGAGGAATGATGCAGGAAATTTTCCCAAGTTAAAGACAGTGATTCGGTACCTACAGTAAACAGTTCAAGAGATAATTTTTCATGTCATGTTGTTTATATGTGTTCTATGTATTTATAATGGAGGAATCCCAATTTCTGTGTGAATTGGGATTTACAAATGCCTGTATAAATCTAGGATTTCTTTGAGAGAGAGGTTCTTTGTTCATATAAAGAACAATACTCTGTTCTTTTCTGAGTTTTTTGTTGACCATCTCAAAGCATGAATTAGATAATTCATTGAGCATTGAATGACATATGTATTAGAACAGGGTTGTTGAAATGTGTGATTATGATTTAATCTTCCATTGATATTAGCAAATTCGAAATTGTGTTAGAGGAAATTGTATAAGGAATAACACCCAACATTATTGTATTAGAGACTGGTAATTGTATGCCCAGATCGATGATTAAACAAGCTTGCACACATTACAACCAAAGTTCTTGCATGGAGCTACATGTGGAAATGCACCCAGTCTACACAAAACAAGAATGACTGCATTGTCATAGAGGAAAGAATCGTTGATTGAAATGAGTTTAGGGTTATTGTTGGTTAAATAGAAATATTGTTTGGAATCTCTATGTATATCTGAGATAAAGGTGGATAGAGAATGGATCTATTCATAAAGGTTCAGATTCAAAGACTCCCTAAATCTGTTTTAATCCATTATTAAGAAGCGAAGAAGACTACGCATCTAGATACGCCACACAAAGATCTGCCATTTGTAGATCTGCCATAAAGAAATCCGCCATCTAGAGATTTTCCACACAGAAATATGCCAGATCATGAGATAATCAGCATAAAAAGATGGAGATGAAGAATTTCCTGTAGCTTCCTTTGACGCATGAAGGAGGAGAGCATGCACCTGCCTTCTGCGATCTGAGCGAGAGTGATGAGAGCAACATGATGTTTTCGCTAATCAGGATCAACCAAATCTGCAGGAAGAAACTCGGAGGAAATGGGGACGATGGTATTTCCTCCTAGAGAAATAGTCAAGCGATCCAAACACTCTTGATCAATAGTTACTTGATTCATCGACATCTTCGTCTTCAGTATTGGCAGCATTTGCGCAATTCATAATGGTTTCCTTGCTCTACTCATAAAGAGTGGTATATATGCACATGTCCAGTAATTTGTTTATATGACACTGCACTTGCTTGGGTTATTGAGATGCAGTGGTAATCACCCCATTTTGACAGTAGCCAAAGCTCGCAAATGATGTCTTTTTGGGCTTCTTTAGATGACTATGAGGATCTTAGGTGATTCACTAGCGATACTGCAAGTCGACTGCTTCACATCCATTCCCAAAGGGTTTTAAGGGCCTTGAGGATTTTGAGGGTTTCCTTGATCCCATCATGGGGACTTGAGATCTAGAAATGGCATTCCATTTGAGCCATTCTTAAGATCTCATTCAAAACCTATGGATTTTTTGAATAAAAACCACGATAATCCAATCCAAATTTGTCAACAACAACATAGTCATGCCCTTCACAAGCTTCTCTGGTGCAATTTGATCTGCAACATCAATGATTTGCATGCATTTGATATATGAGTCCATATACAACCGGTGTTGATAGGGACTCGATACTCTGTGGCTTTGTTTACACTTGTGATGCAGGAGCATCTCTCCACGTCAGCCAGCCATCCAACCAGCCACGTCAGCGTGCACTCATTCAAAGGATGAAGAGAGGCGCACCCTCATTTTGAATTTGAAATGAATGTAATTTAATGTGTTTAGGCTATTGAGCCATAGAGTTGTTCCTTTGTGCAGGCTGTAGATAAGATCGGCTTTAATGCTAGATCGACTGAGATCTAGATCTAGACGCTAGACTAGACAGCCATTTATTGTAATTTAATAGAGTAGGTGAGCTTGGAGGGAAGAGATCGAAGAACCCCCTCAGGTAAAAAGAGATTTTCAGATCTCATTTTGGAGTTAGTGAGGATAGAGATGAGAAGAGCCAGAGAGAGCTCAAGAACACTTTGTAAATACAAGCATTTGCCATTTTAATATAATCAGAAGCAGTTTTTCCTGCATTATTCTGTGTTATGTGGATGTCTGTGTGTGTTCTTTTATATGTTGTGAATGTATGTATGTCAGGCATTCTGCAGGAGATGTTTGGCTTCAAGATTGAGAGGTCTTTGAGGTTTCATGTCAGGAGAACATGACAGAGTGCTGCGGTCTCTGAATACTAGTGCATAGAGGATGCACTTCTGAACTCTGCAGAGTCAGAAAAAGACATGCTGCGGCACAGGAGCTGAAGTCAACAACTAAGGAAGACCTCAAGGTTGTTAAATACCTTGGAGGCAAGGCTGTGTATGACAAACAAAGTTGCAGACATAATTCTACTGTAAATTCTGTGGAGCTCTGCCAAGTGGGCATTGAGCATACACACGGGTCGCGTTGGAGAAGAACTCTGCTGTGAGTTCTTAAGAGGACCAGAATCACTGAGGATTTTGGAGAAGCTCTGCCACATGGGCATTGAGCAGGTGCAAAGGGTGCACAGAAGGGATAGAACCGCTGAACGTTCTATGGAGAAGGTGCTCCGCCAGGGGGGCGTCGAGGAAGTGTGCAGATAGGCACAGAAGTGAAGAGAACTCTTTTGAGTTCTATCATTTGGAAGAAGAGTCCACTGAAGGATCTTCGTTGGGTTGCTGAACACCCAGAAAGACTCAGCAAAAGGTTTCTTGAGGCAGAAGGATAGCTAGGAGGGCGTCCATATTCTCCATCTGTGGGAGAAGAAAGATAAAATCCCTTAGGGGTCTGAGTGGTTGTAGAAGATCGGGAGGGACAGTTCTTTTACGCACGAGGTCGTAACTGCCAGGAGTGCAGAGAATAAACAACTCTTTGGAGGAGTTCAGAGTACCCCAAGCTCAGGAGGGTCAGCATTGTATATGCGCAGCGAAGCTCAAGGTAAAGGAGTTCGCAGAGGAGAAAAGAAGCAAAGGTCGAGGCCTTTGAGAACTTGGAAATTCTTCCAAGCCTAGGACTAAGTGCAGGAAGCTCAGGAGGGAGCACAGTAGCCATTATATCAGTGGAGAGAAGAAGATCTGGACCATTGGTTTCTACATCTAGGAGGAGCTCAGGAGGAGCCTACAGAAGGAGGAGACCGTCAGCCGTCAGATCTCACTCAGAAATCCCGTAAGTCGTTGGATTAGGAAAAGGCGCGTAGAGTCTAGTCTCTGGAGGAGCACAGAGGAAGGATATATCTGAGCCATTAGATCTAGAGTAAATTTCCTGTCAGCCATTAGATCGGACAGGAGCTGCACGAGGCGTAGCCATCGGGATAGCAGTCATCAGGAAATCAGTATTCTCGAGGACAAGAGAATTGAGACATCACAAGTCTCGAAACAATGGAGCGATCTAGGCCATTAGTGGAGACACGTGGTAGATATTGAGTGCTAGTCAAAACTTTGACGCGTCGGGAAATTAGCATTCCCATGGACAAGAGATCGGGGAAGTTCATAGTGAAAACCCCGACATAACCTGAGTCGTCCATTGGGGAGACAAGTGTCGGAAATCCGCATTTAGTCGGGATATTGATCATCGGGAAATCGAAGTTCCTGAGGTTAAAGGAGTTGGGACATCGAAAGTCTCAAAATCCCAGAGGAATCGGGACCGTCCATTAGAGAAGGGACACGTGGCAGCAATCAGAGCCATCGGAGAAAGGCCCGACAGGAAGTGGTTGATCGGTGTTTGGAGTCATTGGGATATTGGGGATCCCGTAGAAAAGGTGTTTGTGCACTTTGCAATCGTGAACCGCAAAATCCCGATGAGTGGAAGCCAGCTGTCAGCATATCCAGAAAAGTGGAAGCACCATCGTGAGGGGCCAGTTGTCAGTGTAGCAGAGAGTCAGGATTTGGATGATCGGGAATCCCGTAGGCAAATGCATTGTAGCATTTGAAACCCCATAGCCCCAACAGGAACACAAGGTTGTGGTCTTGTGAGTTAATGGTCATATTGGCCAGGAGTTAGCTAGGAGAGATAACATGCAAAGAGTGTGTCAGGAATCGGAGGATCTCGGATCCAGAGGACGATTGCATCTTGACATTGGAAAGCTCGAAACCCCGACGGGAAGATAAGGCTGCGGTCTTATAAGGACTAGTCACATGGACTAGAGAGCCTAGCCAGGAGGGGCTAAGGCTGGACAGAGAACTCATCGGTAATCAGGGATTCAAGAGGACAGTGAATCTCGACATCAAGAAGGATGAAACCCCGACAGCATGAAATTTAAATCAGGGAAGATCGCGGTTGTGTGCAGAAGACTGTGCGGCGAAGAAAGGACCTGTGGATCGGGTTTTCAACTGAGATTCCAGTAGGGAATCAAAGGATCTAATTCGGCTTGTATGAGAATTCAAACGATCCTTAAGACCGAGAGGTCAGGCTCAGAGACCCTGTGGGGTATGTAGAGGCGAAGCGCCATCAAGTGGTATCAGAGCCGGAAATTCATCTATATATTTCAGGTGAAGGAAGACAGAGTTGCTGAGGACTCTGTAAGGATTTTTTACAGGTAGGAAACAGTCCGAAAGATAGTCAGGGAGACTGTAGGATGATGAAGCTGGTAGAAGTCTTAGTGCGGAGTGACAGTAGCAGATTTTCCAGGAAGGCAAATAGAAGCAACAACATGGTTACTGAAGGCCGTAGGTATGCTGGGAGGAAAGAGCTATGGAGCCAAGAAGAAATGGATGAAGAGCTTACTGATATAAGAGCAGAGATAGAAAGGCTCGAGTTAAAGATGCAGCAGGATAAGAAGCCGAGACGGATGCGTGAATGGCCCATGAAGGAAGCCAAAAGAAAAATGGCCAATCAAGGAGTTGATGGTCAGATGATAGTGTAGGCTGTTAACAGGATGGTTGAGGTATGTAAACCAGAGAATGGGAGAGGTATCGATGATTTTGATAAAGAGAATGAATTGGGATCAGCTGAGGATCTCAAGAGCTGCCATGGGGGCAGAGAAGAAATTCCAAATTGCCAAGAGGGCAATAAATTGAGATCACTGCGGGACCTCACGGACTGTCAGGAGGACAGCGAGGGAATTTCACATTGCCAGATGGGAAATGATAAGAGGTCACTGCGGGATCTTGAAGACTGCCAGGAGGGCAGCGGAAGCATCTCAGACTACCAGGTGGGTAGAGATGAAAAATTGAGACTGTCTAAAAGTCTCATGGACTCGGAGGAGAGTTCAATTCAGCAAGGGTTGCTAATGAAGGTGGGATCGGTTGATCTCATAGTCTTCTAGGAGCGTAGTGGAAGCATCCCATATTTACAGGTGGGTAGGGATGAGCAGGGGAAATTTGATCAGCTAGAGGAGCTGACAGAACAGATGAGACTGTCTGAGAGTCTCATAAACTTGGAGGTGAATTTAGATCAGCCGGAGCAGCTGATAGAAGAGGACAATCTGAGGATCCTTATTATGATTGGGGGAATTGGAGTATTCCTACCATTTGCCCAAGAGGAGGCAGAAATTTGTGTTGCAGGTGCAGCAACAGCAGAAGAATAGTCACAGTTGACGATGACTGTCAGAAAAGAAGAGGGATTGGAGCAAATTTTGGAAGCTGCCCAAGCAAATGAAGGAAATGAGCATTTTGAGGAGTGTCTCAATGTATTCAGCCAAGAAGATGAAGAAGCTGTAGCATTGAAGCTGACAGCTGAAGGAGTAGACGAAGAAGAAAATGAGCATTCGGAGGAATGTCTCAATGCTTTCAGCCAGGAAGCTAAAAGAGCTATAGCATTGGAGCTGACAGCAAAAGAAGTAGAAGAGGATGACAAGCATTCTGAGGAATGGCTTAACATTTTCAGCCAAGAAGCTGAAGAGACTGCAACTTGGGAGTGTGTAGAAAAAGAAGAAAAAGGGGCAGACAACATTTGCTTTGCTGATCTATGGGATCAAATTGAAGCTCTGGAAGAGAGGGTGAAAGTGCAGGGTGTGCACATCCAACAAGTAAAGTTGGAAACTGATGAAGGAGGCATGGGAGATCATGATGATCTGCTCATGTGCCAAAATTTTTTGCAGCTGAGGAGACTGCATGAACAGAGCCAGCCACTAGAGTAGCTGGATGCAATGATCAAAGAGATCAGAAGGCTGATGTTGAGGACAGTAAGAACTGCCAGTGAGGAGATGCTAAGCAGAATGAAGGAAGCAACGCAGTAGCAGCAATAGCAGGATGGAGCAGATGGAAATCTCCAGAGATTGGTTTGGGATCCAGGGGGATTTCCAACATCTTAGAGGGGAGGCGCATGAGCAGGAGCTCATGATTTTGCAGCTGAGGAGTTTGATGTAGGAGCATCTCTCCACGTCAACTAGCCAGCCAACCACGTCAGTGTGCATGGATTCAAAGGCTGAAGAGAGGCGCAGCCTCATTTTGAATTTGAAATGAATGTAATTTAATGTGTTTAGGCTGTTGAGCCATAGAGTCGTGCCTTTGTGCAGGCTGTAGATAAGATCGAATTTAATGCTAGATCGGCTGAGATCTAGATCCAGACGCTGGATCTAGACAGCCATTTATTATAATTTAATAGAGTAGGTGAGCTTGGAGGGAAGAGCTCGAAGAGCCCCCTCAGGTAAAAAGAGATTTTCAGATCTCATTTTGGATTTAGTGAGGATAGAGATGAGAAGAGCCATAGAGAGCTCAAGAACACTTTGTAAATACAAGCATATTCCATTTTAATATAATCAGAAGCAGTTTTTCCTGCATTATTCTGTGTTATGTGGATGTTTGTGTGTGTTCTTTTATATGCTATGAATGTATGTATGTTAGGCATTTTGCAGGAGATGTTTGGCTTCAGGCTTGAGAGGTCTTTGAGGTTTCATGTCAGGAGGACATGACAGAGTGCTGTGGTCTCTGAATACTAGTGCATAGAGGATGCACTTCTGAACTCTGCGGAGTCAGACAAAGACATGCTGCGGCACAGGAGCTGAAGTCAACAACTCAGGAAGACATCAAGGTTGTTAAATACCTTGGAGGTAAGGTTGTGTATGAGAAACACAGTTGCAGACATAATTCTGCTGTGAATTCTGTGGAGCTCTGCCAAGTGGGCATTGAGCATACACACAGGTTGCGTTGGAGAAGAACTTTGATGTGAGTTCTTAAGAGGACCAGAATCACTGAGGATTTTGGAGAAGCTCTGCCACGTGGGCATTGAGCAGGTGCAAAGGGTGCACAGAAGGGACAAAACCGCTGAACGTTCTATGGAGAAGGTACTCCGCTAGGGGGGCGTCGAGGAAGTGTGCAGATAGGCATAGAAGTGAAGAGAACTCTTTTGAGTTATGTCATTTGGAAGAAGATTCCACTGAAGGATCTTCGCTGGGTTGCTGAACACCTAGAAAAACTCAGCAAGAGGTTGCTTGAGGTAGAAGGATAGCCAGGAGGGCGTCCATATTCTCCATCTGTGGGAGAAGAAAGATAAAATCCCTCAGGGGTCTGAGCAGTTGTAGAAGCTCAGAAGGGACAGTACTTTCATGCACGAGGTCGTAACTGCCAGGAGTGCAGAGACTAAACAACTCTTTGGAGGAGTTTAGAGTACCCCAAGCTCAGGAGGGTCAGCATTGTATACGCGCAGCGAAGCTCAAGGTGAAGGAGTTTGCAGAGGAGAAAAGAATAAAAGGTCGAGGCCTTTGAGAACTTGGAAATTCTTCCAAGCCTAGGACTAAGCACAGGAAGCTCAGGAGGGAGCATAGTAGCCATCGGATCGACAGAGAGAAGAAGATCTGGACCGTTGGTTTCTACGTCTAGGAGGAGCTCAGGAAGAGCCTACAGAAGGAGGAGACTATCATTCATCGGATCTCACTCAGAAATCCCGTAAGCCATTGGATCAGGAAAAGGCGCGTAGAGTCTAGTCTCTGGAGGAGCACAGAGGAAGGACAGATCTGAGCCGTTAGATCTAGAGTAAATTTCCCGTCGGCCATCAGATCAGACAGGAGTTGCACGAGGTGTAGCCATCGGGATAGCAGTCATCGAGAAATCAGTATTCTCGAGGACAAGAGAATTGAGACATCACAAGTCTCGAAACAATGGAGCGATCTGGAATGTCTGTTAGCGGAGACACGTGGTGGAGATCGAGTGCCAGTCGGAACTTTGATGCATCAGGAAATCAACATTCCTGTGGACAAGAGATCGGGGAAGTTCATAGTGAAAACCCCAACATAACCTGAGTCATCCGTTGGGGAGACAAGTGTTGGAAATCTGCATTGAGTCGGGATATTGATCATCGGGAAATCAGAGTTCCTGAGGTCAAGGGAGTTGGGACATCGAAAGTCTCAAAATCTCGGAGGAATCGGGACCATCCATCAGAGAAGGGACGCATGGCAGCAATCGGAGCCATCGAGGAAAGGCCTGACAGGAAGTGGTTGATCGGTGTTTGGAGTCATCGGGATATCGGGGATCCCGTGGACAAAGTGTTTTTGCACTTTGGAATCGTGAACCGTGAAACCCCGATGAGTGGAAGCCAGCTGTCAGCATATCCGGAAAAGTGGAAGCACCATCATGAGGGGCCAGTTGTCAGTGCAGTGGAGAGTAAGGATTTGGATGATCAGGAATCCTGTAGGCAAATGCATTGTAGCATTTTAAACCCCGTAGCCCCGACGGGAAGACAAGGCTGTGGTCTTGTGAGTTAATCGTCATATTGGCTAGGAGTTAGCTAGGAGAGATAACGCACAAAGAGCGTGTCGGGAATCGGAGGATCACGGATCCAGAGGACGATTGCATCTTGACATTGGAAAGCTCGAAACCTCGACGGGAAGATAAGGCTGCGGTCTTATAAGGACTAGTCACATGGACTAGAGAGCCTAGCCAGGAGGGGCTAAGGACGGACAGAGAACTCATCGGTAATCGGGGATTCGAGAGGATAGTGACTCTCTACATCAAGAAAGATGAAACCCCGACAGCTTGAAATTTAGATCAGGGAAGATCGTGGTTGTGTGCAGAAGACCGTGCGGTGAAGAAAGGACCTATGGATCGGGTTTTCAACTGAGATTCCAACAGGGAATCAAAGGAGCTAATTCGGCTCGTATGAGAATTAGAACGATCCTTAAGACCAGGAGGTCATGCGCAGAGACCCTACAGGGTATGTAGAGGCGAAGCGCCATCAACTTGGAACCAAGAGCCGAAGACAAAAATACCTAGTGCACCTCTTTTGGGTATAAAACATTGGTTGAGTGTTTTTTTGTGTGTGCCTTTTTATAATTTGCTCTACTTCCCTTGTTTTTAATTAGATTTGGTGCATGTGAACTTTGGTTAAAAGGCTTACCATTTGTGGGTTTGATCCATTATTTTATGGAAAGGGGTGTTTGATTATGAAACTCATTATTATGTAAGGTTGCCATCAAGGGGCATTTTTGGGTTTAAGTTGCCCTATGCCTAGAATTGTAAAGGGGTGTTCTTATGTTGCCATATGTGTTTAGGATGGAATAAAAGGGGCAGTTATTTTGTCGTTGATGCACATGTTATAAGTGGGTTTTTGGATCTATCCACTAGTGAATATTTGAGGCATGTTGCCATAAATTTAAAATTGATATCGCAATATTGTAAAATATTGCT
Organism: Picea engelmannii; assembly: GCA_009831015.1. Lineage (NCBI taxonomy): Eukaryota > Viridiplantae > Streptophyta > Pinopsida > Pinales > Pinaceae > Picea > Picea engelmannii. Next base: position 155,174 of record ML777983.1, read on the forward strand.
AGTAGACATTGCATGGTAATCAATTTATGGAGAAATTTGTAGAATAAGGAGAAACAAAGCTTAGTTGAAAGATTCATGTAACATTTGTATTAATAAAATTATTATTTGTGGTGATGGTGTCCTAGATCTTCCCAAAATTGAATAAGGAGATCTTAGGTACACCTTGCGTAGTGTGTTGTGGTGAAATGATCATGGAGGCTTATATTTTTTACTGTCTAGTTTTGACATAAACAAACTTACAATTTTAGCATTTAACGCAACACACACAAGATCAAGCACAATGTTATTCAAGCACAATCAAGCACATATGATCAAGCATATGTGAAGAACATTCTCAAGCATTCAAGTCATCAACCACATCAGTAATCGACAAATCAAATATTTCGAACTCAACACATAATGGAGCATTTGAAGTTAAATTGTAACTTGCAAACAATGTTTGTTGTAAGATTACTTGATCAAGTTAATTTGTACTCGAAATAGTGTATTTTTAAGTGTAATTAAGTTGATTTGAATTGAATTTGTCATAAAGTGCATTCTCGGTTGAACCAAACACCCACTACTTGATTGTGTCATTCTATTCTCGGGTCTATAGGTTGAGTGGTTGAAACTCAAATCATTTTAAAAATCAAGTTTTCGGGTGCATTTTCGGTAGTATATGACACCCTCAACTTCTTGGAAGAAAGCAAGAAAATTTCAAGCGAGCGAGTACAAGCGATCCTGAAACAAAATCAAGAAATTCAAGTGAATGAGTTGCAAGCAAGCCTTCTTTTTTTGAGTCAAATTGTAATTAGGATCTACCTACACAAGGAGACCTCCTTTAGTGTTTTGAAATGCCTCAAAGTCTCGAATTATTAGAGTTATTGAACTCTCTAATAAACATTGTTGAAGACAACATAGTCAAACTTCACAAATATATCCTTCAATCAGTGCCAACTTGTTTGCAAGTGATGCAAGCTAAAGTTAGACTTATTCAATCTCTATCCTAACTATTGAATGATGAAATCAAGGATCTCAAAAATCAACAGCTAATGAAGTATCATGAACCAGCTTTTGTTCAAAACAACCCTCTCTATGATGATTATGATGATGTTTTTTATCAAGAGTCAGTGAAGGAGAAACTCAGTATGACAACTCCATATGCAGACGAAGATGAAGTTATTCTTGAACCTACTTTTCAAGAGTTTTCTTTTGAGTTCAGTGAAGAAAACCTTTCAATGATGCAACAACATGCAGTAAATCAACTTCCACAGATGTTAAAGCAATTGGTTCATAATACTCTTTCCAAGCCCAGCATTAGACTTTGGGAAGAAATCATATACAACAAGAATATAATAGGACTTGGATATGACAAGGAAGTTACCTTTCATATTCCTGATTATTCCAAACCAATCCAGTTCCATAGTTTTGGATTTGTTCAAGAAGATTCACTTTCACCTATTCCAATTCTGCATCAAAATGAAAAATGCCAACATTTTAATCGACTTGGTCACAAGGAGAATCAGTGTTTTGATCACCATCCTTGCCAACATTGTGGAAATCATAACCATTCTTCAGACAGATGTTCAACAGTGAAGAAACCTACAAGATTGAAGATTCACTATGAGTGGATTGATCCTTGGTAGTGGTCATCAACAACCAATCAATTATATAAGTCTTACCATAGAATTCAATCTCGAGTAAAGACCAATATTGCAGCTCATAGCCTTTTTATACCTCACATAAGTTGTCCCCTTATGGCGTATATTTCAAGCATGGCCCTCACGAGATGAGATAACATGTGGTTATTTTTTCCGCATGCCCACTTTGTGTTGTACTCAAATGGAACAAGTATGGTACTCTCTTGAGCATAGAAGGAGGGAGTACAGTGATGGAACTCTCATGCACCTTAAGGGGGGGAGTTCAAAATTCTAGTAACGATGGTTCATGAAACCACTTGTGGTCTCTCCTTTCAGTTGACAAAGGGGGGGAATTGATGATGGAATTGAAGATGGTTGTCAAACCAAAAGTTTTGACAACAAATATGCTAGATGGACATGAAATTTGCCAAACGGGAAACTGCAGTCTGTAAATGAAAGACTTTAATAGAATTATTGTTCAATAAGTTTAATTTGAATCATACATAATTGGGATGTTGATTTTTATTTTGAGAGCAATGGTGTGGACGTTTGGTTCACATAGATGGTCATTCGACCTAGCAGAGGACAAGAGGATCCTTCTGCATTACAACTTGGCATTTGATTGAGTTGTCAAGAATTTTCAAGGATGTGTTAGACTAGAATTTGATTCACTTCTCTTGGTTGTCTCTCATCGGATTGGATTTTAAATTAAGTGAACAAATTGCATGCATCCTAGCTCAAATGATTACATAGTGATATTTTCCAGAGATGGCAAACTTTGGCAGGATTATGGTTCAATGACTTGCAATTGAATCATACACATTATACATTGGGATGTTGTTGAACACCTAAAAGTGTCAAAATTGGTTAGTGGTCATCCAAAAACCATCAGATACATAGTATCAATTAGTTAGTGGTTATTCCAAACCACAAATTCAGAGAGCACTTCAGTGATACACTGATAGTAGAGTGGTGATACTACATGTTCACCAATTAGCAGAATATGTTAGATTGTTCTAGCTAAAATACTTGGCAAAATGATTGAATTGTCAATCAATCAAGGAATGTTCAGATATTGCAGTTGTTAACTTCCATATCTCATCTCTCTTCCAGTTCATTTTAGATGAACCATTCAACATCCATATTTGCAGTTTTTCATGTAGTTCTTCATTGAGGCTCAGCTCAGGAGTTTCGGTATGAAGACTTGGAATTGATACCATTTTATGCTTAATTGTTGGTATTATTGATCAGACTTGTGATTGAGGGGGGTATTGTTATCCTATGGCTTACCTTACCAATCACTAAGTCTAAATTGTCACCTATATTTGTATTATTCATTTAGGATATTAGTAATATATCCTCAAGTGATGACTAATGATTTAGTTAATATTTCCTAGCCTAGTCATCATGCATGATTTTAGGATCTAGAGCAAATCTCTCTATGAAGTGGCATCACCCATTGCACTATAAATATGTAACATTGGTGTGAATACAATAGGGGTTTTCTTGTGATCTTTTTCTGCCATCTTGTTGTTTTATCAATTGGTATAAGAGCTTCTTTGTTTTATCAATTGGTATCAGAGATTCTTCGTTTTATCAAATGGATCAAAGTCTACGAAATCTAATGACACATGGAAAGGTCCTGCAAGACAAGACAAAACATGTATATCCACAAGGAAACCAAGCCTAAAACCATAGCAAGATAAAACCAACATAATATAAGAGTCATTAAGACTAGTCCATCACATTCCTCTATCTTAAGGATGTTATACCTCTTTCAAAGTCAAATTAAGGGAATCTTATCAAAGGACTCCAGTAGGCTAAGTTACCCCAAGGTAGAGAGGTTGGTTCCCAAGAAGTGGATTTTCAAGGTCACAAAATGAGTGAGGGGCGATCATGGATTAAACTCAAGGTGTTGGAAGTTTGACATACAAGGGTATATATATCTCACTCATGGATGCCTATGATGGAGGTGAACTACAACCAATGGTTCCTGTTATCCGTGAGTCTTCAAGCCCTTAATTTCCTTTTACCACATCATTACATGAGAGATAACCCAAAGAATATGTGATGCTCTAGCAATATTCCCATGAGTGATGTCATTTATTTCTCTTATCATTTTCTCTTTTGATTTTTTCTTTATTTTTCTCTTGTCCCCCTTGTGTTGAAAAACACATGCTTAACTTGCTTCACAACACCCCGGGGAATATGTAGCGCCCTGGCAGTGCATCCACAAGTGTTGAATATTGTGGACAAGTATCTGAGGAGGTAACCGTGGTAGGATTTTGCTAGCCATCCCTTGGGCCTTTAGCCCCTTCTTCCCATAGAGTGAGGAACAATCCCTTTTTGGGTCAAATCATCCAACTAACTTGAAGGAGTGGGATATGAAATAAGGATATGAAAATGAAAAGTGGTAAGCATGGTGATGACCAATCCAAAATAAGTCTCAGTATGTATCCCTTTTCCCAAAGGGATCCCCAACTGTCCTAACAAACCAAGACAACCACCAAGGTATGACTAGGGAAGATGTAAGGTAGCTAGAGAGGTAGTAGGGGGGCCCATAGGGCCCATAGTGATAATAGTGGAGGTCATTCAATGTAAGGTGGACTAGGTCCACTATATTATTAAATAAGGCCCACTATGGTAGTTAAATATAATAAATGTAAGAGGACTTCTTAGAAGTTTCTGAGTTCCTCTCAGAATTTCACTCAATTTCGAAAAAAAAATCATCCGAAACGGAGTCCGGGAAGTGAAGTTATGAGCATTTCAAGTTCAGCAGTTTTTTAGGGTTTTTCCAGAAAAAGCCGCGATTTTCTGCCAAAACTTATTGGGTCAATTTTTTTTGAGTTTTTTCGTGATGGTTGTAGGACCGAAGAGTTCATAGGGTGCTCAGATGGCTAGTTCATCTCAAACTGTGAAAGAAATTCTTGAATCATTCAAAGCCCGAGTGGATGCTAGATTGGATGTGTTAGCACAAGGCCTCACAGACAGCCTCACAAATATCATCACAGATGGCCTCAATGATAGTTTTCGTAGTATTCAATATTCATTGAATAACATGCAGGAAATATTTCTTATGCAGGACCTCATGAATGAATATAATCAAGAAATATATGCTTGGTATGATTTTGAGGACGATTGTGATGATTGGTATATGGATAGTTGTCATTTCTGGGATGACAACCACTTCCATATTTTATTTGATGACTCTACTCCACCTTCTGTAGAGAACATCAATGTCCCAGATCAGGAGCTAGTTACCAGTGTTCAGTCTGCATATTCTACAGTGGTATTATTCCTTCCAGATTATGCTATGACACTTTTCCACTATGTGGATGGATCTTCTTATTTGGATCCACATGATAGGTGTCAGTCTTTGGAGCATCATTTGGAGTTGGTTATTGGGTTCCAAAATCTTCTACGGGGATTTCACAAGAGCACTTGGACATGGGACCCGGGCTTACAATGGTGGTTGGACTACTTCAGCATGGTGGATTTCCTTTCTACATGGGACTTTGGTTCTTCAGTCTTCTTCAGCATTACGGTCCACAATTATCCATGGGACCCTGGT